>JARHVA010006228.1:632500-967385 GCA_037957365.1 Torreya grandis | reverse complement strand
CACATTATACCATTAAAAATAATACTACTTATCTTTCTTCTTATTGTGAAAATGACAATGTTACTATTCTAAATATTAATGTTGAATATAGAAACTATAGTGATAATGCTAAGGATTAATATGATGATGATTATTATGAATATAGTTATGAGTAAAATGATTCAACTAACCTTAGTATATATTCTTATTTAATTTAATCTCATATTTATAATATGTTACATAGTGAGACAAATGATAAAGTGCTTAATAACAGTGTTATTGTATATCATGACCATGTTTCTAATTATCATTTGAAATAAAAAAAATTTAAACATGTTAATTTTGGTGATAACAATGTCGTGTATTATCTTATATGGAATATAATATGCATTTGAAAATTAATAATATTCTAAATACCAATGAATCTCCCAAGACTATAATTCTTAACAAATCATTTATTTGTAAGTCTACTTCTTGTATTTTCAATATTGTACCAATGGATACAATAAATAATTTAGTTCAAACTCTAATCAAACTTCTTAAAAACATCAACATACCTTCCCAAGAAGTCATATCCTTAATGCATGTTGTATATGCTTTGTAAGATAAAGTTCATCAATTATCCTTACAAAGTAAATCATATCATGCTTGTGTTGATTCTAATGTAGATAGTGGTATTTATATTGTGAGTAACATTTTTATGCACCCTTGCCCTATAATTTACAAATCCCCACATTTTACATATTTTATGAAATAGGGTACCCTTATTTACATGTTAAATCTTTCTAAGAAACTATGAGTGGATACAATGGTAGCCAAATATTATTGAAATTATTTCATAAAATCCTAGAGGGATGTGCCTTTGTTTGGTTTCATTTCATCCCTAAGGGATCATAAACTAGTCATCAAAAATACAAGCAACACTTTTAATACAATATATTTAAAATAAATGACCTAGGGTCACTTATAAAAACTTGTATTATTTTCACAAAGGCAAGTATGAACAAGTTTGTGATTATATTCTATAATTTAAGATTATTATGTATCAAATAATCTATCAACCACCTGATTTAGAAGTACAATATAGTTTTTATATAGGTATAGCTTATCCATTAAAATATAAGCTGTTATATTATAATTGAAAATAATTTATAGACCTTTTTTAGGCCTAATCAATAGAATAAGCGTTGGGTTCTATTCAAGTATTAAATAAAATGATTGACAACAGTGAATTACAAAAAAAAAATAGATATTGAAATCCACTCAAATCATGTTGATGCCCATATTAATAATAAATAAAAATAATTAATTTCTAAACATTATTATTAAAGTGTCTACACACATGTTAATCATATCTTACCTAAGGTCTAACCAATTTTTTAAAATGTTAGAGTTTTACATAAGGGAAAATAATTTATTTCTAATCATATTAATCATAAGATTTCCTTTACATCAAGAAAAATGTAACCTCAAAAATTCACTTATAATTATTTTTAATGTGATATTTTAAATATATTATTGAAATTAATTAATTAATTAATTAAATTGTTCTCCAGTTATTATCCTCCTCCTCATCATTTGGAAAAAATTAAGGGCCAACCAATTTATTCTTATCATGGCATTAATAGAAATCATGAAAATGATTGTTATGAATTATAATAAAATCTAAAGGAACTTGAAAATAAACATATTATCACATTCTAAATATTTTATAAGTTACATAGATATTCTTCTATGTTTTTAAAATATCCACATATTACCAACCACATTTCTCAAAAAATCCTTATATATGATACAATAGTTTCAAATAATTTTATCAATGATAATACTCAAGTTAAAAACACCATTGATATATCTCAATTTTGAACTACTATAAATAATCAAACATTCACATAATAAGTTCATACAATAAAAAAATTATAATAACTAACCAAGTTATCTACGTAAGTATGGATTTCTAAGTCAAAATAATTAAAAATATTAGTAAAATGAAATACATAATCAATCAGAACATACAACTGTAAGAAATAAAACAATAAATGATTACTTGTAACTTGTTTTTCACTGTAATTGGAAATTCTTGTAATAAATCTTAAAAGGTTGAACATTTACAAGTAAACACATAATATAAATATGTATGCATAAATAAAATATTCACACACACACACACACACACACACACACACACACACACACACACACACACACACACACACACACACACACACACACACACACACACACACACACACACACACACACACACACACACACACACACACACACACACACACACACACACACACACACACACACACACACACACACACACACACACACACGCACGCACGCGCACACGCACGCACGCACGCACGCGCACACGTACACACGCGCACACGCACACGCACACGCACACACACACACACACGCACACACACGCGCGCACACACACACACACACACACACACGCACACACACACACACACACACACACACACACACACACACACACACACACACACACACACACAGACACACACACACACACACACACACACAATCAATCAATCTAAAAAGTGTTCATAAATAAAAAAATTAAGTAACATGTGTTAATTACTAATATACCCTTAGAATTTAATAGCTAAAGCATAATTAATATCAGTATATACATCCCTATCATCTATAAATAGACCTTGAGAAGTTGAGGCACTCCCTGCATCTTGTGACATAGATCTCACCCTCTTCCTCTCAAAAGCCTTATAGGCTACTAAAAATTATTATATTATTGTATAGTTGCCTTGAAGATAAACATACTCTATTATAATATCTTCACCCTAATCCCATGTCCCTGAAGATGGATGCAAGTATTATTGTGATAGCTTGACAAAAAGTTGATCTCCTTCACTCACTAATGCATATAGTTCCACTCTCAATACATACAAAAAATATTTCACTCACTCTTATTCTAATGTCGCAATAATATCTCTATAAAATAAATGGGCATGTGGCCTTGCCACATCTGCACTTTCCAAAATCCCCTCAAGAACACCATGATCTAGTATATTTCATGACAAAACATGTAATTTTGAATTTATAATAATTTAATAATACTCATCACCTCCTATATAAATTAAATAAATAATATAAATATTAAAACACACTCAATAATTTATACCAACAATTAAGTTTCACACAACACATATACCTACTACCCATTATTGGAGGAACCTCTTGCACAACTTCTCCTAGATATGTTGCTACAAATGGAGAAAAATATGCCCACCTATTCTAGGCTGATGTTTTTTACAATAATATGTGCATCCTAGATAATATACATATGTGATATCAAACACTACAACTCTCTCAATATTCCTAGGTTGAGTTCAATCCCCCTCTCATAAAGAGGTTATAATTAACCATGACCAAATCACTAGAAATGGGGGCACTCCTTGAACCACACTAAACTGAATAGTCACTCAATCCATATAAAATTTATCATATACACTAGAAAACTAATCATGACTCTAATAACTCAAAAAATGTACCACCGCTGCAATGCATCATCCCTTCAACCCTAAAACTCATAATATGACATCCATATAATATTCAATGATGTCAATCAATCTAATATACAATAAAAATTCATAGTGATACTCTGAGTAACATGTGTCATGTTCATCCACCTCCAAATATACATCTATATATGTGATCATCTAGATAATGACATCTAAATAGGCATAATAAATAACATATGCTCATAATACTAATAATGAAATAATATCATGGAACCCAATCTTCTACCATATCCCTCTCAAGTAAGTATTTATAGATCCATAAATAAATGAGACAAAATGGTCTAACCCCATGAATACCTCATCCTATGATCATCTATAATCCAAGTAATGTTAATAATTGTATATGATATTTATACATCCTCCACACTAAAATTAAAAAAGTGACTAACAATACACATATATTTTTACAACTAAAAGACCCTATAAACATTGATTACTAAAGAAAAATAGTGGTATTTACTACATGATAACTTGTGCCTATATTATTCCAAGACATATACCTATAGACATCATCAATTCTAACTTCCATCTCTGCTACACCCTGAATACTAATAATTAGAAATAATTGAATATGCCTCACCCATGGGTAAAAAAAATGTACATGTATCTGAGTCACACTACTCAAATAAGGACCCTTGATATCATTAAATTAAGTCTCCTCATATGACAAATATAAATAATAAACAGTCTACATAATGTGCCATTGATGTAACTCTTGGGTTCTAAGGTCACCATGCAAACACAAACACATAAATTTTATAATTTATACTTTGTGGTCATATAAAATGAAAGTATTGAATTACAATTATATGTTTGAAAAAGTTTTAATGTGTTGAAGAACATCATAGATCATGCTACACTACATACGATTCTAACACAAATAAATTTTTAATCTATTGGAGAATACCACAATGAGTCAGGAAAGGATGAGGTAAGGTTAGAAATTATTTCAAAACTAAAAAATGTAATAAAATTACTATATATACATACATACTAGGTATTTTTTGTATATAAGGTAAAAAAATGTATTTTAAGGGCTCCCATAACCCTACATAAACACTAATTGTAGATATGAATCCACCCACTAGAACAAACTAAACTAGCGTCCATCCTAGGAGACAACAACAAACCCCCTAAAACCGTCTCAAAACTAACAAAAATCCTAGAATAACTAGACAAATACAAAATAAAATAGTTACATACATCCCCTACTAGTCTTCTAGTTCCTCCTAGATGGTAAAAATAAAATTATTGTTATTTTTGGTGTTAGACTCCTTTGTCATGCTAGATTATTTATTCTTCATATTTCCCATAGTTATTTTACTAATCCCCTTAGCCATAGGAGGATTCTTTGGATCATTATCAAGCTCCATCACATTCACCCTCTTCTTATTCTGAATTATCCTCTAATTTTTCAATTTATTTTCCTCTTATTATTTATGAATTTCATGCACCATTTTAAGTTCCATCTATATCTTAGGGTTGAACATATTCACTAGTGTATTCTAAACCTTTCCACCCATACTGATCACACCCACTTTGGTTGGTATCACCTTAAATATAATTTTGATTTTCTTTTTTATGCCTTTAATTTCTTTTACCATCCCTTTTAGTTTGGCCTTTCCTTCAACTTAAAATGTAGGTTAAAACTAGATCCTTCCTCCCCAAGAATTTTCTTGTCTTTCACTGGCTCCTCTCTAACTTATTTTATCAAGTGATATTTAGGGGTCTTGACCCCTTCTATCTCCACCCCTAATAAACCTTATTTATCCTTATAAATAATAATTAGTGAGACTGGTTGATCATTTTCTAGTTATAAAATTATATCCACCTATAAACTAGTTAGGTTAGCCTCATCATCATGATGATGATGATCATCATCATCATCATCATCATGATCATCATCATAAAACAAAAATCTAATTTTAATATTAGGATAGACTTTATCCTTTTTATTGAGAAGGGGTTGGCTAAGCAATTTCTTAGAGTCCTTAGACTCTATCATGGGCACATCTTTCTCATGGCCCGTATCCTCATCTTTTGCCAAAATATTATCTATCAATGGCTTAACATCCCTTACTAGTAGTATAATAAGATCTTGATGAATGATGCCATCTAAAATGCCACTTTAATAAGCCTCTACTGAAAACTTGAGAGACCTATGCAAATAAAAATGGAAGATAAGAACATAAATATTTTTAAAGTGATTGAGTATGAGGAAATGATGAAAGTGAAAGAGCCTTTTCTTCTTATCAAGTGTTAGATATCTTATTATTTTTAATCACACCTCTAACAAGGGAAAAGGGATACTTTCCCTAAGGAAACCCTTTTTAATGATATCCTCATCCTTGTAAAACATTTTTATTACTTTTTCTCTACATTTATTATCCTTAAAGGTGTTAAAACCATCATCATATGTTCTAGTAGTTGTCACAATGATTTACTATGAGATATAAATAACCACCTCTCTCATCTTGACCACCATATCCCTCCAAGATCAATAAAAATACATATAAGTCTTGGTGTAATGTCTTATAATTATTTATGTATACATTGTAATACCACCTCTACACACAATTTACCGAATTGGGTTACTCTTGAAATCATCATGCAACATAGATTTGATCTTGTAAAGTTCACCCCCATTTTCTCATGTTTGTGATCAATACGGGGATTTTATATGGGTATCGTACCTCTTTTTTCTTTGGAAGATAAAAAATTAACATTAAAATTGATGTGAAATGTGATTATACCATAATAATTATTTTGATATACTTAGTTAGGTTAACTTTCTTTCCATAGAGGTGAATGATTTCCATGCTTAGATGTTTAATGAAGCACTCATCAGGATTAAAACACTCCCATGATTTTGGGCTAACACACTCATCTATAATATGCATAGTCTTAAAATAGGCAAATATATTACTTATGATTGTTGTTAGTTTCATCCCCTAGTTTAGAAGCTAGTTGTGATGGAATTTTGTCCTTTGAAGACCAAATTTTAAAAGTGATCCACACCAACATGTTGTCCATAATATTAACACACCCATTTCCTTACCTATATTCATGATTTATATGATTTTTTTGGTATTTTTTGAGGAATATTATAGAATAACTAATTTATTTAGAGGTGGTGAAAGAGGTGTGGGACTTCCATAAGAGGTACCTTATGATTTTTAGTGAATCCCCGTCTATAACTATATTTTGAAATTAATTTTTTTATACCAACTTGATTCCCTATAGGGATTCATGAGCCTCAATTAAATGATTAGTTTGTGTGCCCATACAACCAACAAAGGCCACCACTAGTAAACCTTTACAATTTATAGTAACCCATTATCCCTAATTGATATTGGCTTGGCCACTCTGTTCAAATTGAGATTAAACCATCCCTTCAGAGGTTTGGCCCATCTAACCTAGATCATATCCTTATTTATAAAAGTGTCAAACTAAGCCTTAGGAAAATGAATAACCCATAGATATAATATATTAGTTGGCTCTCTAACTCTTATATTTTTATTTTTGGTAATAATCATGATAGTACTCCTTAATATCCTCCTAAATTCAAAGAACCATTGATTTTAGTTTACTAAATTTATCCCTAGAATTTTGGTAATTTTTGTCTTTCCAAATCCCATATAAAATATGGGGAATGTTAAGCTTCCAAAATAGATTTAAAATTGGTTGGTTTTAAGGTGGATTTTATATACACATAATATTTTTAAATTTTATCAAAATATTGGTGCTTTACATCCTATAGGAATCCATCAGGGTTCAATCTCTCTAAGTGAAAAACCTAAGGGGTGCAATGAGAAAGGGGTGGGTAGACCATTGGTGTTTTATAGGATTTCTATCCCTTATTTCCACATTATTACCCCTCGAACTAGATCCTAAAACCATTCCCTAAGGTATTACTCCTTTTCACACTCCTCCAATCTTTTCTCACTTTCCATCCTTCTTTTACTCCCCTTAATCCCCTTTTGTTAGTCAACAATACTAGGTCAACTAGATAAACCCTATACATTTTCATGTAATTTTCATTTAGAAATTAGTTTAGCTCTTGGCCGACCTAGCTCATGACCTAGTGAATAATTATCCAAAATTATGCTAGGTCAACTGTGTCAACCCTATCGGTGAAGAATTTTAGAAGGGTTTAGGGTCAAATCTACCTATATATACAAGATAATTTCAATATTATTTTATATGAAATCAAGAGTCATTATTCACTTGTGATTATTTACAATCTACTCTTTCACCATTCTACTTGAGGAGTCTTAACTTAGGGTTTATACTTAGAGAATCTAGTCTTATGAATAAATGTTGGATGCTTTGGCTTTTATTAGTGATCATTATAGACCACAAAAACCTCTTTTTAAGTCTCTTTGGCGAAGGGAGAGATTGAATCTTGATGGGTTCATCATTTAGGTAAGTATTCTCTAACTTTGCTCCTCTCTTTAGTAGATAAAAGTATCATAAGTATTGGCTTTAAATAATATTACTCTTCTTATTCCATGTATTAGGGTCTTACTCATACATAGCTTAATTGACATTCTCCTATGCATGTTTTGATTGTTTAATAACCCCTCATATTGTGCCACAAGATTTGGTGACAACTAGATTGGATTTACTTTATTTATTATTTATTTAGTGAGGGTTCTTACTTAACAAATGTATCCCCAATCAGAAATGTATGGTATGATTTATCTTCTTAAATTTATGATTGATTTAGAGACATGATACATTTTTGATTACATACATTCTGGTCAACCCAACATGAATCTATCCCTTATAGATTTTATTTCATATTTTTCATTATTTTATCTTTTTTATTATCATATATTTGAAATACTGGGTCAACTATATTGACATAGTTCTAACTTTTATACATAGTTTTAACATACATTTGCATCAATGTGACTATATTTTATCTATATAGAATTTTTACTAGATTTAGGCTACTAGATCAATTGAATCAACCTTGTACATTGTAAAACTTCTAGTTAAGACTACTAGGTTAACCCAGTTAACCCTGTATATTTTTAGGTTTTTAGCAAATAGGATTTGCAAAACTAGGTCAACTCAATCGACATAATTATCAAAATTTTCATGTATAAATCAAGGTTCTTCAAAAAAAATCTTATTTTTATCTACATCTTCCAACCTACCAAGTTTCCTTTCTATCCTTATTTTTCATTTATATCATTTGATATAGTTCTATTTTTCATAGTTTGCAATCTTTAAAACTACCCCTCTACAGCCAACTAGGTCGACCCTATTAATATAATTGTATATTCTATGTTCTGTCTAGAAGGATAGGTTGACTTTGTCAACATAGTTAATTTTTATATCCTTGATTCTTTAGTATAGAGGTGATACTGTCGACCCTATTCTATATTATTTACATATACTATCAACTAAATTGACACTATAATGTGTTTCAAAGTTGTAATTAACCCTTATATGCTAGTAATTAGCTCATAATTTCATTTCTTGTTACTTGTATGCTTAGAATAGATCACATAATTTAATTAGGTGGTTTTAAATATACTATTTATTTGCACTATTTTCTATTTTATGCAAATATTACCAAATCACAAAATATTAAAAAGCATTTTAACAATTGTCTACCCAAGGCCTACCTACTTGGATTTCATCACCTAGGGTGAAATCGACTTAGTTTTATATCCATGTGTAAACATATGGTTAATAGTATATTTTGGCTAAGCACTCAACACCCTTATCAATGAAGTGTGTGAAGTAAGGAGGTAGTCCTCAATACCAAGTTGGTACTATTACCAATACAAATCCCTTTCAACCCAAACATCCTAAATCCATCCTTAGATTGATTTTTAGTTCCTTACTTATATCCAAATTCCTATCATATCTAAAATTATACTTTAATAATCCAATAACATTTAGGTTAACCACTTAGTTAGATTTTAATTTCCAAATTGATTGCTTGCTCTTTACTCAATGATATTTTGTATTCTAAAAACATGCATTAGCCAATGTTGGTGCATGGTTTTGTGTTGTGTGCCTCAATTGGATCAAGATCATTTATCTAATTGATTGTGTGTTTCCTTTATTTACTTACTTTCCTAAAATACTTTCAAAAAATTTCTTATTTCAGTACACAATCATTCCTGTCAACACAATCTCTTAAAGATTGTGTATATTTTCCCTACTTACTATACTACATCAACCTTATCGTCTCTATATAATTTTGAACCCCTATTTCCTATACTAGGTTGACCCTATCAACTCTATATAGTTTTCAAACCCTATTTTCTCTACTAGGTCAACCTAGTTTACTCTATAACTTTTTAAACTTCATCAATTTGATAATCTAGTTCTCTATTTCTCTTTCTTAGCATTTTGTTCATTTCTCACAAGTCATCATGAAGTATCATATTAAAATATTCTTGGATAGTTTGAATCCATTTAGATACTATATGGGATGTTAATTTCTCCCTCTCTTTTCCTCCCAAGAGCATCATCACTCTTGGGGTACCTCTTCCCCTCCTTCATCCATGACCTATAATAAGGTGTAAATCACACCTCAAAATGAATTAGATGGATCTGATCCTTTCTATACTTACCAAGATACTTCTCATCTTCAAAACCTTCAAACTAATGTGGGATTAATTTACACAATTTTAAATAATAATTCCACTAATAATCCATCTTCTAACAACCTTCCCCCTAATACCAATTCATGGAATCCTCCTACCAACACCAACCTACATCCTGATATAACTCAACTTCTTGCCCAAGTTATCCAATAAATGCACATAATTCAAAACTATAACACCAATAAAATGATGCAACTTTAACATAATTTGATTAATATGTCTAATCAACCAACTATTCATCCTCAATCTAGTGACAATTAAATTTATCCACCTCTTATATATGCATCAAGCAATGTTATTCCTCAACCCATCATGAATAAAAAAATGATTTAAACTATTCAAAATGAGCCTTTAACTCCATTATATCCATTGATATTGGTAACATATCTTCAACTATCAAGTATGATGGGACTAAAAACCTTGCCTCATTTTTGAAAGCCTTTGGAAACCTTTACAAAGAGTGGATCTAAACTAATACCTTTGCAACAACTAAACTCTTAGTTAAAATCTTTCTTGGTGATATATTGGAATGGTACAACCAATTACCCTAACATTATTATTATAGGTACATTCAATAAGAGTGGGGGTGAATAAATGATCCCAAATAATCCAAATTTAATTATAATCTTTACAAATAATTAATCAACTACCACAAGTAGTCATGAAGCATATACATCATTCAAAATAATGAGAAAGAGAGACAATACAAGATTAATCACATAACACATGACATACATGAGAAACCCTCTTGGGGAATAAAACCCACTAGAACCTAAAATTGGGATACTATCTTATAATAACAAGATCTAATTTATACCATCTACAAATTATCAATGAATTACAATCCCTATTTAGTGAGACTAAAATCCCACAAAGTGTTACCACACCTATCTAGCTCAGATACAAAAACAACTAGACCTTTTAGCAAGTTTCAACTTTCAAGGAGGCTAAAACCACCTTAGATCTTGAGATACCACAATAACACATATGAACACATATGAATTTACACTAATATCTTCAATAATTGAAGATGGACCACTGAATATCACTATTCACATTCATTCATACTCAAATAAAAGAAGCACTATTTTGCCAACAAAATTATAACTATTAGGTTATACAAATAGTCATCAAATTGACCTACTCATAAAATCATTCATAGGACACTCTACCCCTCCTTCACTTCTTAATTCACATGCATAAGCCTCTATCAAATAGCCTCTTGATCATACTCACCCATTCTACTTCTTCTAGGATTATTAGTTATAATGACCTATATGATCACCTTTAACACCTTATTCAGACTATAATTTTTTATCTTATTTTCTCTCTATTGGTACTTATTTACCTATACCTTCTCTTTAAAATTTTATCTCCTTTGATTGGCTCCACACTTGCATACCATCATTCAAGTATATAAATCTAGAAATCACCACCTTTGATTTCACTATTTATAAAGCAATCATGATAACCATAACCTTAGTCATCCATTAGGCATGTCTTAACCTTTAATACATATATAATACAAATAAATTACTTAATAATATCTCCATATGTTTTCCATACATCTATGAGTCACTGTTAAGCAGCTACACATTTTAATTTGTAGCTCTTATAGGTATTATGGAGACCTATTCACCCATTTAGGACACCATAAAATAAATAAAAAACACAAGACCACTTTCAAATACATGAGTATACTCCTTATGTCCCCTTAAACATCCTTAAATTATCATAATCATATTAACTCACCTTTACATATGAAAAAATAACTCAAATAGACACCTAGTGCACACAATCACCATGAATAAACACATAGTCAACTTCTTAAGCATTGTTCATACTCAAGATAGATTGATCACACCTATAAAATACATATATAACATCCTTATGGAGTCCAAAACACTCCCAAATAGTCAATTCATTATGATATATCAAAATATCATCAATACAAGCTCAAATATCTTTCTCGTGTCATTTGAAGAATAAGCATGAACACACAATCAACTTATAGGTTCAATATGTTTGATTGTACACACTCGCAAATCCTAAAATTAGGTTCATTATATGCACCAAGGATTCATCTTCATATTTTATTTTTATATCACCAAAAAAATTTACTTCTATCAAAATATATGAACAAAATAGAGAGCTCTAGTTTTTCCTATGTTAAATTAAAATATTTGAATGACAACAATCATAGTTAATCTTTGACCACTTTACAATCATCTAATGTCCTCACTACTTAGATCGAATATGCACCATCAATATTATCAAAAATTTAACATATATTTCATTAAAACCCAATGTTAAACATCTATCATGTTGACCTCATCTCATGTAATCTTGAAATGTTGAATCAACACATTCCATCGATCTCTATGGATCAATGATGTAGAAAAAATAAGGTCCAAAAATTTAGTTTAATAATTTTTAGGGATTTTTATATGTTTATAAATTATTTATTTTTAGGACCGGACATAAACTTTAGTTGAATTCATTTGACAGGATAATTTTAGTATTTAGAATATTTTTAGAGTTGCTCACACTTGCATGTGTGACTTACTAATAATAATAGCTATTAAAAATAGAAGTTTTATTTTAGATATTAGTTTTTTTTAGAATTTTTTCATGTAAAATATAAATTTGAGTTTAAGATTATATAATTGTGGTTTGGGTTTTATTTATTTCAAGAAATCAATACAAATCAATTCTAAGTATTGTTTCAATATCTTGGCTTATTTTTAATGTTCTTGTTCTTGTTAGTTTTTGGGTTCATTATATGATATTAGAGAAAGTTTGAATATTGGAGGAGTAAAGAATGGTGAGAGTATGAGGAGGTGTTGTGAAGATGAAATAGACTATACAAGAGCTTTAGAGTTAAGTTCAATAATTAATAGAGGTTAGCACCAATCAATAAAGAAGATAAGGTGGTGATGAGGAAGACACAGATCATGATGAAGAAATTCAGTAAGAAGAATAACAAGAAGATTAACCACCATCAATAGAAGAGATGATGGTTTAGGATTTATAATGAAGGAATGAAGGAATCAAGGTTGATGTTCTATATTATGAAGGCAATTTGAAACTAGAGGAGTTGATAGATTGGGTGAATAACATGGAGATATTCTTTGTGCGGAAGACTATGAGAGAAGATAAGAAGGTAAAGTTTTCATGCATAAAATTGAAAGGTCATGCAATGATTTGGTGGGATAACATATAGAAAGACAGATAGAGAAAAGGTAAATACAATATTAATTCATGGAAATAGATGGAGAAGAAGTTGAGGGATAAATTTTTTCCTATGGATTATACACAAACCTTATATAGAAGATTTTAGAATTTAAGGCAAAAAGATCATAGTATACAAGAGCATACATATAAATTTTATAAAATTTCCATATGAGTGGATCATGATGAAATAAAAGATAACATGGCTAAAAGGTATGTAAATAGTTTAAAATTTTCTATTCAACATAAATTAAGCATGCATAGAATATTTAACATGGAGGAGGCTTATCAATTAGCTTTGAAGGTAGCATAAAAACAAAGTAGATAGAATTTTAGGACTCCTACTAGTCCAAGAAGAGATTTATCCCATCCAATAAGGGGATGAGGTGGGTTTAATACCACCAGAGGTGTCTTTAATTACAATAAAGGTGAATCATGACGTGGTGTAGAAAGGCAAGATGATAATAGGCAAGGGTTTTAATGCCAATAAAGAGGAAGAGGATTTCAGAGAGGATGAGGTTATAATGGTGCTAGAGGATGGTTTCCAAATGAAAATATATCTTACATATGTTATAGATGTGGAGAAGAAGGGCATAGAGCATTTAATTGTCCAAACTATTAAGATCAAGAAAGGAGGCAAGAAGATTGCCTAAGAGTAAATCTAATTGAGGCTAAAATAGAAGAGCAAAATACAAGTTTCACTAGTAGATGTTGGAAATAATCTCATGATGAGAAGAACCATGATCACTCAAAAGAAGGAACAAGTGTAGAATAAAGAAGGTGGTGATGCATGGCTATGATCAAATATTTTTTAAACAAGATTTAATTTAGGTGGAAAGGTATGCAAAGTAATTATAGAAGGTGGTAGTTGTGAAAATATGGTTTGTAAAGAAATGATTGAGAAACTAAATATGCAATGTGAAAATAATCCTAACCCTTATAGTATTTCATTGTTTAATAAATGGAATGAGGTTACAGTAGATAAAAGGTGATTAATCAAGTTTTCTATAGGAAAAAGTTATAATGATGAAACATGGTGTGATGTTAGTCTAATGTATGCATGCCATGTGTTATTGGGAAGACTATGGAAATTTGATAAGAAAGTAGTTCATAATGGAGAAAAGAACACATACACTTTTTGGAAAGGTGTTATAAAGGTAGTTTTTTTTACCTCTTTAAGAGGAAGAGAAGATAGAAAGCATGCTCTGTACTAAAGAATTTTCCAAGATATGAAGATAGTAGGCTGTTATGAACTAGTAGAAAAGAATGAAGAAACATAAATGGTACCAATACCTTCAAAATCCACAAGATTTTTTAAATAATAAGTAGATGTTATGCCTGATGAGTTACCAAATGGTTTACCATTGAAAAGAGATATTCAGCATCACATTGATTTGATTCAAGGATCATCTCTACCCAATCAAGTAGCTTATAGGATGAGTTTAATAGAAAATGCATAATTAAATAAATAGCTTATTGAATTGATAAGGAAGAATGTGATAAGGGAGAGTATGAGTCCTTGTGCAATGCTAGTGTTGCTAACTCCAAACAAAGATGGAGGAGGAGAATGTGTGTAGATAGTAGAGTAATTATAGAATTATAATAAATTATATGTTTTATATACCTCATTTATATGATATGATGGATGTGCTTGTAGGAGAAAAATATTTTACCAAGATTTATTTAAGGAGTGGTTATTATCAGATTTGAATTCATGAAGGAGATGAGTGGAAAACTGCATTCAAGACTAGGGATGGCTTATATGAGTGGATGTTGATGCCATTCGGATTATCTAATGCACTTAGCACATTTATGAGTGTGATGAATACATTTATATGAGAATATATCGATAAGTTTTTAGTTATTTATTTTGATGATATTTTGATATTCATTAAGATTAAAGAAGAACACTTACAACATTTGAGAATGGTAATGGATTTGTTAAGAAAGGAGAAGTTGTATGCAAATCTAAAGAAATGTAGGTTTATGCAAAATAGTTTGATATTTTTTGGATTTATAGTTTCAAGAGATGGTGTGAAAATGGATGAAGAAAAGATAAAGGAAAATTTTGAGTAGCCTATTCCAAAAATTATACAAAGGTAAGAAGTTTCCATGGTTTAGCAGCTTTTTACAGAAGATTTATTAAAATATTTAGTAGTATTGTGGCATCAATAATAAATTGCATGAGAGGGAAGGAATTTTCATGCACTAGAGTAGCCATATAAATATTTTAAATTTTAAATAAGAATATTATATAAAGGCAAATTTTAGCATTACCATACTTTAACAAAGTGCTTAAGGTTGATTATGATGCTTCATTTATGGTAATTGGTGCTATTCTGAGTTAAGAAGGAAAGCTAATAGCATATTTTAGTGAGAAATTTAATGAGGTAAGATCAAAGTATTCTAATTATGATGCTAAAATTTATGAAATTATACAATAATTAAGACATTAGAGGCATTATCTATGCCCAAGGAGTTTATACTATTTACAAATCATGAGACTTTGAAGTATGTGAATACACAAAATAAGTTGAATAGTAGGCATGCAAAGTGGGTTTATTTCTTGTAGGGATATACTTTTGTGTTGAAACATAAATTATGAAAAAAAATTAATTAATTGATGCATTGAGTAGGAGGGTAGCGTGATTAACTACTATGGTGACTGAAGTAGTTGGATTTGAGGCTATTAAAGAATTATATGATACTAATCCATATTTTAGCAAGGTAGTTGATTAGTGCATGAATATATTAATAGGTGGGATATATGATATTAATCATGAGTATAATATAAAATAAATTTATCTCTTTAAAAGGGAAATAATTATACAATCTATTTGGGTCTCTATGAGAAATTATAATAAGAGAATTACATAGTGGTGGTTTGGCTAGACATTTTGTTAAGATGAAGACAATAGCTTTGCTGGAGGAAAATTATTTTTGGCCAAAGATGAAAAAATATGTGACAAGGTATGTTCCATCGTGTATAATATGTTAGGCAGCTAAAGGACATGAATAAAATAATGGCCTTTACATGTCATTACCGATTCCAAGAGGGTCATGGACAGATTTGAGTATGGATTTTGTTTTGGGATTTCCAAACACATAGAGAGGTAGCGACTCAATTTTTTTTATTTTAGATAGATTTTATAAACTAGTTCATTTCATTTCTTGTATGAAAACTAATAATACCACTAGAGTTTTAATATGGATATTGTGAGATTTCATGGTGTTCCAAAAACTATTACTTCAGATAGAGATACAAAATTTCTAAGTCATTTTTGGAGGAATTTGTGGAAGAAGATGGGTAATAATATACAATTAATTAGTGAATGTCACTCACAAAAAATGGATAAATATAAGTTTTCAATAGGATCTTGTGAAATTTATTGAGATGCATAGTGGGAGAGAACCAAAACAATGGGACTTGGTTTTACCACATGGTGAGTTTGCATATAACAATTCAGTGAATAGATCAACAAGAAAGTCACCTTTTCAAATTGTTTATGGGAGAAATCCTATGGGTATTTTAGAATTGTTACAATTGTTAATTGCAGATCAAATTAGTGATGATGCATAAGCATTTGCAAAGCATATGTAGCCATTTCAAGGAGTAAGAATAAAGTTGCAAGAAAGTGACAAGAAATATAAAGTAGCAACAGATGTCAGAAGAATATCTAAGGTATTTGAAGAATGAGAGTTGGTAATGGTTTACTTGAGGAAAAATATATTTCCAAAGGGAAAATACAATAATTTGAAGTAAAATAAAATTAGATCATGCAAAATTGTGAACAAAATCAATGCCAATGCTTATGAGGTGAGTTTATCATAGAATTTTGATATTTATCTAGTATTTAGTGTTTTAAATTTATATGAATTCCATGAATAATATGGTGAAGGTGACAAAGATGAAGAAGTAAATTGGTAGCAACAGGTTCTAGAGAAATAGAAGGACAAGACAGTGTAGGTTTTGGATATGAAGATAGTGAACATAATGCAAGGGAATTATAATACGTATTTGGTCCAGAGGGAAGGATTGTATCAAGAAGACAACACTTGGATTAAAAAATGGTAGTTGAAGATTGATAGAGGAAAATGGAAGTAGTAAACTCAAATAAACTTGCTAGAGCTGAGTTGTTTTCAACTAGAGGAGATTGATGTAGAAAAAATAGGGTCTAAAATTTAGTTTTTTAATTTTTAGGGATTTTTTTATTTTTATAAATTGTATATCTTTAGGACCAAATGTGAAATTTGGTTGAAATTCATCTGATAGGATAATTTTAGTATTTATAATATTTTTGAATATTTTTAGAGATACAAGTACTTGCATGCATGACTTACTAAAAATAGTAGCTGCTAAAAATATAAGTTTTATTTTAGACGTTAGTTTTATTTATAATTCTTTCATGTCAACTCTAAATCTGATTTGAGGCTTATTTAAGTGTGGTTTGGGTTATAATTATTTAAATCAATCAATATGAATCAATTTTGAGTATTATTTTAATATCTTGGGCTATTGGTAATTTTATTATTCTTGTTAGTTTTTAGGTTCATTAATCAACAAAGTATTTAATGATCAACACTCACTATTCAATCAATCTGTATGAACACCCACTCATTATTGGATCATTATCCTATACCTTTGCTCATTCATTAAACATCATGTTCTTATCCTCATATTATTGATTATTGGCTTCTTGGAGTAATGTGCACCATTGATCTTTCTCAAGCTTTAAATCTTTTATAAATGAACAAGTATGGGGACCCTTTTAGTATGCCTGCAAGGCCAAATTTTCACCTCAATAGCCTCTTTTGCGCTTATTCACATAATCTCAAATTTGGACTAGATGGTATCCTCATATAGGAGAATCTAACCATGTGAAAAACATCTCCTAGAACCCTTGAATGTGAAAGATATAATGCAATTAAATTTCCTTCTCAAAATTTTTTGTCATAGATATAGATATGTCAAAATATGTTTGGAAGACCATCTTTACTCCTATATAAATTTTGTCATGCTTCGGCACATGATCTCAAATTTAGTGCAAATCATGTATGATAAAAATTGAATAAATACATATGATCATATTATATTGACACATACACATGTGCAAGATATAATACTATCAAAATTCACACTCAGCTCTTTTTTCCTCATTGCAAAATTGGCTAAGTATGGGAAAACACAGTCAGACTCACAGAGAGCCCAACTTTGCATATGCATATATTTTGACATGTTGCATCAGATGATCTAAAAATTAGCACAAATAAACTAGGAACAAAAATTAAAAAAATTATATGATAATTTTGTCTCGATACCTCCACGTGTGTGAATAATTACATCATCAACATTCTTACTCAATTCTTTTTATCCAACTTCAAATTTTGCTAAGTATGGAAAAACATTGAATTCTGATTGAGAAGCCAACTTCTCACCCTCATAACTTTGAATGTGACTCATTACACAACTTTAGATTTAGTTCATATTAAATAGGGTCTAATTTTATCATAATGATATGACCACATTCCTTGATTCCTTTCCATGTGGCAATGGTGACATCATCAAATTACTTAGATTTTTTGCTAGTGGACCCAAAGTGTCTAGATGAAAACTATGATCAACAAGATGAATTCCACTTATGAAAATAAGATATCCAAGCTAACATCTTAGGGACCTTTTATACATTCTCAAATCACCATACTCATCCTTGAGTCTCTCTATCCATGTCAATATTGAAGATCAATTAACCCTACATAAAGTACACTAGAACAAGCACATTACACACTTTGTCATTGTGACTGAGGCTATCAAAGTACTTCAACCACTCAAAAAGACACCTCCATGACAATACTATGACACCATAATGACAAATCTAAAATAATTCTATTTATCAAATTGAAGATTTAGTTAATCCTTTAGTTAAAGATTTTCAACACAATGATCTTCCTAAAAATTGTCTTAGCCACTTCATCAATGCTAAGCAATCTCCCACTAAATCAGCTCATCATTTTATCCAAATATGGAAATCATTGACCCATAAATCTGACCATAACATTACTAATGATAACTTTTTCAAACTCTTTGTTACTACTTTAACTTCTCTTCAATACAAGATTTAGACCTTTGTTAACCAAACACTTAATGAAGCTCTTGACCAAGCTAAACACCAAGACTTTCTTGTGAATAAATTTGAACCTAATACTAAATTTTTATAAGGATATTTACAAATATATACCATTTTTATCACTATTAATACTTCTTAAACCAAACCAAGAGTTACCAAACCTGACATCCCTTCATCTTTTCATAATCCACTTTCCATGTAAAAAATGAAATAACTCTTATTGCCCTATAGACCTTTCACCTATCCTAATAATCCTCATAATTGGTATGACCCTAATATATTTTTTTGGTTTAAATATGAAATTGGTCACATTCATGAATATTGTAGAGGGCTCACTAAATTTTCAATCTCATATATACTTGGTGATTCCATTAATCATGAATCCATGATCAACCATCGTTGTCAAGAGTATACCATTGCCTCTAAAATATTATACGTTTCTAAAGTTTCTACCTCAAATAACCAAAAATATTTATCTTTAACTAATAACCAACCCAATACTAAATATTTTTATGTTATTCCTTCAAAATCTACTTTACCTCCTAAACCTCATACTAGTTTGTCTTCTAAATCTCATTTGAACTTTGTTTAAGAACCTAACTCTATGACTTGTAAGATTCCACTTATGGATTTGGTTCATACTTCCCCCCTAAAATCACAAGTTCCTTATGCAACAAATCCGATAAATTAAAGATTCATCCCCTATCAATGAAGAACCATCTTTTATTGAACCTCAACCTACCAATGACAATACCACTAAAATTATGTGTCCTTCCAAGCCTTCTATTGAATATTATGAAGAAGACATGATCAATGATGAAAGTCTTTTCATTTTGATGATATGCCACTTTTTATTAAAATATCCATTAATACTACCCTTATCCATAAAGTTCTAGTTTATGAAGGATATGGTATTAATGTGACATCTTTGTGGCTTATCCAATAACATAGTTATAACAAGGATCATCTCAAGAAAACATGTCTTACTTGGCATGGTTTTGATAAGAATAATTAAAAACTACTTGGTTATATTTGGATTCAATTAAACATTGGACCTAATACCATTAAAAATAAGATTATGGTCCTTAATTTACCCTTATCATATAGCATACTCCCTAGTCATCCATGGACTCATAGAATGAGGGCTATTGCTTCTTATGGTAGCTTATGCATTAAACTTTTACAAAATAGAAAATTATATAAGAATGAGGCTAATCCCAACCCATGTAGTATTTAACTTCCTAATCTTAATATCATATTATTACTATTCTTATGATCAATAGTCCTCCTTTAGCTGAGTTTATCAACATCAATCCTAATTTGCAAGTCACTCTTACAGATTTTGATGATGATGAACCTAATGACTTGCATCATACTTTTAATACTACCATGATACCTTCATACAATTCATAGTTGCTTCCTCTTTATTTATTACCTTGATAATATATTATTCCTCTTATTGATGAGATTACTAACTTACCCCCTCCATGTAATGATTAAGAGCATTTTTTACTTGAAGATGCCTTCACTTGTAATGATTTTAGAGTGGCCAAATTATTTCAAGATCCACTCATCATATCTCCATGTACATTCAGTAATATTAGGATTTCACCTATTGAAACTCCCCTTAACTCTAAATCATGTAAAATTTATCCAACATATGATGATAATTACATAATGGCCCAAACTCAATCTCAAGACTTGGATGTCTAGCACTATCAAAAACCCTTAGCTCAAATCCACACATTTAACCTAGATGTCCATACCATTTCTATGACTATTGATTTTGATCTCAAAGGTTATGTACCTCCTACCAATTCTCCACTTCTTGATACTCCTTAGGTGGTAGATAAAATTATAACTTCCAAACTTATATAAATTTTTACATCTCATTTACCACCTATAGATCTAATAATTTCATCTAATCCTTACCCTATCACCAAAACCAACAACAATTCAATCCCTTCTAATCCATTTCCCTCTACTACTCACAATATTACACTTGATGCCAACGCAATTGATGTCCATTAGATACATTTTAAATATTATTTCCATGGTAATTAAATTATTGATCTCAAATTATATGTTGAGTATTATAGTCCTCTTCCCACCTTGCATAGTGAGGAATCTATTCTTGAAATACTTCATGCCTAAGAACCTCAACTTCCTCGATGAAATCATAAACTTGGAAATTTTAAAACTAAAACCCCTTGTTTTAATAACTTTTTTTCTATCATTTATCCCAAAACTAATCTAATCTCTTCCTTACCCAATGCACCATATCATTTCCAAGATGGTAATGACATTATTATTGAGGAAACCACTCATATTGAATATGGTACTCCATCATGTCCTCAACCAGTTATAGTTTGTCTTGAAATCTCACTATCAAACATGATAAATTTAACTTATTCTTTGATAAATATCATGAAATATATACTTTATCCTATAATTACATGCTTGGTATTGACCCTAGCATTGTGGAGCATTACATTATTACTTATCCTGATGCCAAACATGTGCATCAAAATAAATGGAAATTTACACCAAAATTATCCACTTTATGTCACAAATAAATCATCAAATTACTCAATGCTAAATTTATCAAACTAGTGGATTATTTTGAATGAGTTTCTAATATTGTTCCCATTTGAAAAAAGGTCAATATGGTCATTCACATATGTATTGATTTCCATATTATTAACCTCACTTGTCCCAAGAATAACTTCCCTTTACCTTTAATATATGCCATAATTGTATCCATAGCTAGTTATGAAATGTTATCTCTTATGGATGGCTTCTTTGGCTAAAATAAAATTCAAATTTCACTTGAGGACCAACATATGACCATTTTCACCATGAAATGGGGAACCTATTTCTATGTCAAAATTCCCTTCATCCTCAAAAATGATGGAACCACTTACAAATGAGTAATGACCCATATATTCATGATATTATACATAAAATTATTTAAAGCTATGTGTATGACCTCATTTATAAATCCAAGAGTCATATAACTCATCTCTTATATCTTGCCTTCATCTTTGATCATCTTCTCAAATACTGGGTTAGAGTAAATCCTTAAAAATGTGTATTTGGTGTCACATCTAGAAAATTGTCAGGATTTTTAGTCTCTCTTTATGGAATCTACGTTTAACCAACCAAGATTATTTATATCATAAACACTCCCATTCCTTGATCCATTAATAACATTCATACTTACTTAGGTAAACTTGGGCCAATTAGATGATTCATTCTCAAAATGGCTTATTGCATCCAGTCCATCAATTCTCTTCTTAAGAAAGTTAATGCCCTAGAATGGATAGATAAATGTCAAAAATAATTTGATAACATGAAATATTCATTAATTTACCCTCCTAAACTTCATCCTCCTTCCAATGATCGACCATTGATCCTATATACATGTTCCACACCTATATTAGTTGACAAAATGCTTGCCCAATAATATGATACTGGAAGAGAGTATGTCATTTATTACATTAGTTGAGGCCTCATTGATTATGAGATACATTATACAAAATTTGAACGTGATTGCTTCACCATATAATTCATAGTTAAAAAGATTTGACACTACACATTATACCAGACCACTTATGTCATCATTAATTATAACCCCCTTCATCACTTCTTCTCCAAAGCCTTTCTTCAAGGAGATATAATTGGAATTTGGATGGTCCTCCTTATGGAATTTTATCTTTTCATTATGAATTAAAAAGATATCAAAGGATATGTCATAGCTGATCAACTTGTTATAGCTCATGTGACATATATCACTCACCTTCAATATAGTCTTCTTCATGACAATATCCTCTATATTGAAGATCTTAATCATGTTATCTCTCTCAAAGATTAATTTCATAACTTTACTATTGACCTTGAAGAAAATAATCTAGATGAGTCTAATATTTATCTTGATATTACTAAACCTAAAGTAGTTATCAAAGAGCATCCTAAAATTAATGTTGACCTGCATGAGGATACTTGGACAATTGACTTTGATGGTTCTAAATAACTTCAAAGAACTAGGGCAGGTTTCATTCTTACCAGTCCTCTTGGTTAAATCATACCTTTTTCTTTTTGATTCACCTTTTATGTATCTAATAATATGGCTAAATATGAATCTCTAATTTTAGGCATGAGATCTACCCTTAATTTAGACATCCAATACCTACATGCCTTAGGTGATTCCCAACTTATTTTCCACCAATTCAATGGTGATTGCCAATTCAAATATTAGAAACCTCATTAACTATCATCAAAATAGAACTAATTTAATTAGGGATTTCATCTCTTTCACTATTGAGTCTATCCCTCAAGATCAAAATTCTATTGCTGATTACCTCACTTCTTCAACTTCTCTCTTTCATCACCACCAACCTCTTTCTGATCTTAATTTTATTATACAAATAAGAAAATCTTTGTCTTCTACTCAACCACCAAATTCAATTATCTACCACATTGAGGCTATCACCATTCAAAAAATTCCATGGTATAAAAACATCATTCAATTATTAGAACATCAAACTTATCCTCCTAACTTAGAGTTTCAAGAAAAGACACTTTCGTAAATAAGCTTTTAAGTATGTATTTTGACATAATATCCTTTATTATCATAGTGTTTAAGGTACCTTACTCCATTATGTTATACAATTATAGGTCTTTCCTCTTCTTAACCAAGCACATGGAGGGATTTGTGGTGAAAACTATAGCAGACATACTACAACCCATAAATGTCTATGTATGGGTTACTTTTAACCCACTCTTGAAAAGGATGAAATTGAATTCACTAAAAATTTCACTCCTTTCCAAATTCATGATGATCTAATTCATTAACCTCCATCTAATCTTTAAACTATTTAATCTTTGTGTCTATTCTCCTTGTGTAAATTAGATCTCATGGGAAAATTACCTTACTCCCAAGATGGGCATGTTTTTATCATCATTACTACTGAATAATTTATCAAATGTGTTGAAGCCATGCCTCTTATTAATTTAATTAGTAACAACATTGCCAAATTAATACTTAATCAATTCATTTTACACTTTGATCTTCCCCATACTCTCATTTTAGATAATAGTGGTAACTTCACAAATAAGAATGTCAAATAGATTTGTGCTAAATTCAAGATCAATCACAAATTTTCTACACCTTATAATTTTCAATGTAATGATCAAAATGAGGCTACTAATAAAATTCTCAATAAAATTATCTAAAGGATAATTCATGAAACCCACACATATTGGCACATTCATATTTATCCTACTCTTTGGGCCTATTAGACTAGCATACGTACTACCACTAGGGTAATGTTGTTATTTCTAGTCTATGGTTTTGAATCAGTCATTCCCTTAGAAGTTGATATTCCCTCTCTTCATACATCTATTCATGGTATCATTCTCGATGAAGAATTATGTAATGCTCACTTTCATACTCTTGATCTCCTTGATGAACACCATATTTCTACTTTGAAACATAAATACTAATACAAGGCTTGTATTTCCAAAAAAAATAACAAATATGTTAAAGTTTTCACATTTAACATTGGTGATATTGTCCTTCAATTAGACTAAACTCATGATAAATAAGGCAAAGATGCCCAAAAATGATGGGGCCCCTATTTAGTTAAATATATTATTAGTCCAAGTACTTAGCACTTTCAAACTAATGAAGGACATGTTTTTAAAGAGCCCACTAATGCCCAATTCCTTAATAAGTATTTTTCCTAAACATTTCTTTCTTTTCATATATTATATCTATATCTATCTAACACTTTTTTTTAGGTTACCTACATAGGTCTCTCCCTATGTAGTGGTTTTCTCTTATCACAAAAATTTAGTCCTTCTTTTTTGGTCTTTTGGTTTCCCCTTTCTCTCATGAGTTGTATTGTAAATTCATGAATAGGACATGGTCTTCCTCATGATGTATTATAGCCTTCTTTATTTTTTTCTTCTTTTTACATAGTTTTTAGCATCTCTTGGATTTATCTTTTGTGATTTTCATTGTAAGACCATGGATAAGACCTAGCCTTCCTCATAAAATATCATATTTCTTATCCCATTTATTTTTTACATGATATTTGGCACCCTTATGGGTTTTTATTTTATGAGTTTTAGTGTAAGACTATGGATATGACCTTGCCTTCCTCATAAAATTACCATACTATCATTCCTTTTCTAGAATGTGTTTTACAATATTTATAATTTTTTATCCTCATTCTCAACTTTAGCTTTGGCTTCTTTTGATACATGAAATTTTCACAATAATCTATGTTATCATGTTTTCCTCCATTTTCCTTATTCTTCTGATAAGGAATCACACTTTAATATCATTGTATCCCTTTCTTACCCTTTGTCACATTTTTTATGATTTGAAGCAATTAAAATTTGTTCCAAGTGTCACTCCCTTGATTTCCTTTCCTTCCACTCTATATTGGATAAAATAAGGTCAATGTCAAGATATCACTTTGATTTCACATAGATTTATGAGACTCTTAGACCCCATGCTTTGTGAAGTTCTCTCACTTCGAAACTGAGTCCTAAGTATTCAAATTAAAGTCATTTTTATCACCCATGTTTAGTTTTCCAAATCCATATGGAGGAGGAAAAATAAAAAATTCGTCAATAAATTTAAAATCCAAATCTTTTGAAACAAAATACAATGATATATAAAAGGCAACATATAAATCTCAAAAGTCAAATTTACACCAAAATATGTGAATACAAGTACATATCTTATCTCTAATCAAAGCTAAAACTCCATAGTTGGCCTCACATAGAGTCAAGGTCCATTGGGGTGAAGTAGGTCAGTAGATTAGAATAGGATAATTCAAAAAAATATATGGTGTTACCTAATTTATCATGCAAGTTCCTAATCTTCATAGTAGATCAATTGCTTTGTAAGGGGTCCTGAGGAATGAGGAACATGTTGTGGGAAGGCAGGTCCATTTTAATTTTCATTCATGTATCCTTCTTTGGATGATATATATACTTCATTTGTTGACATAAGACTTGTGTATCTAAGATAAGTTCTTCAGATTCCTTAAGGTTGAAAGTCCTCTTATTTTGAAAAACATAATTTGAGTGTTTTGACTTTGATAAATGAGTTCCTCTACCTTTACTTTTCCTTCATTTTCCCCTTCAACCATTTTATTTCCCCCCTTGATAGGCAAATTGTGTTTTTAAATCTATTTTTCCTTATTCTATATTCCCTTTTTTTCACATCTTAAAAACATGTTAGCACTACTGTGTTTCAGTTTTATCTATCCTTGAGTGAAACAAAATGTTTTAGTAACTATGGATTACTTTACTTGCACCATATAATTACATTTATAGACTTGTTTTACTTTAATTTTACCATTTGTCATTTATTTACTACCCTTATTTTATGAACACTTGAGTCTATACCTTCTTTTCATTATTGAGTGAGATAAGGATTATTATTGCTCACTCATCAATGTTGTTTTACTATTTTATTTCTACTTTCACATTCAATGCTTGATTACCATCCTTTTCAACATATATCCTTGGTTTGACTTGGTGATTTTGCCTTTCTTACTTGAGGTTTACTTTGAGTTTTTCAATCTTTAGTAGCCTTGGTTTTCATTTATCCAATTTATTCTTATTTTGAGTTGGTCATTTGGTCTAACATATCAGTTATCACTTCAGCTTGCCAAATTTGTAAGTGAATCCCATCTATATAGCACTAGTTATCTTATATTCCTATATTTGTTTGTTTTTATCTTTAGTTTTGTATTATTGGGTTTTTCAAAAGTAGTCTTTGTGCTTTATACAATCAAAACTAAAAAACATAAAAAATAATCATCCAATGATAAAGGTAAGTCAAGTTACACATCACATTTACTTTTTAGTTATTTCCCTTTCAATCATTTACTTTCAGTTAATTTTTCTTTAAAATACGGTAACTTTTTTAGCCTCAATGTTACTTGTTCCTATGTTCTTTCTTAAAGTACCATCCCCTATTGTACCTTAATGACACATGATGAGATTTGAGTGGGTCATATGTATACACATAATATTTTCAACTTTTATAAAAAATATTGATGCTTTACATCTTGAAGGAACCCATATAGACTCAATCTATCTAAGTGCATGCCCTAAGGGGTACATAAGGAAAGGTTTGTGTAGATCATTGGTGCTTCATAGAATTTTTGTCCCTTATTTCCACATTATTACCAATGTAACCAGCTCCTAAAACCATTCCATAAGCTATTAATCCTCATTCACACACTCTAGTATTTTCCCACTTTCCATATTTATTTTTCTCTCCTTAATCCCCTTTTGTCTATCAGTTTTACTAGGTCAATTGTGTTGACCCTATATAGTTTTAGGTAATTTCACTTAGGAACTAGTTTGGCTCTTGGTCAACCTAGCTCATGACCTAATGAATAATTTTTTGAAATTATGCTAGGTTGACTAGGTTGACCCTATTAGCTGAGATTTTTATATGAGTTTAGGGTAAAATATACCTATATATACAAGATAATTTCATCATTATTTGATATGCAATCAAGATTTATTATTTTCTTGAACATATTTACAATCTGATATTCCACCATTCTACTTGAGGAGTATTAGCTTAGGGTTTTTACTTGGAGAATCTAGTCTTATGGATAAGTATTGGATGCTTTCTCCTTTCTTAGTGATCTTTAAAAACCAAAACATCCTCTTTTAAATCCCCTTTGGCCAAGGGAGAGATTTAGTCTCAATGGGTTCATCATTTAGCTAAGTATTTTCTAACTTTGCTCCTCTCTTTAGTAGACAGAAGTAACGTAAGTATTGGCTTCAAATAATATTACTCTTTTTATTCCATGTATTAGGGTTTTACTCATACATAGCTTAATTTATATTCTCCTATGCATGTTGTGACTATTTACTAAACCCTCATATTGTGCCACAAGCTTTGGTGAGTAGTAGATTAGATTTACTTTAATTGTTATTTGTTTAGTGAGATATCAAAACATAGGACTCCCTTGCGGTTGTTACATGATTATGCTTGACTAGAGGCTTTTGAAACCTCCCAATCATAGTGTATTGTGGTAAGAGATCCCCTAATCAGGTCTAGCATATCCCCATATTGGTCATATTCCTATGTAACAAATGTTTTTTCAATCAAACATGTATGGTATGATCTATCTTCTCTGAGTTAGGATTGATTTATAGACATGATGCATTTATGATTGTATATAGATTCTATTGAAGGGTGAGGTCTTAAATTTATTTTGGACTAACCCAATCCATAAAAAATTATAAATGATGAAATACAGATTCTTATAACCAAAAAACATAATCTAAAAAAATATACTTTCCATATTCCTCTACACTTTTACAAAGACAACATTTGTTAAGAATTTTCATCCCTCTTTTTATGAGGTTATAAGTAGTTAGTAAATTATTCTAAATGTTTATCCAAAATAAAATTTTGACCTTGGGGATCAAAAATTTATACCAAATCTTACCCCATTGGTCTCCATCCCCTTTAAGCCCCATGTTAATCCAATATATAGACTTAACTGAGTACTCCCCACTATCCTCTTTATGTCATAACATCATGTCCTCTTTAGGTGAATTTAGATGTACAATTTATTGATATTTTGGTTTAAATTTTTATATCATAGTTTGGGGCCACAAAACCTTAATTCCAACTCAATTATTTCCATATATGACCTACCTTAGATGGGACCTGGTAGTCATAAACCTTTTTACTAACAATAGATAAAAAAATAGCCACTTAATTCCCTTCAAGGGCCAACTGAGTTAGTAGTAAATTAAAAAACACTTTATCCTCCCAAAAAATAACTTTTATTTCATCACCAACTAACCACTTGATACCTTTATAAACCAAATCACTACACTTGATAACCTCTTTCTAAAAAGGGATCCATAGGTAAATATTTCCTCCATAATAAGGTTATCCTCTTTCCTACCCACTAGATATCTATCCTTTATAATATTATTCCAAATGTATTCTTGCTTAATAATATTCCAACCCTATTTTTCTAAGAGAGATATGCTCATACTTATTATTCTCATCAATCCCAAGCCTCCTAGTCATTTTTTCTTGCACACCTTACACTAGGATACCAAATAAAACTTGTTATTTTCTTCATTTCTTGACCACAAGAACATTCTTTGGATCTACTATAATATGTTTACAATATTATAAGGAATAATAAAATTAAAAATCCAATTGATAGATATGCTTTGGAGTGATCTCTTGACTAATTGGAATTTTCCCACTTGAGAGAGGAACCACCCTTTCCAACCATCTAATTTATTTTAGATTCTACACAACAATAGTTTATAGAACTCAAATTCCAACTTACTACCATAAAGTGGCATTCCAAGGTAAGATGTAGGAAAATCCTAAATTTGATAACCCAAAGTTATATAAATCTTGATTTTAGATCAAGTTAGAGTGTTGATAATGAGCAAGGATTTTTTTAAAGAAATTCAAATTCTATCCAGAGACCTTATAATTATCCTAGAGAACCACTTTGATGCCCTTTACCTCTCTCATTAAGGATTCTCTAAACACCATTGTGTCATCCAAAAATTAATAGTGGGTGAGAGGTTTAGTCATGGGAGCTAATTGTAGGCCTTTAACCATTTCAACCTATCTTGATGTTTGTGAGTTTCCTTCCAAGAGCTTATACCATAATGATAACACCCTAAGGAGAAAAATAATCTCATTTTATAAGGCTCCATATAGTAGAGAATTAACATTCTAGAAAACCATTGACCATCATCAAGTACTTGGGTGAGTAAATGTAAGCGTTAATGATACTACTAATCTGTTGGTTGAATCCAAAAGTTTCAAAAATATTGTCTAGGAATTGCCATGACACTTTGTCATAAGCCTTATACAAATTTACCTTGAGAAACATACTCACCCTTTTTAATTATTCAATTAAGTGGATAACTTCATCTATTACAATAATTGTGTTAGTGATTTTCCTCTAGAACATAAATACTCCTTGTCTTGAAATAATTTTGGAGAAAATGAAATGCATTCTTAAAACCAAGATTTTATCAAAAAAGTTGTATAATGTGGTGCACAAACTAATGGGTCTTAAACCTTTCAACTAATTTTCTCCTAAATAATTATGGATCAGGACTTTTAATGTGTTTTTTATGTCTCTCACTTTAAAAATTCAAAAACCACTACCACTACTTCATTTTCAAAAATAACATAAAATTTATAAAATAAAATGGGCAGTAACCTATTTAGGTCAAGAGATTTTTATGTTTCCATTAAAAACACAACAATCTTTAATTCATTTGGGTAAATCTATTTTAAGACCTCATAATTATACTTAGGTTTTATAACATTGTGAAATAGTTCTAAGAACTTCTTCTCCTTCCTGGGGTAGGGATTAGGATTTATAGATATGATACTTTTGAATTAATAAATAGATTCATGGATAACATCTAATTAATACTGTGGATGCGAGGGAGGGAGTGCAAACATGGTTGTGGCTCAGAAACCCTCCCTTTGTGGCTACCCCCTTGCTTGATGGAGTCTAGGTCTCGACCTGAGAATGGGAGGATCTGGGATGTTGGGACGCGACACTGAACGCTCCATTTTTTTTTCATGTTTTAGAGTCTTCACCTTGGTTTTCCATCTTGCAGCTACTGAGCAGACCACGACCTTGAACTGAGCAGATCATGATTTGTTTTTGGAGATTTTGAGCATGCCATGGTAGCGATTCCTCTAGAAGCTACGGGAGATCTTTGAAGTTTCATGGGTGGAGGGGTTGGGCGGTGGTGGCGATGGTTCCAAGTGGATTATCTTTATTGGTGGTGCTATCCATTTTGGGTAGTGCATTTTATGCAGTGCTTAATGGTGAATTTATCTTCTTACATGTTTTTTACTTTGCTTCGGTCTACTACATTATGGATGGAACCCGGGTTGGTTCTCTAGCCTGAGTTGGATGACCATCCAGATTTGGTAAGTGAAGTATTTGTGTTAGTTTGGGGGAAACTCTGTTTCCTCGATGATTGGTCTTTGAGCCACGGTGCCCTGTAATGGGATTAATGGGTATACCTAAAGCTATGGAGGAGCCTTGCTCACTAACTACTGGGCAAGGTGGTTCTACCTCTGCCATTTTGGTGAAGGTTTTAGGTTGTTTGCCTGGTTTATTTTAGGTTCCAGGTCCTGGTAAAACTTGGAGAGTTTCAAATGGTTTATCTTGTTGGTTTCAGGTCCCTGTAAAACCTGGTTTTGTCACTATCTTTCAATGTTTTTCCTCCTTTGGTGGTTTGTAACGTATATCTTTCTTGATCTGTACAGGGTTTTAGGGCCCCTTCAAAACCTATTTTTACCTTAATCTAAAACATCTAATTAATACTAAAACTTACCTCTATTCTCTCCAAACAAGTCTTTAATTTTATTAGAACTTCTATTGATGTTGGTTTAAATTTGAAAAAAGTTAGTATGTATATCACCTTATTTTATCCAAATACTTATAGATTTTTATCTCCAAAAGGTTTCCTACATTTCTATTAGGTTGTGAAAGAGGCTAATTAAATCCTTTTAATTTTTTATAAGATTTTAATTCAATCCAATGTTTTACATTTCCTCTTTAATATTATATAACTTGGACCAAATAGTATTATTATGTTTGAAGATTTTTCTAAACACCTAATTATTATAGGTTTTTAGTTTTTACTTAAAAAGTTTGAGCTTTTAGGATAAAATAAATATATCTAATCCCTTAAACTCCTCCTAGCACCGTTCATTGATTCCTCCAACTCTAATTGTTTCAACCATATTTTTTCAAAATATCAAGGTATTTGCTTCTATCTAATGACGTTATCCTCAATGAGGACCATTGGGTTATGGTATATAATAGTTATTAAAATCTTAGTATAATGATATAAAAATCTTATCATGTCAAACTTGAATATTTATATCTCCTAGCATTTTTTATTCCAAGTATACTTGGACCCACAAAGATCCACATCTAGCAAGCCATTGCTAGCTATGAAATTTTTGAGATCCACCATATTATCATTATACATCTAAACACCCATTTTTTATAAATGGGAGATATTGGTTAGTGAAGTCTCCAAATCTCATCCATTCTAAACCAATGTTTTTTGACATGAAAGTTTTGACATTATCCCAAAGTAGCCTCCTACTTGTCATAGAATTAGGGGCATATATGTTAGACAAAATCCATTAGTATTTGCTTACCTTATCAAAAAACACCACCACCAATGAGAGGGGTTAACTATAAAAAAATCTCCTTCAAATTTTTTTGGGTTCCAAAATATGTCTAGGCCTCCTGAGTCTCTATTTGTCCCAACCTATGAACACTTTTAATCTTTTCAAATACTAATTCCAACCTTATATATATTGGCCTTAGAAAACTTAGCCTCTTGAAAAATTAAAATACAAGGACTATTATGGATCCTTAATATTCAAATTATTCTTTTATTATTGGGATTATTAATCCATCTTACATTCCAATAGATGACTTTCATTTTTTAGAAATTGGAAAAAGTTTACCTAGGTTTAAGATCCTTTGAGTGCCTCTTTCCACCTACTTAGTTATTTCCATGTTTATACATTTTTAATCTACAAATATTCCTCTTGATGTTGGGGATTCTCTTAGCCCAATATTAATTTTTCCTACCCTTAATTTCTTTACTTGATTCCATTATTCCTTGTTAGAGGATGTTAACTCCTCCTCCTTGGTTTCAAATTTTGAGTATTAGCCCACATCTAATCTTCCTGAGTCCATTTTGGGGTACCTTTTAGAGGTGTGAATTCTTATTTATTATAATTCAACCTCGAAAGGGTGAAATAATACAACCTTCCACTTGTTGGTGGTGTGCCTATAGTTGGTGTCACTTCTTCTTTTTAAAAGGGCTTAAATTCTAGAGTTGAGACCTCATCCTCCATCAAGGGAAAATGAGAGTCTTGTTTATTATGATGCTTCATAAAATATATCTGTATCAACATCTCCTTATTATATACCCTTTTTACTTTTCCCCTTATTTTTGGTCTAAATATGACACTATTGATTATATAAGACTAGGTTGTTTTACAACTTTGTTGTTATCGCCAATCTTAACCTTAGATAGTTTAAGTTTTTTAATCCTTGACACTCCTTCCTTATGTTAGGGTGTTAAATTGTTAAATAAAAGGGTAGATCCTTTTTAATTTAATAAATATTACTCTAATTATTCCACATGGAAGGAAAAATAAAAGGGTTCCCCTTTATCAAAATGTTCTATGTTTGTAATCTTCCTCCATTGGGGCTTATTTAGGATTTGGCCAGTTTTTTATTTAGGTAGTATTTGGCCTCATGCCCTAGTATATTACATTTATTTTAAATTACATATTCCTTTTCATTATTGATTTATTACCTCTATTTATTATATTTTGACTTGATAATAATCAACCTTATAAGGGGTTTATTTTTTTATCATAAGCACTAAACCAAGCTAAAACTAGCCTCTTCTTGGATTGGTCACTATATCCAAGCCTATTGGATATCCAATGGCCTTGTAAATTACCGTAATACCATCCTCATGCTATAATTATAGAGGGAGCCTTGGGAAATAAATTGAAGGAGGGACTTTTATGAAATAGTCATTGTTAAGGTTGAAGCCTGGTTTACACTTCCTAAGAAACATGTATGATTTTATCATGAAGCATGAACCTTCTAACATGGCATTAATAAAATATTATGAATTATTAAAAGAGATGAGGAAGAATATTTTTTCCATAGAGACAACCTCTAATTTCCTTTTTGGATTCTACTTTCAATTAGCCCACTCAAAGATATTATCAATCTTTAGTCTGAAACCATTGAGCCTAGCCAATAGATAATTTTCAAGATTAGATTTGTGTATATCAATGTATAGATATTTTATTTCTGATAATACCTTATTAGCCTCAAAATTGGGATTGAGTGTAAATTTTAAAGCCTCTAAATATTTCTATAACTTTCCCAAAACCATGTGTACCCAAGTATACTTAGTTTGGGAAGCAGTTATCCTTGAATCCCCCTCACTTGATTCCTTGAAAAATTATTCCCTTTCTCATGATTAAATAACAAACCAATTTTTTCCCACCTTGGCCCCCTACTTTTATATCAAGCCTATAAGAAAATTTTCCTAAAATTTATGTGTTGTGTACAATAGTCTCCCAAAAACTTGCTTCTAGATCATAATCAAGATCTTGCTAATCACCATTTTAAAAAATTCATTCACTGAACACCACCATTAATTATATGCTTATGGTTTTGTGACACATTTTTATTATGTAGTGTGAATCAATAGTATAAGTGACGAATTTAACATCCTCTTCTTAGGTGAGGATGTAACTATATACACTTTTTCCTATATTTATTTTGGTACAAGATGAAATTAAAAAATTGATGAAAATTACCTAAGTAAAAATGAATATTTTTAAAGTTTTATTAGACCTAAAAAATATATATAATTCCCATTTAATAGGGATTTTTTTATCACCATATTGGCTCAATATCCACCTCAATTACCACTCATACCTACTCAAATTATGTCAAAAACACTGGTCTCCTTTGAGGCATCATCACTCTATTGTCACTAACGATCAATTTTTACTATTTATTAAAAATAAAAATGATTATTAACAATTATTTTAACCCACCTATTTATATTATTTTCTACTATCCTATGGTTAAGCCTTTCCAACATGGCACTCATGTTAGTCACTAACAATAAAAATGGAAACTATGATATATTGCATAATATTTATCCAAATGAGTTGATTTTAAGTGCATTATAATCCTAATGATATCATATTATACATCATAATAGGTATGGTATTTATTATGTAATATTAAAAATTACCAAAAATTTATAAATCTCTTACTGTAATCACCTGAAAGTGGTATTTGTATGTTAAGATTTCTACTTGAGACAACTTATTCCTAGATTATCCCTAGACCTACCCTAGAGCCTTTTATATACTTTTATAGCCTTTGTGTGAACCACAGGCATCCCTAGTCATCTAAAACATAGTCTCAAACTTTTATTTCTAGATCCTAGCCCTTCATGCCCAATAACCTACCAATTGGACATTAACACTACACTAAGGATAATAGAGCAATATAGTAATAGTATCCCTTACAATAAATCTCTTGAATGGATATATTTTTAAAAATTAAATCCTCCTAAGGTCATCCTAAGAATATTTTATTATCCACATAAGCTACAAAACATTTTAAATACATGAATTTTACACCTCTATCCACTTGATGGAAAATAATTGCAAAATACATATTCAAATAAGAAATAAGTTAAGAAAACTCAAATTTATTAATCCTTATTTGACCATACTTCTACATACTACCATCTATAGCTAACCTAAGCCCATATTTTCAATATTTCCAATCTCAACCACACTCAATGAATTCAATACCACTATCATTCTAGCATCATTTGCACTTACAATATCCCTTAGGTGAGGAGAGCTAAATTGGGCTTAATCCCTCCTTGGAGTATTGGTATGTAGTTAACAATATTCATAGTGGGGTTTCAAAGATGTCTAGTCCATCCTACTAATGAAAGCACATTTTTATCTCATGTCATCCATACAAGAAGGATTAGGGTTTGCATAAAAAATCAACTATAATTGGTATAATATAGAGTTTTAGATTTCATGCACATAGGAATAAATCCTAGTAATGTGTGCATAGGTGGACATAGAATTTAGGAACAAACATACATAGAGGACACTAGTACTATTTTTAGGACATTAGATCCACATGTACTACTATCAAAGTATGGCACTACTATATAGGAAAGGATATGATATAGGGATCCTATAGATGACACTTAGACCTATTTGTATCCTAGTTATTAGTAATCAGATCTTTCATATCAGGTGTTTTCCAAATAAGTATTTATTTGCACATATTTATTACTATTTTTATGAAGTTAAATCAAGTCAATTTTTTTAATAAATTAGTTTTTATTTATTGTATATTATTTCACTAATTTAGACTACTCAACATTTCAATCAAACATAGGATTTACATAGTTAAACCCTAAAAGGTTAAAACATTTGGTGAACCTAACATACTTTAAATATTTCCTGAATCCCTAGTTTGCCTTTCAAAAAAAATCACTAAATTAGGGTTCTAAACTTATATTTTTATAAATTTTTGGCATAAACTAGATCATTAAATCAATATTAGATTAGGGTTTCACTTATTTAAATATAATTTATTTTTTTGTAAACAAACCCTAATTTAAAAAACCATAACCCTAGATACACTTAGGGTTTATATCCTTTTTCTATTTATACTTTTTAGTTCCAATATATCATATATGCTTCCATATTTATTCTTTGAAATCTCTCATAGATTATCATTCTTCAGAGGTTCAAAATATACAAATACTTATTTTCCTACCTTCCAAACTACAATGGTAGAATTTATGAATAGATTTTATGATGTTGATAAGCAATAATTATAATATTATGTGTCCAAACATACATATATTCAAGATAAATTCATCACTATTATTCAGGGAGAACTCCAAAAAATAAACAATGGTTAATATTTAACTCCCCTAGTTAATAATGTTGTTAAACCTACATTGGGTCCAACTCAACTACCACAACCTAAGATTGTAATTCAATAATATTAAGTGATAACTACACCTCCTATGGCTAGTTCTTCCACTCCAAATATATAATCCCTTATGTAGGAGATTCATACTATGTAGGCTAAGGTGTTACATATTGAGAATGGATCCACTAGTCCATCATATGCCTTAGATTCTAATACTCTCTTGCATACACCTTTAACACATCACATAGTTTCAACTCCCTTGCCATACATTTTTGTGGCACCTAATATTACATTTTATGTTCAAAAGGGCGACCCAAATTATCAACTCAAAGCTTTTCATTAAATATTTTTGGACTATGTGTCTAGTTATTGGCTTTTAATTAAGTTTTTTCCATATAGTTTAAAGGATTATTCCCTATAATGGTTTTATGATTTACCAAATAAATATATCATAGCATTAAATCCTTTAGCTAACATGTTTCTATCAAATTTCTCCATCAATATCAGTGATAAGATATCATATTCCCAAGTGGTACATTTGAAACAAAATTAAAATGAGCCCATTACAGATTCTATCTTATGATATAAGACTATATTAGCCAAATTGACAAGCCCAATGGAAGAAATAAAGCTTCAAGACATATTTAAATAAAGTCTTTTACCAACATTACATGAAAGAGAAGTTAATTTACTATAAATTGGAAAACTCAAGTATACATATGGACCAAAATAAACTATTAAGAGTTTAAATAAGCCTCCATACAAGGTAAGGGCCAATCAAAACAAGAGTGATCAAAATCCCACAATAAATGTAGCTTTTCAGCCATTTCCTAGATTGGTTTATCCTCTCTTCAGTATTGAATCTTCACCAACCTTCAAGAGTCACCAGCAAGGGTTTTATAGAAGCTCTTAAAATGTAATGTCATATATATCCCTCCCATTAAAGAGGTTGATATGACATGGCCTCTTCCAAAAAACTATGATTCTAACTCAAACTGAAAGTATCACAAGGTACCAATACATGCAATAAATAATTTCATAAGCCTAAATCATAAGACAAAATATTTTATTGAGGCTAACATTATTAATTTAGGTGCACTCATAAAGGCACTAAAAGCACAATAAATAGAAGATAAGGAACTAAAGATATTATTAGATCCATTTCTATAAAACATAATGAATGAGGTAGGGAGCACATCAGGTGTTCACTATATATATCAGGTGCATTCACCACTAGATTCATATCATACTTTTATAAAAGAGGCACATCTATTGTAAAATATTATTGGCATGTAGCATACTAGAGTTACACCTAGACCATTCGTCACTTTCTTTGAGTATGATATTATTGATGATTATACAGATTTACATGAACTCTTTATACAATCATACATAGATCATCATCCTATCTATATTTTTATGGTTGAAAATGTGTCAAGCATTAGCATGTCCACTATGACACTTTTGTAGCATTTTAGGTAATCATAAAAATATACATTCCCCATAGATATAGTCATTAGTGGTTTCAGTGGTCATATTCAAAGCTTCATCAGGGATATTATGCTTCTATTATAGGTTAGACAAATACATATAGCCACACAGTTCCTAGTAGTACATAATGCATGTGTGTTTGATATGATATTAGGTAGGTCATGGTTGTATCAGCGTTGATCCATACCATATATAGTACACAAATGCTTGAAATATGTACATCTAAATTAGGTGGTCAAAGTTGAGGTTATCCCATATGAATATCTTCTATCCATCATATAGGAAATTTCAACATAATCACTAGTTATATTTATAGCACCATTACAAGATATTGCATAGTTATCAGTTAAAGCTCAGAGTACAATTCCTATACATACATCCCAGATTTTAGTAGATGCACCATTATAAGTGAGGTTTAGTGATTCATGGAATCCTATAAGTACCTTAAATTTGATCCATTTTTATATTAAAGTAGTTTATGAAGTGTTTAATAGGTGTTATAGGTCCTAATTAATCCTTATGTGGAGTTTAGGTAGTCTTAAGATGCATAAAATTTGAATTCTAGTTTTTCCTACCAAAATCCTCTTTTTGAAAATTTGAATCTTGCCAATCCTTTGTAGGGATTATTATATGCTTGTAAAGGTGATAAGGTGTCAAAAAAACATTTATAATGTGTTTATACACTATATAATTTTAATAAAATTTTCATAAGTCTAAGGTCATGGTTTCATATAAGTCATCTTGTGTAAAATCAAGAATAATGCAATGTAACCAAAAAGACCTCTCTAAAGGAAAAATTCAAGAATCAGTTATGAATATTTTTAGGTGAGGTAGGAGTCATTTTTGGTGGTGGTAACATATTATTCAATTTGAGGTAGAAGGAGGAACACATTGACAAGTTTTTAAGGAGGGAATTTAGATGTGTTTTTGTAACCTCTATAGAATGAAGAAAGCACATATCTTTATTTTGAAGAAATGGATTTTATTATTGAATATATATACTTGAAGATGATAGAATGAGATTGGTAATTTTTTCCAAGTATTTTTAAATACTAAAGGATATTTTTTTGTGAATATTTTCTCCAAGATGTAAATAAAAATGAATTTTAGTTAAAGAATGTAGAAATAGACCCTATTCCTATGTATTTTGCTTGTTTATAGACTATGCATTCAAAGTTGGATTATTTCCTAATAATGGCGATTCATTTAAAAAATTATTGATTAAGGATTGGACATATTTAACATATATTTTTCATGAAATATTAAGGAGAAATTATGGTTTGATCATTACTGAAGATATACCCTGTTACTGAGATGTTTGCTTTGCTTAAACAAATTATGTGTTTGAAATGATTGAATATAAAAGGTGTAGAGATTTTTTTTCAAATGTGGATAAATATTGTGGAATTACATTTTAAAATCTAATATATAAATAAATTTCATGTAACTAATATGGTGTTTATACATATATGCCAAGAAACCCCTATTTGCTATAGTGAACATTATCATGGTGGACTATGTATTGGATTCTTGAAAAGACAAGATCTAAGAATCTTGAAAATGATCTAGAACATTTTATTAAGTCTATGTGAATCCATTTAATGTTTTTATAACCATTTTTTTAGGTAAATAACATAGTAATAACATGAAAACCTTGATACAGACCTGTAGGATGTACATTTTCCTACAAAGTTGAGATAATTGGAGTTGGAAACCCTTGATAATAGATACAATAGTGGAAACCAATGATTATATAGGTTGAGTGAGGTTAATAAATACCTGAATAAACCTTAAAAATTATTTTAAACATTTTAAAACATTATTTATTTATTTTTATTGGCTCTTAGGCTGTGAGAGAGGTCTCAAAAGCCTAAACTAGGGTTTCAAGCATATTTCATATTATATCGATCCAAAATTCACAATTTTTTGTAATTTGATAAATATTAAGATTAAATAACTGAATCACATGATTTAAAATGTGTATAATTCTATTTTTATGGACTTTTGTGAACTGAGTTGTGTTTAAGCTTGAGGAGGCCTAATTGGTTAAGGCTAATAGCTAGAAGGTGGGTTTATAAGTGAAGTTAGACCTTGAAAATTGGTAAAAAAGTGAAAATACATAGAGGGTAGCTATAAATATTTTTGTTTTCTTCCAATTAATTTAAATTTTTATATAAAATTAAGAAAAGATTAATAATAGGGCTATAAGGATTGACTTTAGTTTATGCAAAGTTGTGTAATTGGGTGAATTGACACATGAAGAGACTTGTACTTTGGGAGATATTTTTTAAGGTCATTAAAAAAAATGGATAAGGTCTAATAACATTAAATATATATATTTAAAGTGAAACTATGGAGTGACCATTAAGTCAAGCAACCAAATTCAAGTGTGAGTGTGTTAAAATAAGGCATAGAGTGAGAGATGTAGTGTACGCTCTACATAATTTTGGTGTCAAAGTAAGAAAGGCTATTCATGAATTTTGAAAAGGATTAACATTATATTTTTTGAGGCTAACTATTTAATAGGTAATTAAGAGTAGTTTTCCATGGAGAGATTAAGCAAAGATGAAGATTTGGTCAAGAATATGGTAGACCAAGTGACACAGTTGATTACCCCATTTTTCATGAAGATGGAGGCTATTAATAATGATATCAGAGAGAGAGAGTACAATGAGAATTAATATTGAGAGAGGAATAAAATGGTAGGTAGCAAGGTCAAGTATTACCTTTACAACCAAGGACAAATGAGAGAGGAAATGAAGAGGTGGTTCAAGAGAGACCACAAATACAAGTAGTAGTAGTTCTAGAAGGCATGGGAATACATCACCACACATGGGATATTATAGAATTTATATAATGAAGAAAAATAATAGATGAAGGTCCTATGATACATGGACTAAGACAATGTTTTCAAGGACAATGTTGATAATACCATAGAGAGAGACATAGAGAAATAGAGTGTCTGTGGAGCATGAGTGGAAGTATGTAGTAAAAAAGTATAAGAGAAGTCAATAAGGAAAAAAGATAAGAAATAAATGAGTCTTTACTCATGAGGATAGTTTTATTGCATTATAGGAAGTAAGTAAAAGAGCCATCCCAAATAAGAAGCTTATTTAAAAGCAGATGCAATGCAAAAGGTAAGGTTTATAATTTAGTGATTGATGGAGGAATCACTAATAATATTGTGTCTTTAGAGATGGTACATAAATTGGGCTTGAAGAGGATACCATATCTATAAACATACAAGGTTTCATGGGTTTAAAATGGACCTCAAATCCTAGTAAGTGAGCAAATTTAGGTTGAATTCCATATAGGAAGATATAGAGATAAAGTACTATGTGATATTATTCCCATAGATATTTGTCATTTACTGTTAGAAAGACCAAGGAAATTTGATAGGAATACTATTCATGATGGTTAATATAATACACACACCATCAATAAAAATGGATAGATAAGCATTCTTGTTCCATTGAAGGGTGAATAAGGAAGAAAAGATGAGAGGATAATTATGATGGAAACAAAGTAGTGTTGGAACAAGTCCATATAAAGTTTGGTTTTGGTCAAATCACCAAAGAGAGAAAACAAGGTAAGTTGTCTTGAGATAGTTAGTATGAAGATTTTTAATTATATAAAGATGGACATGAGAGAATATGAACAAGAATAAAAGGTGAAAACAAAGGTCATTAAGAGGTAGCAAGAGAATAGTCTTCAAATGGAATAAAACATAACTCCTATGAGAGTGCTCAAGAAAGAAGTTAGCCAAAACAATAAGGGAGTCCAAACCTATGAAAGAGATGAAAATATAATAGTAATATAAATTTTATCTAAGATAGATAATAAGTGGATTGAAAATGACACAAAGAAAGATAATAAGTTGGAAATTAAAGTGCCCAAGAAGGGAGCCCAAGAAAGAGCCATGAAGGCTCTAAATTTTAGTTATAATATGTTGTTTTGTGATGAAATTAAAGGTAAAAAGCAATAAACCATTAACCAAAGTTTGGAATAGAGATGAATAAACAACATAAGGTGATTTTGGCAGCCAAAGAAGGAATGGTAGATAAACTCAAATGTTGGGTAGAGAGTCTTGAACAAGAAAATAATGTCAATGAGTTGTGAAATATACAATAGGTCCATGAAAAAAAGTTAAGTGACTCACAAGAAAATCCTATAAAAGTTCCAAATAAAATAAATGAGATATGTAAAATGAGCATAAAACAATTTCATATGCATGAGATAAAGATCAGTCATAATGGTGATGAACAACAACAAACCAAGAGTTTATACAAGCATGTGGCATGTAAGGATCAATAAGATATTATACATAACATGAAGTGGATAGAATAGGAAGCATTGATAAAATAATAAGACTTAATATTTTTAGTATTATTTTATCATGGAAATAAGTTTAAAATGAATTAGTTTTTAGGAGTATAATAATGGTATACACCTTCAAGGCAAGTAGAAGATAACAATAGATATGTTTTTCTTAACAATTTTGTCTTATGTGTAGGTATACTATCCAGGAAGATGAACCAAAGAAGGCCTAATTTTGGGGCTTAATAACATGTTAACCTATATTAGAGGTAATTATAAGTATATAAATTTTATAAAGAGGTTCATTTTAGTCAAATGGGAGCATACACTAAGTGCATCAACAAACACTTCAGGCAAACATTTATTTTCAGCTTGGTAGCATGATGTAGGGGCATACTATAAGGAACATAAAGTTGATTAATTTTTGTCTTAAGGTAGTATATGAAGTTTTAAATAGGTTCTATAGGTATTAATTAGTCATTATGTGGAGTCTAGGTAGTATTAAGATGCATAGAATTTGAATTCTAGTTTTTCCTGCCAAAAACCTCTTATTGAAAATTTGAATCTTGCAAAGCCTTTATAAGGATTATTATATGATTGTGAAGGTGATTATGTGTCAAAAAATAATTTATAAGGGGTTTATAAATTATATAAGTTTCATAATGTGTTCATATGTCTAATTTCATGGTTACATATAGGTCATCTTGTGTAAAATTAAGAAGAATACAATGTAACCAAAAAGATCTCTCCAAGGAAAAGATTTAAGAATCAATCATGCATCTTTTTAGGTGAGGTAGGAGTTATTTTTTTTGATTGTAACATATTATTAAATTTTATTTATAAGGATTAACATATTTAAAAGTTTTTAAGGAGGGATTTTGTATGTGTTTTTTTAACCTCTATAGAATGAAGAAAGCACATATCCCTATTTTGAAGAAATGGCTTTTGTTGCTAACTATATATGGTTATTGATGATATAATGAGATTGGTAATTGTTTATAAGTGTGTTTAAATACTAATTTATATATTTTTTGAATATTTTCTCAAAGTATAAATAAAAAGTAATTCTGGTTAAAGAATGCAGACATAAACCATGTTCGTATGCATTCTGCTTGTTTACAGACTATGCATTCAAAGTTGGATGATTTCCTAAGAATGGTGATTAATTTTCAAAATGGTTGATTAAATTTTTTATGTATTTGTCATATATTTTTCATGAAATATTAAGGATAAATTATGGTTTGATCATTACTAAATATAGACCCATGTTACTAAGATGTTTGCTTTGCTTAAACAAAGTGTGTATTTTCAATGATTAAATATAAAAGGTGTAGATAGTTATTTTTAAACATGGAGAAATATTTTAGAATTTTATTTTAAACTCAATATATCAATAAATATAATTTAACTCATATGTCATTTAGATAGATATGCCAAGAAACCCTTATTTCTTCTAGTGAACATGTCATGGTGGACTCTGTATTAGATTCTTGAAAAGACAAGATCAAAGAATATAGTTGAAAATGATCTAGAACATTTTGGTAAGTATATGTGAATCCATTAAATGTTATTCAAACCCTTTTTTTGGTCAAGAACATAGTAATAGATTCTAAACCTTGATACAGTCCTATAGGATATACATTTTCCTCCACAATTGAGATATTTTGAGTTAGAAACCCTTGATAGTGGATATCAAAGTGGAAACCAATGATTATATAGGTTGGGTGAGGTCAATACAGACCTAAATAACCATTAATATTTATTTTAAACCTTATAAAACATATTTTATTGATTTTGGTTCGCTCTCAGGCTGTGATAGATGTTTCAGAACCCTAAACTATGATATCAAGCATATCTCATATTTTAGCCATCCAAAATTCAAATTTTTTTGTGTCTAACCAATATTAAGATTATTTTATTGAATCACACAAATTAGTGTGTTTATGGGTTATTTTTTATGGAATTTTTTAAACTAAGTTGTTTTTAAGCTTGAGGATGCCTAATTGGTGAAGGCTAATAACTAGAAGGTGGGTATATAAATGAAGTTAGACCTTGAAAATTGGTACATAGGTGAAAAACCATAGATATTAATTATAAATATTTTTTTTTTATTTCAATTCTTTGTAATTTTTATGTACAATCAAGAAAAAAAAATAATAGGGCTATAAGGATTGACTTTAGTGTATGCATAGTTGTGTAATTGGGTGAATTGACACATGAAGAGACTTGTACTTTGGGAAAAGAGTTTTAAAGTTCATAAAAAACTTGGAGAAGGCTAGATACCATTGAATACATATAGTTAAAGTGAAACTACTGAGTGACCATTAAGTCAAGTAACCAAATATAAGTGTGAGTGTGTTAAAATAAGGTGTAGAGTGAGAGTTTTTCTTTATGATCTACATGATTTAGTATTAGAGTATTGAAACATATGCATACTCTCCCATAGATAATATTATTAAAGATAACGATGGATTAAAGATATGTCATAGATTCTAGAGGACCTTCTTCCACTCAATTTATGTCACAATGAGTATCATTAGGTTGTTAGGATACTCATCAAGTGCACCTATGTCACCTATAACTTATTTTACTAGATGGGTTCCTAAGACCCTTAAATTACTTAGGGAATCATAGTTAGTACCATAGATTAAAAACACCACTACATAGGTAGATAAAAACACAAATAATTCTACACAAAAGCTTATGAGATTATAATTTCCCTTTCACATAACATGTATAATCATAGTTTATTTATTCAACATAGGTCATAATGACAACTAGTCTCCCATGAGACTTATTAGTTTGTATGGTTCCCACCCTCTTGTAAATACTTTCTTCTCTCTTGCTCCTTGTAGATAGTTTATTTTCAATTTCTTGTACATAACTTATATCTAGAAAATACAACACCAATATAACATGCCAGAACATGAAAACATTAAAATATTGCTTAGAAAACATAAAATTTATAGATTATATGCATTACCATGATTACATTCTTATATTTTATAGACACTACATATGTTAGCTATCTTAGTATAGTTATTTTTATCATACATACATGTTTTACTTATTTTTGTCCAGTGCTTCTAGATTACTTATAGGAGTCATGTCCACTACATTGATCCATACTTCCTTAACATCTACTTAATGGGGGCATATACACTGATCCAAGATTATTAATTTAATACATCCACCCACTTGGGGATATCCCATACATAATTTATATTATCATGTTTTCTCCTTACATTTTTTAGATTTTAGTTTTTGCATTGATATATCTTGATATTGATCATTTCTATTTATACTGATATTTTTTTTTTACTATCACTAGTTTAGATTCAAAATATGTACATCATAGAATTTAAATAGATGTGCAATACATTCATACATAATTTCACTTATATTTTTATTATTTTAGACTTGATTGTGTTTCCTATGCTTTTTCTCTTTGAACACATTTGAATATGCCATTGTTATTTATCTATACACCACTTTTATTCATGTACACCTAAGACATGTGCCCATGTACCTTATGTGTTATTCCTTTATTATGTATGTATACATTTGAACATGTTCATATATGTGTCTCTAAGCCATCTTATTTTTTGATTGCATATGTGGACATTTGAACATGTCCTTGTACATCTTATATTCTCAAATTTAGTGATATGTACCCATGTCCCTTGTATTATGGACCCTTGTCCTACTTTTTATGCCTCATGTGTTTTGTATGTATGTTTTATTTTATGCATCATGGCCATGACCCTTGTCTTTTCTTAATACATAGACTAATTTTTGATGCCATGAGAGACCTCATGCATCTACCCTTCCTACTTAGGTTTTGTGATGGACATCATGCCCCATTTCCATAGGTAACTACTTATACTTGATATTATATAAATTTATTACATATATCTTGACTCCCTTGTAAAATTTTAGACACAACATACATATTAAATTACATATTTATGATCATATCCTCTTACGTTTTGATTTTATGTTTGCATATTGTATTGGATTATCATGCACTTATCATATATGATATGGATAAAAAAATTTACAAAGCTATTTATTTCAAAGATAGTTTTTTCATAGGTAAAAAACTAACCTCAAAAGAGGGGGCATTCATAAGGGTTTGTCACAGAGATCTGGGTCTTACATTGTATTCATAAAACATTTTCAGCACACAAAATCAGTTTCATGAAATTAGACATAGGTAAAACATAGGAAAAATAGGGACTTAAAAATTAATTTAGTGACTCTAATTTTAGACTAGACAAACATTATCAACTATATTAGGACACTAGTACCACATAGAACTAATATCCAAGACATTGAACTATTATCTAGTAGACCTAGTTTTAGGGCAGCTTATATTAGCCATAATAGTAAAACAAGTACAACAAAAGTTTGCATAGATAAAACTAAAAGTTTGAAATTAAGCTTATATTTAGCTCATATTCACACTAGTTCAGCTCAGATTCATATCAATTGCTCAGATTGGGGGAAATATGCACAACATGATCACTCCCATATTTAGTTTAAATAATCAAATATACTCATTAAGACTCAATCTAGAATTAATATACTTAGATATTAGATTGGGGGAATATAGGTGGCATATAGTTTCTATATTCTTAGTTACATTAAAGTTGATAAGATGGAATGGAAAAATCCATGTCATTATTTATGTTATATACACTTGACATCATATTCTATTTTGTTACTAATTTCATTCCTTACTCCATATACATTAGTTAGCTTTCTCAAGTGGTCCAAAGTTGCTTAATGTCCTTGAGTGGATGCAGATCTAGCATACATAATTAGATATACCCAATTATATATTTCCAACACTTTGCATATTTTTGTTTCATATGCATCTAATACACATGGGTGGGAAATGATGGATTTATAGCTTACTTGAGTTATTAATCCACCCACATGAGAGGGTTAGACACACTTTCAGTCCAATCCAATATATTCATAGGTCATGATACACTAAGCATAGGTGGGAAATGATGGAGTCAAAATTAGATTGAGTTCTTGAGCCACCCACACATGAGGATTGTGTGATTTATTAGATAATTATAATATATTCAATGATTTGATCACTATGTACATGTGAAGACACAAGTTCTCACCAGGTTCAAGAATTGGTTCACTTACCCAATGAAGTGTATTCATTCATTTCCTCCTTCTTATCTCATTACTTAGATTTACTGAGTTACTTCTTTATTCAGCATAGTCTTTTTATTTTGATATCTCTTAAATAAAGACTGATTTATGTGTGTTTCATTTCAAATCATGCTTCACATATTTAGACCTAGATAGACATACGTAGACTTAGCTACATGTAATTCAATTCCTAGGTATGTCTAGTTATGCTTCTGTATACTTGTCATTTCCCTTTGTTACATTTATATCATAAAGGGAGGGGTTGTAACCATCTAAAAGTGGTATTTGAGTGTTAAGAGTAATACTTGAGACAACATGTTCCTAACTTAGCTCTAGATGTATCCTATATCTTTTTATCTACTTTTCTAGCCTTTATGTAGACCACATGTGTCCTTAGTTAGATGAAACATAGTCTCAAACCTTCTTTCCTAAATCCTTGCCATTTGTTCCCAATAACTTTGTACATATACATTAGCACCACATTAAGGACACTAGGGACAAATCGCACTAGTGTCCCCAACATGTCACTAGTGTCCCTTACCCTAAATCTCTTGAACAGTTATATTTTCAAAACTTAAACCCTCTTATGGTTGGCCTAAGCACATTTTATTATTTTCACAAGCTATAAAACACTATAAATAGACTAATTTTATACCTATATCCACTAGATGGAAAATAGATGCAAATTAACTATTCAAACAAGAAATAAGTCGAGAAAAATCAATGTTATTAATCCATATTATGCCCTAATTATAAATACTACCATCTAAAACTAACCTAAACCTTAATTTTGAATATTTTACAATCTCAAACACACTCAAGGAATTCAAGACCACTATCATTCTAGCATCAATTTCACTTGCACCATCACTAAGGTGGGGATAACTACATCAATATTTATCCCTCCTTAGAATATTGGTATGCAAGAAACTCTCTTCATAGCAAGGTGTTAAGGATCTCCAACCTATCCTACTAAGGAACACAAATTTTAAGATCATGCCATAATTTTAAAGAGGATTAGGGTTTGCATCATAAATCAGCTATAATAGGCACAATATAATATTTTAGATTTCATGCGCATAAGAATAGAACCTAGGAATATAGGCATATGTGCACCCAAAATTTAGGAATAGTCTTACACAGAGGACACTAGTACCATTTCCAAGACACTAGAGCCACATGAGGATATTATTTAAGTGTGGTGCTACTATGTTAGGTGTTTTATAGATAAGTGTTTATTTGCATATATTTATTAATATTTTTATAAATTCAAATCAAGTCACATTATGTAAAAAATTAATGGTTATTTATTGCATATTATTTCGCTAATTTAGACTACTCATCCCTTTAATCAAACTTAGGATTTAAATAGTAAAATACTAAAAGGTTAAAACACTTATCACTATATATTTTTGCACTATTATTTATCTCACACTCTCATAGAATACTCAATTTTATCTTACACTCTTTTTTATACAAATGATTCATTGCTCTCATATTTTGTATCAAAATGCGAGGGGGGGAGACATACATACTAAAACACTCAAATATTTTAAATATTTTCATAATGTCCAATTCATACTAAAAACAATATATGCAAACACTCAAACATATAAGCATTCAAAAATGCTATGATCTCAAGTCAATTATCAAATGTAAATCACAAACTATGGGGGCATATAGCCTCTATACAAAATTCATATTACTCAAAAATCATTGAAGACAATAATACAACATGCAAAGAGCATGATATTGATTCATATACTCCATTTTTATATGTTGAATTTTTTTAAAAATAAATATCACTTGAATTTTCAATAAGTATTTTCAATTTTCTAAACATTCAAAGATCATAAGTTAAAAAATCAAATCTAGATTTGCATAAAGTAGTGTGATCATAGAGTGACAAGTGGGACATGTTAAATCTAATGAAATTAAACATTTATGTCTACACTTAGTGTGAATTTAATGTGTGGTTATCCTCCCCTTACTTTCATTATTTATCATTAGAGTCTAGTGGCACTTGATAATTTATAATTCTACTATTATTTACAAAACTATTCACAAGTGAAATCATAATATTATCTAGTTAAAAATATTCATTGATTGAAACTTGATCAATGTCATATTCACCATAGGTTATAGCTCCATAAGTTGGTGTGGTAATGTTAAAGAGAAACCCAATGTCCTACCACTCATCGTCTTACCAAAGTTTTTAAAAAAATGTTCTCCTTAGCCAAGAAGCAAAAAATGTTGTAAGCACCATATCTCAACTTGAAGGTGATAAAATAATTAGATTACATACCCTTTCAAGTGTATTCTACCCTTTCTCTTTTATAATATAAAATTTTCTTAGTTTTAGTTTTCAAATATAATTAATAACCATTGTCAATGTCATCATTATAGGTCTTACATTAAGGCATATTTCACAATCAAGATTTGCATCAAAATAAAAAGTGTGTATACAAAAATAGATTCACATTTAATTTACTGTAGTCATTTCAATTTATTGCATCACTAAAATAATGTGAGGGGAAATTTATATACCCAAATTGATACAATATCATCTATAATATAAATGTTACATAACCTTGCTTATCTAGACTATTGGTGATGAACAAATGGCTTAGTGGCATGCGCCAAGTCTAAGTCTTAAGCTTCTCACTATTATTTTTCATTTGTATGAATTTTATATTTATTTCTAATATTCTCATATTTATTTCATGAATTCCAAATCTTCATTCTAATTCTTTATCTTTATCTTTTAGGTGTTTGAGATAAGTATATATTACACAAATAATGTTGCACTGTGGCCTTGACAAGGTAATGTAGACTTGTCCCATCGTAAATTATGAAATATTTGTAATTTTTTACATTTTTAATGGTATATTTTATGACTATTGGTATTTTCAAATTGTTCCCCTTACACATTTCCCCATTTTTCATTTGATCTCTATCTTTTTTATTGTAAGTGAGCTAAGGTTTCATATTTTATAGTATTCTACATGGTAACATAAAATATTAAATTTATTATTCAACCCTCATAGGCATTACATAGACCCAAATTTAAAAACTAGGAACATGATCAACTAAGATGTGTCTAAAGTTAGAAAACAAGGCCACATTATTCTCCTTTCCTCCTATGAACTTGTCCAATCATAGTTTAAATTCCTCCATTACATCATGACATGGTATATAAGTCTTGTAGTTTTAAGTCACATTTAGCCTACATAGTCATCAAAATATTTGTTTTATGGAGGTTTTCATATATATATGCCCATTTACTATTTTTATCAAATTCTCAATTCTATTAAATTATATGGCTTACTATATTTCATTATCAGATTTGTTTATTCCATCATTCAAATTTCAATAGTTTAATATATATATTAATTTATTACACTTTAGCCAAAAATATATTAAACACTTTCATCAAGCTTTAAAAATCCTTAGATATAAAATTCAAGCATAAAATTTTAGAATAAAACATATTACATTTGTTTACCAACTCCCTTCATCAAAAACTTCAATATAGAGTCAGGCTTTCTCTATAAAATCATTGGAAGAAGCCATTGATGAAGCTACATGCCAAAAATTTATCATAATTTTTAAAATTATTTACAACTTAATTTTGTAACTCACATGCTTATGAATTCTTAAAATTAAAATTCCATAGATTATGGTATTTGAGGCACATATAAGTCCATGAGAAACATCAATGCTATTCTACCAAGAAGCTATTATGAAGTGACCCTTTCCAAACCTATGAATAGATGTTAATTAAAACATAATCCTTATTCATAAGTAAATCATAGTGAAATTCACTAACCTGTTTCCCTATATGATATTAGGAAACATATTCCTAAACCCTCACATACAAAGTTTGATACTTATCATCATATTTATCATTGGTATGATCCTTAATTGTTTTGATGGTTTTATGTTAGTTGGGGCCACTCTTATGGGACTTATAAGCAAATAAAAACCTTTATTTTGAATTATTATTTGGTTAAATTTTAGATCATGAATCTATGACTTGAGAGTGACAACAAACTTGTGACAAGGTATGCAAATCTCATGACTCCAAATTCATACAGGATGCACTTCTACAAGGTATAACTTACCTTACTATATACTGAAATCCACTTTTTAACCATAATAAAAACTAACCACCAAATATTAAAATCAACCTCTTGATGATAATTTTATTGAGATCATAATTAATTTACACTCATCTAACAATGTGAAAAACTTGGTTAACATGAATGATATGAAACATGTAGTGTCCTATATTGATCATTACCCATATCAAACACATCCCTTATCTAGTCTATATAATACTTTAGGATAAACCTATTCACCAGTTCATGGATAATTAATTGAATTATATTATAACCTCCATTATTTTAGATAACCCATCTTCACCAACCAAACAAGTGCAATTTTATTCATTTATAATTGCACTAGATAATGTGATGCACTCCTCTCAAAATGACCAAACTTCCTAGTATTCTAATCATGACACCACCAAATACAACACCAATTTATATCACTAAATATGGGGATGCTTATTATCTTTGGCACCAATACACTACACATCATATAGATATTTTCATAGATCTTCAACAACATATTTGATATTTTATAATGCCCATACACCAAAATTCATAGTAGTAATCACATTTTTCATCTAGGATGGATGAATAAATCCCCTATGACTAGATCCTTTCAATAGATCAAATAAGACATGTGACATGATTCCATATGTTCATTAAATTGAGTTTTAACACTAGGAGGCCTAATTACCTCCTCCTTATAACATGCCTATTTTTTCCATGGAGCTTTTATGTCAAACAGTCTTATAATGAATATTGAGAGAGAGAGTAGACAAGACTATGATTAGAGCCAAATACCATCTACATCAAGATCAATCAAATGTTAAATATGATGTATGTTAAGATATTTAATGAAATTTATGAAAAAATAATTTTCATATCATGTTTTTCACATTGTCATATGAATGGATTTCATATTATTATTAGTTTTAACATATGTGATGTTTGTTGTACTTATCTTCCTTATATAATATTATTTTACATTTTCAGCACTTTAATTTACAACATGCGTGTCTTGATTTCATAATTTTACAATCATTGTATAGATATCCTTTTATTCCTTTTGTGGATTTTAGGCATGACGTTTAGGTTTGTTTTTTCATATCTTTATCACATTTTCATCATTTTGGCTTAGTATCCTTATGTTTTATCGATCTATTTTTAATCTCCTTATTTTGGGATGACTTCTCATATTAGTTTTTGTGATAAATTTCATGTATGTTAATATAAATTATTTAGTGACATGAATATCACCATTTCATTTCATAACATATTAACTTCTAAAGCACCATGTTTTATAAAATTTGTGATTAAGAGAAATTAAAAATAAATTAGAAAAACTCTTGAGTAAGATAGATTGAAATTAAAATAAATAGTCATGCACATATATTTATAACATAAGAACAATTAGGGTTTTGGAAAAAAAATATAAATAATTATGAAAAAATATCTATTATTGGAAATGTAGGGTAGTAGGTGATTATGATTGAATGTTCAGTTAATTGAGATGATTTTATATTTATTCATGTGATATGTTGAATGATTTGGATATGGATAATGAACTTATAAAACAAATACATACCTACACCTTCGTTTAGATAGATTAATCTCGTTTATGTTGGATGTGGAATAAACTTACAAATTAGGAACATTTGTGAGATCACCTATATATACATTTTATATTGTCATGAATATGCGATTGTACACTATAAATTGTATTTTGTATATTATATCTTGTAAAAACCCTATAAATATCCTAAATAAGAAACCAAATATAAATAAAACTGAAAATGGGGGAAATGTGTAAGGGGAATAACTAAATGAGCCTTAGAACCCCTATGTAACTGAACATTGCCTACATAGTTATAATAAAGGGACCTCAAGATGATGTAGTTATCCCTCTAATCTCTGTGTGGCTAGATCATATACAATGTGGATATACATGATTTTTATCTAATCCATCCTCTTGGTCTAAGCATGTAGTGTGTGTGTGTGTGTGTCTGTGTGTGTGTGTATAATTTAGTTTAAATATGTAGGTGTTGAGCTTAATGTACTGAATTTTTTCTTTATTATGATCTTACTAGTTAAATAAGTTCTATATGTAAAATGCCTCTTAAGAACATTTAAGTATGAGACTTTGAAATTTAAATCTTGAGAATTAACTAACACACCAAAACTAGATCAAAGTAACATAATGATCATAAAAAGAGACCTAAATGAAATGTGTTTTAAAAAAGGTACCAAAAGATAAGTTGGGACAACACTGATCCCTTCAGATAACAACATAGAATGTGATATTCCAAATAGAGTGGTCTTATTTTAAATCAAGAAAAAATTAAGACAAAAGAGAAAATAAATACCAATGATCCTTATGACTTGAACGAGGATCAAAATAGAAGAATAATACAATGAGAACATCAGTTTTAAGGATAAAAAAAGAAGTCACTAGACTAAAAAAATTGCAAAAATAATGTCTTAATTTACTGTTAGGATCCTAGAGATACAAAGTCACACAAGATATAATACTTGTGTTTACTTGACCAAATTAAGTGTCTACATTTACCCTCTTTTTATTCTACTAATTGAATGAAATGAAAGTGATAGAGTAAAAGGAATAAAGTGATATCTTGGCTTATCTATTCCACATATGTTTATTTACACACAAAGATGTCAAGGGTTAAATGTTGATCAACCCATGTGAAGCATGTAATGGTATATACTCTTTTTATCTTCTTGGCTATAGAATTGAATAGGAATTCAAGTGATGCTTCTGAAGATAAAATCTAATGTGGAGCCCATATGCATAATTTGAGTAAATTCATTATTATGTTTATAGTAAAGCAAAGTTTTCCCAAACTCTTTTTTGGTTATGGATGTGCCTATAAGTATAAAAAATGTTTTAAATTCATCCCTACACAACATAATATACTGGGTACTAGTGTACAAATTGAATCAACTATTATAAACAACTATGTGATTCATTTTGGTTTATATGTAATTTTTATTTGAATCTAGTATATACAATGTAGATGATCACATGAATTTCCATTCCTTCTATTTAATATTACGAAAAAAATTTAGAGATGATACCATGTGTAACATACAAACATAATTTTTTAACTAAACACTTCAATCCATACAGTCTGAGTAGGCAATTTTGAGCATTAATTTTGTATTTATGCACATGTGTGTTGTGTACATTCCCCCATGATTATAATTTGCATTGAATTGAGTCATACTATGTCAAATGTGAACATATGGCATTCACATGACTTGTTCATGATGATCTATCTATCAAATCTAATTAAACTACATAATCTTATCTTATAAGTAATATGTGATAATTTATAACAATCTAAAATAATTAATCATGTGTAAATATATACAACATTAATCTATTTGGAAAATAACACACTTGCACTATTATCTTTAGGGTTGTAGACTTGCCCAAGTAAAAATGTTTTATAATCCAAGATAAACTAAGATTATTATAATTAAATGTGTAAATATAATAAAAAAAGTGTCATACTATGCCCAAACCATGTATAATCTATGTATATTCTAGGTAACACTGCAATAAACTAAGCAAAAATACATATAAAATGAAATTTTATGAGCCACAACTAAAAATGTACTAAATATTTTGGAGGGTGATCTACATCAAAAATGACATATAATTGGTATGTGCTTATTCAAATTCCCCTTGTGTATTATATATTTTTTAAATAGTGTCTACATATGCCCCCTTTTGGTGAGATTGATAAAATTGGCATAAGTAGATTGAACCAAAAGTAATAGATGACGTAATGTCAATTATTAGTGTAGTTTATGATTTGATAATATATGTGATCAATTTTTAGAATTAATAATAGATTGATCTTGGATTTTTAAACTACATTGTTATCCCATAGAAATGGAGGAATTTATATGAAAATATGGAGTAGGAATTAACGAGCTAATGGAATAGTGTGCATGAGATTGAGAGTTAAGAAATATAGAGAAATCCATGACCATCTTCTACATGGTAGAAATGATGCTCAAAAAAGAATTATGGTTGACAAGATATTGACCATTCAGTGTGGAAAACCATTTATTGTGATAAAATTTACCCTATACTATAGTATTATGGAATAGGTATAAACATAAATATAATTTTGAAAACTTCAAAATTGTTAATCATTTTCAACTTGAAAAATTAGAATTAAGAACTTTAGATTACAAGAAAACTTCAAAAGATAGTGTGTTTATTGTAGCCTATTTGAGGAGGTGGAGGGACTTATTTAATATGAGGAGGATATGGGAATAGTGAGTATCGAAATTGATTATTTTAGTTTTTTTTTTAAAATTCTTTAGGTTAAATAGTTGTAATTTTATTTGAATTCTTGGCATGGCCCCATTATTGATGGGACAATAATATCCTAACCTTATGTATCTCTATCTAAAATGCCTTGATATCATTAGAAGTTATTCTATCTTAGGGTGAGGCTACATCCACTTTGTCTATGATTAATCAACATACTATTATGTATTGAATTTTAGAAATATATTATGTCATATTAGATGTAATTTTTTTAATGAAAGAAGACATTTGTTTTAGAGAGTTATGAGAAAGTCAAATGATGGATATGATTCATTCCCTGACCCTAATTAGATGATGAGAGATATATTATTGACAGAGTAATATTTGGTTATATGGGATGGCTATATTTGATTCCCTATGATGTTCATATGATGACAAAATTAGCTAAATGGTGGGATGATGACACTTGCACTTTTTAGTTTTGCATTTATGAGATGAAGATGAACTTAGAGGATATATGGATGATACTAATATTTTGGGTCACTAAGACTAGGTATGAGTTGAAGGGTGATATGGGGCTAGGACACAAGGATATTTCCTAAATATATTTTATTAGGAGACCCCCTAAGCATCACTAGTGATGTGGGGATTTAGATGTTGTATTATTTGATATTTTTTTATTTGACATTCCACATGTGCAAAAGATTCTTAGTGTTATGTTATCATCATTTATATATATGGATGATAGAGGTGTCATTATTTCATACAAAATGCATACCATTATCTAGGACATAGAGGAGAATGGTACAATGTATTATTATGGCAATACCATGTTGGAACATTTTGATCATGATCTATATTAGTTTACATGGGAAAAGTTAAATGGTGGGATATGATCAACCCCACATATGCATTGTTGGGCCTACAAACACAATATGGTCACTCAAATGGTTGTGATTGGGCTCACCCTAAAGTATCCCTATAGATAAGGGTTAGTAGAGGGTGTGTGGGAGATCATAACAACATACATTCTAAGAGAATAATTCACAAGTTGAATACTATTTATATTATTTTTAGACCATACAAAGGGTTTTATAGGTGTCCTTTAAATGGTGTATAGTTGAGTCATATTTAGGTCAATTGTTTATAATATCAAGATAGATGGCCAAATGTCTACGATAATTTCCAATATGAGTGAATTACTCAGTAGTTTGGTATTCAACAAGATGTGCCCCTAGATTTGTCGGTGTGGGAACAAAGTGTGAGATATATAATGAGTCTAGGAGATAGGGCAGACCTTGTAATTTAGATCTTATCCCCATATCTATAGATAAGATGGATATTGTTATATATATTGCATATGTATCTGATGTCTTGTGCACAAATGCTTATACCACATGGTGGACAAAGCATAAATGGGACTGATTATTCCTGGCTAGAGGAGATGGAGGTCATAAAAACGTGTTAGTCCCAACACATGTGAGGGATATTGGATATATAATATGGAAGAGTTAGTTTTTTATATACTTCGGTTTATGTATTCTCAATAATAGCTAATGCCTTTATTTTTTGTGTCTATATAAGTGATGAGGATTATTGGATTATGATGATCAAGTCAGAATTGTGTGCGATGAATTAACATATTTATGATGATGTAGTGAAGGAAGGTATGATTGAGTGATTGAAATTGGTTTTTGGGGTGCATACTGTGTTATTTGATTATGTTATGATCACTATTACCGTATATGCTTAGGCTTTCATAGAGAAAGATGAGTTGAGAGCATAAGTTGTGACACTATAGATTCCCCCACCATACTCAGATGTTAATTTAGGTCCATGATTATTGGATGAGTATTTTCACTTACATAGAGATCACATGGATCTAAATGTTATATTGTATGTGTATGAGGATCATGAGTAGAGAGAGGTATAGATACATGACACGAGGTGATCCTGAGGATTATAATTCTAGATCCCTAGTTTTAGTAGATATAGATGATATAGTGGTGGATGTATAGGGACACATGAATCGAGGTCCTTTTATTGACTGCTCATTCATTACATAAAATTTCATTATATATCATGTGTCAAACAAATTTTTATATATATTATTTAATTTAGTATGTTGATTTGTTATTATCTTATGGATTGACGTACTTAATAATTTTATATGTGTGTTTTTAAGATAAAATTATTTTGGTAAGGCTAAATATATTTTCAAACTTATTAATGAGATTGATATTATTTCTATTTATCTTACTAAAACAATTTATTTTTTTTGTAACTATATATAATAGACTGAGGCAAAAAAATCCAACAAATACAAAACCCTATAAATTTATCAAAATTTTATTAATAATAATATATCCCTATAAATTATAGAATATATTTACAATAAAAAAAGCCTAACTAAATATGTTGATACAATCACATTTTCCATATAACATGAAAATAAACATGAAAATATATTATTTTTAAATATAAATCTTATATTGGGTTGTCTTATGATAATTAAAAAATTAAAATATATTCATTGTTTAGGAAATAATTTAGTCATCGTTAAAAGGCAATTAAATGACCAAAATTCTACATCTGATACGACAATCGATACAAGAAAGAATAAAACAAAAGGAAAATGCTTCTAATGAATGGTCATAATCCTAAAATATTTTATTGTTGTGAAAATATTTCGAAAATATCTTAAGGCTAAAGAAAGCATCTCTTATGACGTGTTATATAATATAAAGAAACCAAGATTGCTAAAGCTTATCACCGTACTTCAAAGTAATGAGTATCCTCGTAATCATAGTGGGTCCACTATAGTTCTCATTTCATATTTAGGTAAGATTTTCAACTATATTTACTAGTAGTTTTTTAAAGCCAAAGTCAATACTATTGAATATGAGGATTTATGTCTCATAATTTTAAAATTTAGTGATTATAATTTTATCATTAGACATGTTACAAAAAATTGTTAATAAAAACTAGTGACTTATGCATAAATATATATAAAAAAGTCTCTAATGTAAAATTTTAAAGCCTTCTACGTATCTCAAATATTTATGAAATACAATATTATTATTAATAAATTTATTTTTTATGCATATAATCCAACTATTAGTGAAATTGAATCTAATGTTTAATGTATTTTTATTTATGTTTTCAAATCTAATATATTTTATTATTTTGAAGCTAATTAACATTTTTCAATGCGATGAACATATCTTTTGTTCATTACAAGATAATTATCTCAATAATGATGAATGTGTATTGAATTTTAATGATTACCTGTAATTAAATGGAAACATATTTCTTATTATTGTTATAAGTATAAAATAGATATTTACACCTAAAAATCATCCTAATATTTATTTAAATAAAGAAAAATTGATTAGAATAATCAAAAAGACAATCCCTTCAATCTAAGCATTAAAGAGGATTCTTAGTATGTCTATTTAAATCTTCAATATACAATGAAAAAGTATTGTTCAATAAAATTTCAGAATAATTTGTATAAATTTTCACTTGGTCTTATAAATGAATTAAAGATTATGATACTAGTATTATTCAATATAATATTTCTATAAACTTGATATAAAACATATTTGGCAGAAACATCATAGGATTAAGTCATTTTTGTAAGACACCATCAATAAGGAGGTCAACAAAATATTATATGGTGGTATTATTTATCAAGTTACACATTCTTATTAGATATACAATTTAATATAATTGTACAAAAATAATAACTAAAGTCATATTTTTTTATTTTGGATATCTAAACCATGATAGTGTAAAAGATAATTTTTTATTTTCTAATAATGATTAAATTTTATACCAAGTCATCAATTTTGAAATGATGTCTTTATTAGACAAATTTTGAAGTTATAATTAGATCCTTTTGAATCTTAAAGATATACATAATCCCACCTTTATAATGCATATAGGTACTTTTGATTTTAATAGGATGCCATTTGGACTTATCAATGTAGATGCCACATTTCAAAGACACATCCATGGTGAATTTGATGATTTTATTGGCATTATGATTCATATTTAATTAGATGACCTTATCATCTATTTTAGGAAATGCAAGAAATATATTGATCATTTACGTCAAATTTTTATTAAATATAGAAATTTTGATATTTATTTTAAACTTAAGAGTTTTTTTTGGGTGCAATAAAATGTAAGCTATTGGGTCACATCATTTTTAAAGATAAAATTTATTTGAACTTGATCATATTTAGAATATGAAAGAACTAATTATACATAAGGATAAATTTGATTTACATTATTTCTTTAGTAAGCTATTATTTTTATGTAAATTCATTTCTGATTTTACTCATTATTTTTTATTTTTCAAGTTTTAATTAAGAAAAATCAAAATCTTTTTGTGGGATAAAATTTTGCATCCAAAATTTTATGATATTGAACAATAAAATTATAGTTTCCCTTGATCTATCCAATCTTAGTCTTAGTAAATATCTCATTTTGTATATAAATATGGCTACTAAAGCTACATGTGTGGTCATCAATATGTTATATTTAATAGGTTACATGAACCAAATGTTTATATATGTTGAAATCATATATCTTTTAGTTGATGTTTTATTTTTTGGTCTTTCATTGATTTAAATGTTAATTAAATTGAAATATATTTTTATTGATAATAAATTCATAATAAATTGCAATGTTTTTGTTTAGTATTATCTTTTAAAATAACTCATAATTGATGGAAGATTAACTAAAGGTATTTTTAGAATACATAAATTTAACCTTGAATTTGAAATATGTAAAGACATAAAATGTAATTACTATCTAAACACTTTATTGATAATGCATCTTTAGAGGCTAGGTTTTTAATATTTATTTAAATAAAAAATTGAAGGCAAAACCTCACTTTCAGATCAAGAAAGGAATTGAAATCATAACAACATTTAAAATTAGTTTATAAATGCATGATTGAAAATTTTCAAAGGATGATTGCTATCATGAATTGGTTTTATATTTCAAAAAATAGTATTTTTATGATTCCTTATAGAAAATATAGAAGATATCTCTTGGAAAAAATCTCTAAAATTTGTTTTACATGATAATTTTCAATTTTAAAGAATAGGGATAGAATTTTGTAAGATGTATAACACATAATTAGAATGAACAAGCTATTATAATTTTTCATGAAGATATTTCTGGTATATTTTATATGATAAATACTAAATAAAATAATATTTTATGTGCTGGTTATTATTGGTTAACTTTGTGCCTACCATTTAGTTTAATCACGTATTTATCATGTCAATTATTTTGAGGAAGAAACCATTTGTCCACTATGTATATAAATTAATGTAATAATAATAATAATATTTTTTTATCAAATTAATTATTTATTATATTCATCTTCCATATTTTATTATCTATATATATTCTAACCACTACTAATTAATTATAATAAGCTGAATCCCTTCCTCTTAAAAGTGAAGTTACATCCTAAGTAACCACTTTTTTAAAAAAATCATTATTTTTTATATTTTGGAACTCCTTTTGAGATCATTTCTCATAATTAACCTTAATTTATTTATAAAAAATTTATATAATTTTAGAGAATTTATTTGATCACTTTTATTTACTTATCCAAATACTACCTTTAAAGAATTAATCAATCTAACTCCACAAATAAAAATATGATTTCTATTATTAAAAATATAATATGCAAAATTAATTAAATTTGAACATAAAAATATTTAGATATTTTCTGACTAATTTTAATATAATTAAAAATGTAAATAAAAGAATCACCTTTTATGCTTGCATACAATTTCATTGAAATTATTCCTTTTAAATTATAAATTTATTTAGGTGTGCCCACCTTAAAATATAGTTAAAAAAATATTGATAGTTTAACGTTAAAATTTTGGCCTTAAATGGGATTAAAGACACCTCAGTTGCAAACTTTAAAAATGATAAAAAATGATAAGGGTTTTTTTTAAAAAAATTAAGATTAGTTATATTGTCTAATTTATTCATATATCTTGAAAAGACTCAATAAAACATCACAAGTTTTAATCTTTATAGTTGAGACCTTACAAATAATTATTTTACTAGGAATAAGTTCATTTCATTTTCAATATCTATAAGGGAATTGGTTACTTTACAGATAATAGTCATAATTTGACACACTTATATGATTGATCTAATTTTATATTCAAATTTTTAATTTTTGTTTCCTTTTATTTATTTTGATTTTATTTTAGTTTGGATATTTATTCCTTATTTCTTTCATTTATAATATTCATGCAATCTTTCATAAGTGTTCTTTATCAATGAAATATCAAAAATGATACAAACATGGTATTAAAAGTATATATGTTACATCAAATGTTAAATTTTGTTTCTTTCATTTTTAGTTCAAACTAATGATAATATATCTCAAAATGTTGAATTAATATTTTTGTTAAATTATTTATATAATAAGTTTCCTCAAACATCATCTATCCATTCCTCAATACCATGTTAACTTATTCCTCTTCTTTGTTGATACCACCCGTTGATTAATCATGTTTATTATACTATAAGATAACCTTTTTTTACATTAATATAAGATATAAATTTTAATATTGTATTTATTATATTAATTTTAAATTTGATTTAATTTTATGGAAATTTTGAGATGATAAGAGATTAGCCTTTTCTGTATAGTTAAAAGTGTATAATAATGTCAAACTTGAGTTAAAATGGTGAAACATAGTATCCTTATTGCATTTATTTATCTTTTATAATAAAATATATTTATTTAAAATGTGAATAATGATTATTTTAAGTAATAATTTCTCTATTTTTAATTTTAAAGTAAGAGTCACTATAAATCTGAATCAAAGTTATTACAAATTTAAATACCAAAATCCTGATAAAATATTACAATCCTATCAATATTTATCATTAATATCACCTTTTAAAAACTTCACAAATGGAAAAATCATATATCAAATTATAACCATAGATATTTATTAAAATTAGTTTAACATAAAAAATAATTTTTTATATAATGATTGTGATGTAAAAATAAAACATATATTATATAGTCACATTCAAAAATAAATTTTTAAGAATGCACTTGTAAAAATGATTTCTAAACTAACTAAAATTATATTATTCACTATGAAATTTTATGAATATATTATCAAACTTTTTCATATTATATATATCTTTTATTGAAAACCCCATGCTAATAATGTGTGACATGTCATGTTTGCATTAATGACAATAACTTCCACCAAATGTACCTATGTGTACACTTTGAATGCAAATATGTCCTTTGGATTTTTAAGTGTATTAATCAATATATCAATTTTTTAAATTTAATAATAGGTTTTTTCATTATTTTATTTGAGATTAATGTGTGGTAAATCCATGGCATAAGTTTTGCGTAAAATTGAAAGTTTGAATTTGGTTTTGTGTTGCATAGAACTTATAATTATAAAATTTAATTATTTAATTAATTTTTTAAATATGTTAATTAGATGTAATTTTGTTTCTTGATGAATATTATGATTATAATTATGGTTATTTATTGAAAACAAATTGTTTACTCTTTAAAGGAATTTTTTCAAGTTTGTTTTATAGAATGTAAAATATATTGATTAGTTTATAGGTTATATTTTTTAAAAAATTTAAAGATAAAATTGAATAATTTATTTATTTATTTTTATTATTTAAATAAAAATTATTTATTTTAAGTTGTGTTATCTATTTAGACACTTAAATTTAGTTATGAATACTCAATAATATCATTTTCCCCTTATATTTATCTTAATTTAATTAATTATGTAAATTGGTTCTAATTATCCACCTTACTCTATCTTAAGTAATTTTTTGGGACCACCCATTTTAAGTTTGTTTTTTACATATTTATAAATATTATTAATTAATAAAAACAACTCTAGGATTATGTGCCATTAATTCAAATTCAAAATTTCAAATGTTACCCTTCTAGGATATAACCATCCTTCACATGTTAAGATCAGTAGTCAAACATTCACTTTACCCTAGCAACACCTAATTAAAAAATTTAAACACTCCTTTATATGTTTTTGAATATTTTTATGATAGATAGTGTAAGGTTTCATCCATTTGGATTACTATAGATGCACATTTAAGTCATTTATTCGACACTTGAAAATTTCACTATTTGGGAAGACTTATACTATCACACATTAAGGAAAACTTCCCTATTATTTTTTAATTAAATTATAATCACTTGAACAAGATATTATACAATCCAAAAGCATATCCTATCCAATTCAAGTAAATAATTATCAAGTATTAAATCTATTTCTATATGTAAACATGTAGTAAAGGATCATTATTGCACTAAACACTTTAGGTGAGAAAAATATATGGACTTGATTTTCCTCCCTAGAATATTGTATATGTAGCTAGAATCTAGTGATCACATGAGTGATTAAGGTTACCTTACCACATTAAACCCTCCCATTTCCTTTTGTAGGTTTTCATCCATTAGAAATCCTACTAGGTTTTAACCTTGAAGAGGTCATTTATATGTTATTTGTATACAATTAAAGGTTAAATTTCCACATATAGTCATATTTTGAGTAGGTGCATATGAATTTATCATTAGTTTCATGTTTTTTTTGTAGAGTATAGTATCGACACATAGAGGACACTAGTGGAAATGGATCCTAACTATTTATAGTCACTTTTGTCCTGTAACATTATTATATATTATTTTAATTTCATGCACATATTCAATCTAATATTTTCAACTCCAGTTGTCCTTGAGTCACACAAATTAAACCTAATGAGTAAAAATAATCTAAGTCTTATTTTTCTCTTTATGCTTTTCATAGTTAGATTCTTTCATTCATTCAATATTTATCTATTTAAATACTTTACATTCATTATACTAGTTACAAGTCATTTAAAACATTCACTATCTTTCACATAATTTTAACTTAATTAAATTTAATTAAAAAAATAGTTTTAAATTATCATAAAACTTACTAGTGAACATAACATGAATCCACACATTTTATATGAGTATTGCTTAAATTAATTGACTTATAGTTTTTATAAGTTAATGGATATCAAAAAATAATATAATTTTATTTCAATCTTGGATCTAATATCTAACACTAAAAAATAAATTTACCTTGAATTCAATATCTAATTATTTTCACTTCGGATTTTAGGATAATTTACTAATCTTCAAACACAAATACAATTCATTTTCCTACGACCTAAATTATAAATTTATGTCATTTACTTCTCAATTTGATAATGATATATGTCCCTAATGGATGAACACACTATTTATTTATTTTCTTCAAGATTTCTTATTTTTCATTTTATGTTATCTTTACCTAATAATGAACATTAGTAATAATATTATAATAAAACAAACTAAATCACATGATAATACACAAGTATCATTGAATAATATTTTTATAAATTCAAGTATGACATGGGCACAATATTAGTCTTAAGTTTAGGATGCTATAAGGATTACTCTACACCATCAAATATTACCTAACAATCATTTATTTAAAAAATCAATTAGAGATTTACGAGTGACTACTAGATGGTAAAGTAATTATATGAATCCCTTAATTAATTGTCATATTAGATTTAAATGTTATAATAATACCATCTCAATCTAATTATTCCATTATGGATTATATTCTATTTTTGGTCGATGTTGTTAATACCCAAAGAGGTATGTCACCATAAAGAACCAAAATACTATCAAGGAAAAAATATCAAATAGGTATAATAATTCTAAAATAATAATCTATATTAATCATATTGAATAATTTAAATAATTAAAAACCATGAATAAATAAACTTTAACTTACAATTGGAGTTGATATAAAAAATTTGAAACTCTTAAAAATAAAAAAACTCAACCTATTATTTTTAGCAGATAATATTTTTAGCAAAGTTTCACATGCAAGTGTGAATAGCTCTAAAAATCTCAAAAATAATTATAAAAACTAAAATAAACCTATAAAATTAATTTCATTTCTAATTAAAAATATATATAATTTCTAAAAATCATTTTTTTTAAATACTAAAATTTATTTTTGGACCCTTAGATGGTCATGTATGGCCTCCAAGAAATATAAAAGAACATCAAAAACTAGATAGGATGGTTTATGTATGCATATAAATATTCAAGATGTTAATATTGGAATGAAATATATATTAAATAGAGATATATATCAAAAGTTATGGCCTTTAGAAGTTTTGACTCATTTTTTACATCATTCTCTTCTAGTTGAAAACAACTCAGCTTCTACGAGTTGCTTTAATTTTAATACTACCATTTATTATTGTAAATATTATTCATATCCCATTACTAAATCCAATTTTTGTCATCTTAGTGTAATCCTTCCAACTCTACCAAACACATATCACAACTTCCTTGCCTTGTGTTTACTATCTTCTTATCCACAACTTGCATTATCTTTTCTTCATATTTCATTGGTGCATGTTGCTTCCAATATAATTTTCATATTCTTAACCTTCACCATATTTTACATGGAAATAATATAAATATTAAACATTAAATACTTGGGAGATATCAAAATTTTGTGGTAAATTTACCTCATAACAATTGTAATTGACTTTATGTACAATCTTGCATGGTCCAATTTTCTTGTAATTCAACTTGTTGTATGTGCATTTTGGAAATATCTCTTTCTTAAAGTAAAACATAACTACATATTATTATTCAAATATTTTGACCTTTTTTTGATGTTTTTTTCTAATTTATACCTTTCATTACTTTCGTAAAATTTTCTTCTTACTTCTTACAATTTTTATATATGCTTTGGAAATGATTCTGCATAATCACAACTCATTTTGCAATTGGTAACTATATGAAATATAAAAAAATCATAGGATTTATCCCTTAAATAATATGAAATTTTTATTTTCATTTTGATCTATTCACTAAACTATTATATACAAACTCATATTATGGTAAAGACAAGTCCCATTATTTGGGCTTATCTCCAACTATGTATCTCAACAAATTTTCCAAGCTCTTGTTTACATATTATATTTTTCCATCTATATGTTTTTGGTATGCACTACTAAATTATAGCTTATTTCTACTTTTATTCCATAACATCCTCCAAAAATCAATTATAAATTGTGTCCCTATTTAATGTAATGGTCTTTGTAACACCATGTAATCTCACAATATCCTTTAAAAATAGATTTGTAGCTTTAGTGGCATCATTAGTTTTCTAACATGCAATAAAATGAACCATCTTAGAAACCCTATCTTCAAAAAAAAATTAAATCAATATATCTCTATTTTTGGTAATCCCAAAATAAAATCCATTATCAAATCTATCCATGGTCCTCTTGAAACTGGTAATGGCATGTAAAACTATGTATTATATGCATGTCCTTTAGCCACCTAACATATTCTGCACCTTGAAACATATCTTATCACATCTCTCTTCATATTTGGCCAAAAATAATTCTCCAACAAATTTATTGTCTTTGTCTTACCAAAATGTTTATGCAAACTAACAATATATAACTCTCTTATAATATTGTCTCTTAGAGTCCCGATTGGAATACATAATTATTTCTATTTGAATAGATAATTGTCTTGTGTAAGATAGTCATCATAAACATTAACCATCTAACATATTAATGGATTTATGTATTTCTCAAATATCTTTCCAAAATATGTATTAATACTATATAATTCCCTAATAGCTTTATATCCAAATACTTAACTCACCATGGTTGTTAACAACCCCACTCACTTACTCAAAGCATCAACTACCTGATTTTGATTTTTTGATTTATGATTAAAAATAAAAGTATATCCCTACAAGAAAGACACCCACATTTCATGCCTAATTTTTAAATTCTTTTGAGTTTTCATATACTTCAAGGCCCCATGATCATTAAATAAGATAAACCCCTTAGGCACTAGGTAATGCCTCTAATGTGTTAATGATTTTCCAATGGCATAAAATTCAACATCATATGTAGAATATTTTATTCTTACACCATTCAATTTATCATTGAAATATGTTATTGGATTTCCTTCTTGACTCAACATAACACCAATTCCCATAAATTAAGCATAAAAATAAACCTCAAACACTTTTCTAAAATATGATAACGCTAAAATAGTCTTTTCTATAAACTTGTTCTTTAACAACTCAAAGATTTTTGTTGTTTCTCTTATCAATGCAAATTATTTTCCTCTCATACAATTTTTTATTGATGCAATAATACTACTGAAACCATTTATGAAATTTATATAAAAACTTTCTAAACCATGGAAAATCCTTATCTTTGTTATGCTCTTTAGAATAGGCCAATCAACAATTTCCTTAACTTTTTATTCATCCATTTTACACCATCTATTAAAACTAAAAATCCCAACAATACAAAACCATTCTACATAAACCTGCACTTCTTCAAATTTGCATAGAGTTTCTCATTTATTAATAATTATAATACTATTCACAAATGCCTCAAGTGATCCTTTTTGGTTTTATTTAACATCAAATTAAACCACCACAAACTTACCAACGTAATCTCATATCACTTTATTCATTACCCTCATAAATGTGCTAGGTGCATTAGATAATTTGAATGACATTACCATCCACTCATATAAACAATGTCTAGTCTTGAATGATATTTTCCATTCATATCCATCATGAATCTTAATATGATAATATCAACTTAGATAAATCTTGGTAAAGTATTTTTCTCCTACAAGCACATCCATCATATCATCTAAATAAGGTATAAAAAATCTATATTTGATGGTACTTTTATTGATTTCTCTACTATACACACACATCCTCCACTATCCATCTTTATTTGGAGTTAGAAATGATGGTATTTTATAAGAACTCATACTCTTCCTTACTCCACCCTTACTCACCAATTAAATAACATGTTTATTCAATTTTGCATGTTTTTTTGGACTCATCCTATAAATTTCCTAATTAGGTAGAGCTGATCCTGGAATCAAATCAATATGATGTTCAATATCTCTCTTTGGTTGTAAACCATATGGTAACTCATTAGGTATAACATATGCATATTATTTCAACATTTTTTCTACTTATTCTAGTATTTTCACCATGTATGTGTCTTCTTTCTTTGCTACTAATGCATACTAGTAACCTATAATCTTCGTGTCTTTGATAAATTATTTTTTAGAAGCATGCTTTAATCCTACCATTATTATTTTAAAGGTAAATAAACTACCTTCATACCACCTTTCCAAAAAATATATGTGTTATTTTCTCCATCATGATTTTCCTTTTTTTTAAATTACCATAGCCTTCCCAATAACACATGGCATGTCTCCATTGATATAAAATCACACCATATTTAATCCTTATAGGCCTTTTCTATATAAAATTTTATTAAGCACATTTTATCTACTATAAATTAATTCCCTTTCTTAAACCATTAAATTAAATAAGTATTAGGATGCTTTTCACACTGCAAACCTACTTTCTCAATCATGTCCTTAGAAACCATATTTTCACAACTACCACCATATATAATTACTTTCTATATATTGCCTCTTGAAGTATATATTGTTCAAAAAATATTTTTTCATATCCATGCATCACCACCTTTTTTATTTTGCACATGTTATTTCATTGAAACAATCATTATTCTTCTCATCATGATATTTTCTCCAATATCTCTTAAAATAACTTCAATATTTTACTCTTCCATTTAAAAATAAACTAAATTCACTCTTATGTGATCTTATTACCTCCTTTCTCAATCTTGGTAGTTCAATCACTTAAACACTCCATGTAATTCTTCTCCAAATCTACAACAAACATAAGATTTACATTGATTAGGAAACTATCCTCTACCACCACCATAGCCTCATCCCCTTTGAAATCCTCTTCCTCTTTGCTAGTAATGAAACCCTTATCTATTATCTTATTGACTTGATGACCATGTGATGATTCTCTTCTATTGGCATTAATCCCACCTCTATTTGTATTTAATCCACCTTAGTCCTTTATTGGATGGGATTATCCTCTATTTGGCACAATAGATGTTCCTATGAAAGTATATCTATTTTATTTTTATTTTTCCACCAAATATAATGGATAATCCTTCGCCATGATAAGTATTATACACATGCTTAATTCATCTTGAATATAAAACTTCAAACCATTTACATACCTTCCATATATCTATTTTTTTGTTTCATCATAGTCCACTCATATGGAAAGATTGTAAAAAATTATATGTATACTCTTGTATACTATGACCTTTTTATCTTAAATTTATAGTCTTTTGTATAGGGTTTGTGCATAATACACATGAATACATTTCTCCCTCATGTTCTTCTCCAAATTTTTTTTATGAGCTGATCTTCTCTTTACCTTTTCTCTATATTTATTTCTATAGCTGATCCCACCAAATCATTACATGACCCTTCAATTTCTTACATGAAAATTTTACCTTCTTGTCTTCTCTCAAGTTATCAATTCAAACAACTTCTCCATGTTTTTCATCTAATCTATAAACTTCTATAATTTTATACTTCCTCTATAATGTATAAATTTAACCTTGATTCCTTCATTACTTCCTTCTAAATATTTAACTATCCTCTATTCCATTGATGGTGGATGTTCTTTTTATTCCTCCTCTTCTAAAATTTCTTCTTCATGATCTATGTCCTCCTCTAATTCATCTTTTGCTCTCCTTTGCCTTTTATTTGTAATAATATTGGTTAATTATTATCCTTGCCTATGAAGATATTACATAGTTTTATTCATCTAAGTGATTCTTTCTCATCCTTTCACCACCTCTTACACCTCCAATATTCGAAATTGATCTAATATCAAATAATGAACCAAATTACCATGAAGGCAAAAGTATCCAATAAGCACAATACTTATAAAACAATACTTTGTATTGATCATATTAAATAATTTAAATAATTATAAACCATGTATATATAAACCTCAACTTAGATTTAGAGTTGACATGCAAGATTTTAAAATCTAAAAAAAAAAAAAAAACCAACCTTTTATTTTAAGTAGATATTATTTTTTGCAACACTTTAATGTTAATACCCAATTATTTTTTGCAACACTTTATATTTTTAGGTCCCAATGCTATGTATAAATCATTTCATGTTATTCCCAATAATATACATTATAATTTAATCTTGGGGTGACCTTCGATACATATGATGGTAAAGATACCATCTACATTACATAGGTGTAATAAGTTAATTAATGAAGGATACTCATATGAATTCCTTTTGGATGATAACCCTTTAAAAATTTGTAAAATCAAGAAATATAAATAAAATTTAGACAATCCATCTATCGTCCCTCTTTCACAAGTCATTCCTTAGGATGAAAAAGTACACATGAAATCGAGGAGCCTAGTATTGACATCAAGCAAAATAAAAAAGAAACATTATGAATGGACCAATAAGAGTTAAATCAATCATAAAACCAAATAGATAAATTTAAAATATCACAATAAAATGTACAAATATAATTCCAAATACTACAAGAGAAATAATAAAAATTACTTAAATAATAATTATAAAAGAAATATTTAGAAAACCAAAAGTTTCAAATGGAAAAATTTCACCAAGACAACCTACAAAAGGAATAAAAAGGCTTCAATTAGAATAATAAATATTATATAAATCATAAAATAAACAATAAAGTATAAAAAATAACATCAAGATAATTTGGTTTAACCAAATCCTATGCTTGATATTCCTTTAGCGGTTAATTCATAGGTACAAGATGACAATGTTTTAGAATATTATGATAGTGAAGATGATAAACCCAACATGGTTAATATGATATATGATAAATTAAATAACATAAAATTCAACCCCTTGGATGATTATTTATCTTATACTTAATTCACATCTATTGGTCTATGAGTATACCATGATAATTCAAAATTATTAATTAAAGGACAACAAAATACAAATAATAAATCTATTTTAAGTATGACTAAAGTAGATAATGTTAACACTTATTTCAATAATATATCTTATATGTAATTTGTTATAAATTAAGTGAATAATGTGTAAATATATAGTAGAAATATTTTACCCTAGTTACAAATAATACAACATCAAGATGTACCAATAGTAATTTTATAAATGTTATTGTATAGCAAGCTCATCACATTACCTATTGCTATACATTGATCAAAAACATGTACTTTTAATAAAGTAGGTAAACCATATTTTTATTTTCATAAAATTTGATGATGTAATTGAAAACATTATGAAACACTAAAAATAAATTATTCATAAATGCAAACATGAAGGAATTATCATAATACTATAGAATCAACATATATCACTTATTCCTTCCATTAAAGGGATATGGAGGGACCAACTTCTGCTCCTCCTCATCCGTTTTAGTTCCCCAAAATAGATGAGGAGGAGCAGAAGTTGGTCAAAAATGGGGATTTTTATGAGCTGGATCAGATTAAAGGGATATGGAGGGACGTCCTAAGCTGTATAAGGGAGTACTTCATCCTAGACGATAGAAGAAAATGAGTGCATAAGTTCCATTTTGTCTTCCTCAACCACTTCAGGCATAAGGTCAGCTTGTCTTTTCCTTTCAATCTTCACTACTCCCTGATTCAAAGCCTTTATGCTCATAGAAAAAAGGATATGCGCCCTATTATTCACGAAGGCCTAATCCTGCTTATTGAAGGCTATTGCAAGAATAGGGCACTGGTTAAGTATCCCAAACAGGGGAAAAATAAGTTGCCAGGGAATAAAAAGAAAGAAAGTGTAAGTAGAAGAGGAAAAATTAAGACCCCTAGTCCTAATAAATAGAATGCAGAAGAAGGAAGGGGTCGGGAGAGACTTGAAGAACTTGAGGAGGAAAAATCGGAGGATGAAGATAGAACAGAGAGTTGGGAAACCAACTCTAGCAATGATGAAGAAGGATCGGAGGAAATTGAAAAGGATAAAGTCAATACTGAGGAGGAATCTGTTACCAGAACAGAAGAGTTGGAGGAAAACCAGAAAGTGGCAGAGGAAGACACTGTCCAGGAAGATCCTGGTGAGGACCCAACTTCTAAGAAAGAAAAGGAAATATCTGTCCAAGAAGATATTCAAAATGTGGAGATGGAAATTGAAGAAGGAATCAATGAGCGGGAACAAAAGAGCAAAGATGACTTCTTTGAAGAAGATAGGAATAGCCCGAATAAAAAATCTGAGGATTGGAGAGGAAAGAATCAGAATGATGAAATTTACACCCCTATGACTTGGGTTAACAGTAAAGCTGAGTCTTCTTCCCAATTAGATTCCTGGCTGTGTAGGGAGATCATTGAACTCAAGAAAAAAGCAGAAACGTTGAAAGAGTCTCTGAAAGCTGCTTGGAACAAAGTAAACAGCATGGAAATTCAGCTAAGCGAGATCCTTGTGAAGCTCAAAGCTTACGAAATCAATCTCCGGGAGTTAATAAAGGATAACAGAAAGAAAATGGATGAAGTAACGTCTAACATTTGTGCAGTAGCTATCAATATAGGTAAATGAGCCAATGAGGAGACTAAAGCACTAGAGGGTCCCAGCAAAAGGACAAGGCAAAGTTCCAGAAAGAAAGATACACAGAAAGGAGCTTTGCTAGAGGTTACCACACAGGAAACTGCTTTGAAAGAAAAAGAAGCCATGAACTTGATTCTGGAACTGGATGAATAATCTGGTCCTTCTTGGTGGTAAAGAAATTGGTACAGTTCTTTGTTTTTCACTTGTTAGCTTTTGTATGCTGTTTCTCTAGACTTCTGTATCTGGGTTTTGATCGGATGTATCTCTGATGGTTTCAGGACCATTCAAAACCTGATTTTGCTACTTCTCTGTAGTGTTTTTTAGGTGTTGCCTATGGGCATTATTGTTTTTTATGTTTTTTTTTGCTCTTTGTTAAAGGGTTTCAGGGCCCCTTCAAAACTTGCTTTTACCTCTAATCTAAAACAAATATCACTTATTTCAATGGTATAAAATACACATTATACATATATAACATGTATAAATCATCCTCAAAAATAATATTTAACCATTATACTATACATGGAATGGTATAAAATACATAATATACATATATAAGATGTATAAATCATCCTCAAAAATAATATTTAACCATTATAGTATACATGGAATGGGATTATTGTAAACTAAATACCTTTGATACTATTAAAATAGAAACTATTTTCAGTGTTATAACATTATAATATATGGGACATAATATTAATGGATTAATTCATAGTTTATATTGGGAAGGATCTCCTAGGTATATCATATACCAAATATCTTGTAGACTATAAATTTTAGATTCAAGGGTATGGGTTATGAGATACCCCAACTAGTCTATTCAACTATTATTTTAGAAAATTATTTTTCCTTATCTTTTTAGACTAATGGCAATAATTTATTGATAATTACTCAAGGATAACTTTAGAAGGAAGTGTTATGTTTTTAAACATAAAAATAATTAGATATCATTATGTTCTTATGTTGAAATAAATAAATTATAAAAATCAATCAATCATAATAAATCTAATAATCATAGATCAACATAACATATGACACAAATAAGATTGCCTACATTAACATCAAATTAATATAATTTAGATAAAATAATTAAATATTGATTTTTACCATTTTCCTATTTACATGATATACAATGTAAATTAATAAAGTATAACAAGGTACATAATGAGAATGTATAAGTGTAAAAAACCATTGATGTGAAAAAAATATCTCAATATAAAAACATATGATATACAACAATACCAAAATTGAATGTGCCTAAAAATAGTATGATAGCCATGATTATGCATCAATGTTGGTTCATTTGTAAATGTAGAGAGGGAGATCATCATCTGGGTGCTTCTAATCAAACCAAAAACTAATGGTGTCCCATGATACTACCCATTGGGAGTGGCCCTTCCATTCACAAATGATTAGATAAAGATGGTGTGAACATCCAAAACCATCTAAAAACATGTATAAAATTAAAATAACTATTGCGTGAAGCCTCACACAAACATACAAACTATCAATTTACATAATGATTTTGTATATGTTTCCATATCTACCATACAATAACTTCTAACATACAATAGTAATTTTTTTTTCATAAATACAATAACTTTTTATAAATTATTTCTCAATACAATAACTTCTAACATACAACAGTAAAAAATAGAACATGTTTAAAAATAGTATAATAGTCATGAGTACACATAAATGTTGGCTTATTTATAGCTATAGAGAGGGATATAATCATTTAGGTATTTTCTCTCCAATCATAGACCAATAGTCTCTAGTCCTCATCCCCACTTGGAATGGCCTTTACCTTCATGAAGGTGTCGAGGTCAACATACCCCTATTTCTAAAAAATGGGGATCCATATGTCAAATTGTGCAAATTTTTACCTTGGAATTGGAGATTCACTTGATCAGAGTGTCATTAATATGTATGCACATTATCTATATTTAAATATCATCGACACCTTCAATTAGTTGGATTTTTGGTTCATGGCTCTAGTTTGACCTTGTCTAAATTTTCTAACATTTATTCTTCATGTTTTAGGTTATAGGTTTGTTGAATCCCTTCTTGAATGGGCTATGTCTGAATTTTATGGTTTAATCCTAATTCAACCTTTTACTAGCCTTTAGTCTGTATAAATTCAAGTTAAATCCATATTTAAAACTTCTTGAAACCTTTGTTTAATAAACCCTAACACATGATCTTTTGAACTAAATTCAAAATTGGGAGGAACAATTTACATGGGAAAACTTTAAAATGCCATGGACTTAGTTTAATTTTTATACTAAGGCTTAGTAATGTTTTTCAACACAACCAAAGCTTAGTCTAAAAATTATATGCTTGGTCCCTTTATGCCCTTAACCCCTTGTTCCCCTTTTATCTTAATCATGGTCCAAATTTATTATATGCATGGTCATTTTTTTACAAACTTAGGATAAAATATCAATCCCAAAGTCTTCTTCATGTTTATTAAGATAGATGAGACCTTGGCCTTAAAAATTTATCGTAAGTTCTAATATATCCCTGAGTCTTAACTTAAACATTATGCTTGTTTACAAGATAAATGACCCATGTTTAATCAGGTGAAGTTAATTAGATGGTGTGAGATGAGCCTGATGATCTAAAGATTATAATCTATGGGACCAATCTCAGTCAACCCCACTGGTCAAGATCGATGATCTGCATTCATGTGGATCACCTTGATCTAATGGTGAGAGATCAATATTAAAACTAAAGGGGTCCCTTTTAGTATAACATAGACTCAACCTAATTTTTACCCTAAGGCTTTAATTTTATTTATTAATACAATAAAACCTTAGGCTAAAATCTTATGTTATCACCTTATTATTCGAAGGGTCCTTTTGTTAGGGTAAAGAATTATGTTTTAAATTTATTATGTATGGGGTCCTTATATCATTCTTTTTTTAACTTAGCTTAACAACTTTGGAATAAATATTTATTCGTATTATTAATATGAATAAAGACATTAATCTCAGAGTTTGTTATAAAAACATATATATTCTTGGGCTTACATACTATTTTTATAAATGTAGGAACCAATCATGTTTGACTACTCAGATCATGATATATGGCCTGAGTTCACCTGGGTGAGATTAATCTAATGGATAAAAATACATGGTTTAAAATTTAGGCAATGGACCCAGCTTAAACATTGAGCACCTTTTGAAGATCAATGATACACATTCTCACATACATATCTATATTGATAGATTGCATCAAGTCAATAATCTTTAATGAAGCTTTGAGTTAACATGAGCCTACTACATGGTGAAAGCATGTGAGATAATATAAATGACAAGGTATAGAGATTATAAGGCCAATGGGACTACCAAGTGGTATAACCTTGGGGCCTAGTACACATTAAATACTAACCACCTTTTTGAGATCAACAACTTGCATTGATTTATACCCACTAAATCCAATGGGGTGAAATCATTGAAGACCTTTCAATAAATCTTGAGAGGCCTATGGGAATTCCAAATGGAAAAACCTTGGGACCTAATTCATATTATGACCAATGGCATTTAATTTTTGAGATTGAGAACAATGAATAATGTTGTCCATGTAAAATAATCTAATGGTGTGAGATAAAACAAAATTTTCAAAAGGTAATGGTCATGTTTTTAAAAACTTAATGAATAATATTTTGTGCAAGTCCCACATATATGCCACAAGGATGCCACATAAGTATAAAATGCCAAATTTAAAGATTTTAAGGGCTCAAAAAATCAAATTTATAAATAGATGATCCAAATGAATATCTAAGGCATGATAATAACTTATGTACAAATAGCTACCACCATTAAAGCTAAAAAAGCCTTAACATATATAAAATCCCTATTTTTATCCAAAATTGATCATAATTGAGTCTAATCAAGAGAATAATCATTTGAGAAAGTGAAAATTTTATCTAGGGTCGAACTATAGACCACCAGGGAAAAGTTAAACAAACTCATAGCCATGTCAGCCAAAAAACAAGCTAGAGAAGATATAGAACTTTATTTGACCTTAGACACAAAGGGAATAATCTTCAAGGACACAAAATTTTCTATTGTAGCTTTAATAATGAGAGACAATAATTGGTCCAAGATTTTTTGGATGATTAAGGAGATACCTACCATCACCAAGGAAGATGAAAAGAACAAAACAATCAAGAGGAGGTATTATAACCTAGTTGTCATTAAAATGATAGGCCTTCATCATGTTGTGGTAAAACCAAAGGTACTTCATTGAATAGATGTTCTCTCCCCTATTTTTAAATATTATAATATTAAAAGGGGCATGATGGTTAATGAACATACTCACAAAAATATAGCTTATATTTTTCCATTACTTGTGAGAACTACTATAAGTTTCCAAAACCCCAGGTAGATGTGGCCACAAACAATGAATGGGCTAAGAACAATGACATGAAAACTATCCTTACTCAATGGCTATACTTTGTAAATCAAGTCTTCTCTAATCTCAATAAAAACATTATTATTAGCCAATTCTAACCTTAGATAAGAATAATTATGACTTTAATGAACAAGCTATGCAAAAATCTAACCACCACTTATGTTCATATAATTTGGGTACCCTTGGTATATTTTATGTTTTAGAAGGAACTCACCCTACCATTGTTGAGGTTGTTATAAGATTTTTTTGTAGGAAGATTTATACAGTCAATAAAATGACCATGAGATAGTTTTACATGATGTCTTACCTTCTAGATTCCCTCTTTGCCATTATCAAGATCCCTTACTTTATAGGATGGTCACCTGAAGAGACATAAACAATATCCCAATTCTACTCAAAGTTACACATATTCAAGTGTAGGGACCACATTCATTTCATCTATGATTTTGTCTATCCAACCTTGACTAAGGCCATAACTAGAAACCCAATGGCAAGAATTACTCTTTTGGTTAAAAATTTAATTGAATCTATTGATGACATATGGGTTTACTTGGATTACACCATCATCAGGATTGAGGGGACCCAATGCACCTCACATAGGTTACTAGTCCATGTGCCAAACAAGTTAGCTAAGAAAAAGGTAGTATAACAAATATTTAGTGGTATAGATGGTGTGTGTAAAAGCAAGAGTAAGGGACTATTGTATAACCTACCCATGAACATTGGTAGGACTACATTTCAGCAATGAGACAACATTAAGGTTATTTTTAGACATAGAGCCTCCTTCAAGTTATAACATGATGAACTTAAATAGTGGGACCCAAAAATAAAAGTGATGGGGAATTTGAAAGCAAAAATGATAAGTATGGCATATGAGCATTTACCTAGAGTCTATGAATCAGTTTACATAAAGGCATCATGCTTCAAGAAAATCCTAGCAAGGTCAAAGAAACACAACATCAACTCAGAGGCTAATTTTATGAGAGACCATAAATGGGATGATGATATATGGTAACTTGGTCCAAAATAGTACCATTTACTAGGGGTCAATCTTTTAGACCTCTTCCCACATATCGATAATCATAAATATAGATCCAAAATATTGGGGCATAAATTGAATAAAGACCTAAATAAAGGAGACTTGGTGAGGTGGCATCATCTTCATCCCAGCCTAAATAACCAAGGTCACTAATTGAATACATTGATATAGTAACATTGGATCTTAGTGAAATAGTAGGGGATACACTACAAATGTTATCTAGTGCTTACCAATTAGATTTGGAAGATGTCCATGAAAAGGAAGCTCAAATTGAGGAAACAAAAGAAGAGAAGGGAAAAGAAGTGACAATGGATTTATTCCTTATTACCACACTTACCCAAAAGAGGAAAAATGAGTTAGCATTAATTCTAGTAGGAAACAAGAAGCCCAGACTGACCTTTAATCATATTTTAATTGAGGTCAACATCTTTAGTGAAGAAAATGTGTTACAAGGACCAACCATCCCTGAATGGTTTATCTATGGCAAGTAGCAAAACATTCCTACTCTACACCACCCTTGGGCTTTGACCAAGTTAGTGAACATCATACTACATGATGAGCTCAAGCCATGGATAATCACTCTATAGAAAGAAGAAGAAGAACAAAGGATGAATGCCTTTATGGAGACAAGTGGAACTCAAATGTAATCTCTAGACACAAGGATCATCAAATCTATAGTTGACATCAAGTTTGACCCAACAATAACTAGTTTACAAAGAGTTACTAAAAAGAGGGCTAAGATTTTAGGAGAAGAGTTCACTTTTCAAAAGGTGGAACCATTTGTTAATTTGACTCCAGTGAGTGGTCGTGAAGACCCCATATTTGAAGAAGATGTACTTGAATTGGCCCAATCTCAATCATCATGGGTACAAAATGTCATCAAGGGTATAAAACAATAAAGAGAGAACCCACAAAAGAAAAAAGGAAAATTTAGAGAGGTAGGTTTTTTTTGTCTATCCTAGATGCCATGATTGAAATGTATGAAATATCTTTCTATGATATGCTTGAATCCATAAAATCAATAAGAGTTATATAATGTGTATTAGGCCAGTAATATGTAGTAGCCAAGGGATTAATCACCTAGTGGTAGATTTCAAAAGATAAGATGAAATATTTTATCAACATCATGATAGAATATCAAATCCCTAGTTTCAAAACCATCAACCTAACTCATCTCAACACAGTCATGGGATTGATTGTGGATAAAATCAAAGTTTTGAGCACATGGTCCAAAATATTGGAAAGACTCTACAAGGATGACAGGGAACTACTAGATAGGATGGAATAATTACTTAAGACCATGATTGTAAAAAATACAACACTCAGCTACATGGGCATCATCAAAGATGATGAATTAAATCACATGATCACCTTGGTCAAGCAAGAAGTAAAGATCAAAATCCAAGTCAAGTTTGGGATCAATAATAATAGGGTTATGAATATGATCTTAATAGTAGAAGAAAATATTATTAAGGTAAGGAGCATTAAAGAGGCCTTGGAGAGAAATGACATGGATCTTTGAGACCTAGATAATAAAAAAGATGAGCTCTTCCTATAACTTGTAGTTAATTTCAAGCTTATTGATGAACAACATTAGAAGGCAATAAGAATCATTCAACATAAATAGGGGACTTCATCAACACAAGGTCCACAAAGTTAGTCAAGAATATTCTTTTTAAGATATTTGTAATATTTTGAAAAGAGAATATTATTTTTTAAAGGCATGTGCAACTTTTAAGCACATTGCCTATAGGTCAGTCCATTTGGAAAAATTTAGTGTATTCTAAAACTTTGTAGAAGGATAACTATCCTTACACTTGTCTACTCTTAAATGGATATGATTGATTGACATACTTCCTTGAATTCTATAAAATGAGTATTGTCATTTGTAAAAGGGGAATTATTTTTTAGAACCAAATTACTCTATAAACTTTGAGTAATTAATATAAGCAAGGAATTATATAAAGATTATCTAGTATTAACTTGTGTGAAGTGTTATGTATTTTCTCTCTCAATTGTTTGGTTTCACTTTTAGACTTGAATAGTTCCTATGGATTTTGGATATGTATCTTGAATGCAAAGTTTCTAATTTGTGCCAATGCTAGATTAGTTGAAAGTTCTCAGGATTATTTCATTTTTTAAACTTATTTTGCAGTTGGGATAATGTTTTTTTCTTATTAAAGTAAATCTTTAAAGTGGCCATGATTCCTATTTACATCATTTCATACCTTATAAGTTTTATTGATGTATTTTTTGCTTTGGGTTAAATTTCTTTCTCTTCATACATTGGTTAAATGCATGTTTAAATGATATTTGAACTTTGTTATAATATCTATAACAAAGACCAACAACATCTTTCTTTCTTCCCTTCCCTTCCTTTTTCTTATTTTTAAATTGAGCACTTTAGTTTATCTTCTTATTATAAATATCCATCTCAGATTAGCTATTGATCATAATACACTACTCTTAAAATTGATACTTCATATTTTTCATGAGATCTACTATCTAGCCACGGTGGCTCCTCACCACTAGATAATATAAATATTTTGAAATAATCTCTTGTTCTACCTCCATTCCACCAATAGATAATAGGATTATTTCAACCTACAACTCATGCATTGGATTCTTAGGAATTCAAAAATGAGAAGTGTTTCTTAAACACTCTAGGCACATGTGTTACTCATTTAGGCATCAACATAACGGTTAGATAAATATGGTGTGAACATACCAAACCATATAAGAACCATCTAAAATTAAAATAACTATTTCATGTAACCTCATCAAAACATAAAAACTATAAATTATAGTGGCAAGATAATCTACATAGCTATAACATTAATTTAGCCAAATAGTTTTTATAGTATTTTTCATATTTCCCACAATTTGGTTCAATAGTTCACATAATCAATAATCTATGCTAGGAAATAATGTCCTTGATAAAAATTTTGTTTAACCAATGATGAATGACATATAAATAGGCTCCCTTCCTACCTTTCATCATCCCTTGAATAAGAAAAATGACCATTTATGAATAAATCATAAACAAAGATATGTCATAATAAAATATAAAATATATTCCAAGTAAGAAATATCTGCTAAGTGTCTAAATCATAACCTTCTTAAGAAATACCAAAAGTAATAGTTGGATGTGATACAAAATAACTTTATGTAAAAATTCAACTATAAATTTCATTAAGAATGACCATTCAATGTGAAAAACCAACATATACATCATGATATTTATTTCTCATTTAAATGACAAATTACTTTTTAAAAATCATCCATGTATCCATTTACATTAGAATAACTTCCATGCATTCATATAATCCATAATTTCATTATTCACAATATCCACTTATAAAAATATCAGAGTTCCTACATAAAAGGGAGTCAACCACTCAATGTAACACTTGCTCATAATTTCATATTTTAAGGGAATAAACCATCATAATTAACATAGTTTATTAATCTATTGATACCATACATTTACAATGATTTAATAACCAAAATAAACCTTTTACTAATAAAATTGAATGTTTTTCAAGGACCAATACTCACTTAAATTTATCAAATCCAATTGAAAAAATTAAAGAATCTAAGGAGGTTTAAGTTCAGTGAGTTCATTATCCATTATAATCATATTGGTGAGGACAAAACCACACCCAAAGGATTATAAGGAGTGAATCATCTTTTTTATAAGCATGTATCAAAGCTATTAAATCATTTTCCCAAAAGCTACAAAATACATTTTCTATAGTTGTATCATTTCCCAAACATAAAATACATAGTCATTTAAATGCTATGTCCACTTGGTTTGAGACATTGTCAAGGTTATACATGAAACTTTGGTTCAATAACAATAAATGTTTCCTCTATTTATATTTAATTCCAAAAAATAGGATGAAATCAATGAAATTAAACACCATATGAAAAACATATTATGGCATCTCTTACTTTCATCTCACAATGGTTTACAATAATATTCTAATGATTAATTTAAACAAAATAATCTATATTTACTTTAAGAAAACTAACCATTTTTCTCTATTGATTATTCCATTGAAACTTTTCCTAAATCATGTTACTACTTACTAGAATTTAAACATTTCCCTATAGTCATAAAAATTAAGTCCACTACATATTTTTAGATATGTAAACTATAAGTAGACTTAAATGCACACTAAACACAGGTATTCCATTGCATCAAACTAGTTTTTACTTGAAAAGGGTTTTTTTAAATGGTTTTATATTAATTATTATGAATTTTTAATAAGACCTCATATAATAAAAACCCTAATGTGATTATTTCCATAATGATATACTATCAACCATCAAAGATAAAGACTAAAATTTTTATTCATAATAAACACACACATTTTTTTTAAAATCATAATCAAAATAATTATAAATATTAATGATCTTGACCTATTTGATGTCCATACATAAAAAAACAATACTCGATAGAGAACCAAATATTACCCATTTAATGTTTTTTTACTTTCTTGGAAGCTCAAAATCACTTAGGTTTCATTTCCTTCTTCCCCAAGTCGAACCCTCAAAATTATTATCCTTCTTTAATTAGTCTATTACCCATTATTATTATTTTTTTTTCTTTTTATTTATTAATTTATTTTATTTTAGCTCTATTTTACACTCAATACAACCACCACTCTATTTACCTTCCTTAGTCATCATTTTTACCTTTTCACACTCATAATTCTACCTAATAATTATTACTAGTCACCATTAGGGTTACTTTGAGTGACAACTAATTTTAATACTAAATATTCAAACCCCCAAATGAATTCAATTAAATATTCATGTGGAATCAAAACCCTATGTTTTTACTTTTTATTATTTAGTCCTTATGATCCACTCAAGGCTTTTAAAAATATCCATGGTCATATCATGCTTACTACTAAAAAGTCATTTGAAAACTCAAACATTTTGAAAAATTTTGTGCTATGTTTGTTATGCAAAGTGGTTATAAATAAAACAACATAATCCAAGTTTTATGTTAATTTCATAACATAAAATGGTTAAAAATAAATCAATAATTTTTATTACCATGCTAACTTTGGTAGGACCGAACTAGAACATTAGTTTAAATGTATTTAATCCATTGTTTCATAATAAGTATACATGCAAAACAATGATATGTCCATGCAGGTGGATTTAAGAATAAGATAATGCATTTTTGTCAAATATATAAATATTAAAATAACCAATTACTTTACAAGGATAAAACAACCTAAAATATCATATCAATGACAAATCTAAATTTACTCTAGATATTAATGTAGAAACATTTAATTATTAACTAATTTAAATTGGTTAAATACAATGTACTAAATATTTAATTATTTTTTCAAAACATCAAACCTAGGAATAAATAATCATACATATTAAAATAACACATTAAAAAATCAACATATAAATTAAATACAAACTACTACTATGTTGGTGTGTGATTTGTTCTTAGAATGATCTATCTATCACCAACTACTTCTATCTATCACTCTATCCCATACGATTCTCTACCTATATATTAACTAGTGAGAGGGAGGTTTTATTACATCCACCTCAAGTATAATAATGTAGTTATTTTAAGTTTTAAATAAAATTACTAAAATACTCAAAATTTAAATGCATCAAATGGATTATTGTATAATAAATCCAACTATAAATTAAATCAACTCAAGATATGATTTCGAAATCATAGTAATAAAATACTCTCTCTCTCTCTCTCTCCTCTCTCTCTCTCTCTCTCTCTCTCTCTCTCTCTCTCTCTCTCTCTCTCTCTCTCTCACTCTCTCTCTCTCTCTCTCTCTCTCTCTCTCTCTCTCTCTCTCTCTCTCTCTCTCTCTCTCTCTCTCTCTCTCTCTCTCTCTCTCTCTAACACACACACACATAAAAAATGTCATCACTATCATAATCAATCATAAAATTAATCAAATGATAATATAATTAAGCAGTATATATCTAAATATATTAGGCGAAATTATTAAAAATAACTAATCAATAGTCTAATCATTTATTTTTAAACAAGAGTCATTTGTAATTAGTATGGTGGGATGTAACATGAATCCATCTAAAATAGGTCATAATAATGATGACATTATTAAAAAAAAAATCATGAAAAAAATTTATTTAAAAAAATATATCAAATAAATGAATAAGTAAATAATATGTAAAAAAACCTCACAATCTTCTCATGTACAATTATCTTCATAACATTGGTCCCATTAGAAATTGAATTGAGATACCTCTCAATTACACAAGCTAATATTGTATGTATGAGGAATTATTATTGTTTATATTTTTACCACTCATATATTTATAACTTATAATGCATTATAATTAAGTACATGAAAAGGATTATCTACATACTTTTTCAGATAAGAAACATGAAAGACATGAATTTATGATAATGTTGGGGGTAAAGCAAGATTATATGAAATAGTATTAATAACTTAAATTTTTTTGAAAGGTCCATCATAGATAGGTTCTAATTTTTATGATTTTATAAATAATATAGATATATTTTAATGCTTGACTCACATAAAAACCTTGTCTCTAACTGATAAATGTCTTACTATTCTTTTCAATTTAATGTAGATGTTCTATTTATAATTGGATGCTTACAACATTTTATTAATTAATTTCCCATTTTGTTCCATTTAAAAAATTATATTTAGTCCAAAAACCTATATATCTTCTAATTTATCCTAGTTGATAGGTGTTTAACACTTTCAACCATATAAAGCTTCAGATGGAACCATTTTCAAAGCTCACTGAAATGAGCTTTTATGAGAAAAATAAACTAATGGAAAATATTCATCCTATTTTTATTGATGCTCCATGTGATATATTCTTATAATTTCCTCAAAAACTTGATTTAACCTTTCATTTTGTCCATATGTTTTTGGATGGTAGGTTTTTCTGAAGTTCAAATGTGTGCCCAAAGCTACATTAAGGGTTTGCCAAAATATTGAAGTGATACAAGGGTATATATCTGAAATAATTTTCTCCTTAAACCTATGGAATATATAAATTTACTTTAAAAAATATCCTTGTTATAATGATTCCATCATCAGTTAAATTTAACTGAATGAAATGCACCATCTTGGTGAGTTTTTCAACCACCACCATAATCATATCATGTCGATTCCATGGCATGGGTATCCCTTGGATAGAGTCCATAATAATGACTTGACACTTCCAATCTGTAATTTCATGTGGGTATAGCAACCCAACATGATGAACATGTTCAACCTTTACTCACCAATATTCTAAAAATCTAGACATGAAGTCAACAACATCTCTATTGATTCCCTTCTAGAAATATAATGGTTATGGCTCTAATATGATATTTTTTTACACCTAGATAACTTGAATAAGGAGTTTTATGCATAAATACCCTCAAATTTTATTTATCAATCACATAATTATTCCCATTTAACCTCAAAATCCCATGATTTTGAAAATGAAATTCTTTATAACTATGATCTTGAGGAGTTTATACTAGGGCATTATTGAATTTATCATAGAATTTGTCTCCTTGATACAAATTCAAAACTTGATATTCAAAGGTGATTTTTATAGTATCCATTATTTTTATGTACCTTATATAGTTAATAACATTTGTAACTCTATTTTATTTGTTCTTTATAAATATGATGTTGAATCATAAATTGACAAAAAAATCTAACCAATGTATTTGACGAGCATTTATATTTAGTATAGTAAAAAAAAACTTGAGGCCTAAATTATCTTTTTTAAGCTCAAATGGTTTAACAAAAACAAATTCTTCTAAACATGTAAGGCACACACTATTTTAACCAACTCAAAATCATGTGGATCATAATTATCCTTATAAGGCTTCAACTTCAAAGACTTGTATGCCACTACTAAGCATTACTACATCAACAGTAAACCAATTCCATCCCCAAAAGCACATGTTATCACAATAAAATGGACCCTTAGATATGGTACAGATAATATTGGTGTTGAGTTAAGTATCTCTTCTGAGATTTGAAAGGATTCTTACACTTATTTTATTTACAAGGCGTATCTCTTTCCATTGTAAGAAGGTGATTGGGTTAGGGATTTTGAAAAAAATGGCTATAAATTTCCTATAGTAACTAGCTTAACCTACAAAACTATGTACCTCATGTAAATTTTGGGTTTTGGTCATTACATGATGGTTTTAATATTGGTTGGATCTAATAATATTCCCTTTGTTAAAATGATGTGACTCAAATATTTCACCTTTTTCTAAAATAAATCACATTTAGATAGTTTTCATAGAGTGTACGATTCTAAAAGAATTTTAAAACTAGACAAAAATTATCAATATGTTCTTCCTCTCTCTTAAAAGAAATCATAATATCATAAAAAAAAATAGCACAAGTTGATCAAGATAATTTTTGAACAAAGTATTCATGATATTTATGATTATTTAAGGTGCATTCATAAACTTGAAATTAAGAACTATGAATTATTAGTTCCCATACCTTGTCCTAACATTGGATTTAGGAATGGATTCCTCTTTTATTCTCAACTAATGGTACCCCCACTCTTAGGTAAGTCTTTTAAAATATCATTTCACCTCATATTTTATGAAATAATTCAGGGTAAATGATACATATTTTTAATGGTTGCCTTATTTAGCATCCATTATTATATGCACACATAAAGATTCCCATCTTTATTCAAAAACACTAGTGTTAAACCCTATGGTAAAATAATTAGTTAGATTAAGTATTTTTATTAAATATCTTGAATTTTGGATTTTAATTTGACTATCTCTATTGTTGTCATTCTATATAGATCATTAGATTGAGTCTTAGATATGGGAATGATGTTAGTTATGAAGTTAAATTCCATTTATGGATGTAATATAGGTAAATCCTCTAGAAGCACATCCTAAAATTCTTGTAAAAAAGGATATTATTCTAAGGTAGGATTATTAGTTTCCTTGATTTCATCCTCCTTGACTAATAACACTTGACATCCTTTTCTTTGATTCTTATTTGACTGAATGTCTTAAATTTGCCTTAACTTCAAATCCTTCTCATCACCTTAGATTTGGGTTTGATTTCCCAAATCATAAAAAAATTAAACTTTATTTGATAAATAATCTACCTTTTATTTATTCTAATAAATCTAATTCACTCTTAGGATCACATCATATGACCTTAGTGGAGATGCAAAAATGTCTACTATTATGATTAAATAAAGTATATTCACCTTCCACATTACAATGAATCTATAAAATTTGACCCTAGTAAATAAAGTATATTCACCTTCCACATTACAATGAATCTATATAATTTGACCTTAGACTAATTATCATACTACACCATCTAATCATTTTCCATATGACCAACTTTCTTAGGTAATTTATTTAACATACTAGGATAAATAAAACATTAAGTGGCTCTAGTATCTATCAAAATTGAAATAGAATTTACAAAGAAAGTACTTGATACTTTAATGGGAGAGTATTGAAACTTGGATTATCAATTTTAAATATCTACATGCATACATTTTTCAAAGTTATATGTTTTTATGATGATGTAGAATGATTGATGAACTTACTTCATGTCTTCCACTAAGGACACTATTTAGCATAATGCTCTCCTCCACATGTGAAACATCCACTAGGCAGTCCCTTTATTTCATATTGATTACCTCATATGAATCTATCCTTGAAACCATTACTTGATTTCATATTTATTGGAGTGTTCATAAAATCATAATCATAATTATTAAATATAATTATCAATTTCATAGTAAACTTCCAATTTTTATTTCTGAAAGTGTTTTTCCATACAACCAAACTTATTTCAATACTTAACTATGAATTGCACAAGATATTTTATATTCATCTCCTTCTTAATAGATTTCTTGATGACCTATTCCATGGTATTTCATCTATGCATATCAAATTCACAAAAAATTTGAGGCCTTACACCCATAATTAACTTTTTACTCTAAAAGTTTTTATCCTTATAGTATTAGGGAACATACTTCAGAAGCTTGGTAAATTATTTCTAGTAGTCTATGATTGATAGATATCCTTGCTGCAAATTAAGAAAACCAGTTAATTTTTATCAATGTTTATTATTAGCAGTAACATATCCATAAACATAGTTATAAACTATTCCCAAGTGGTGGTGGTGGATTCAAGACCCATTTATAGCTTATTATTGGCCCACCAGGTTACTACTTCACTAACAAGTTCATAAGCTCACCAAACTGCCTTATTCACCTCAGAGTAATTTTAAAAATTTAAATAATTATCCATATTGGCTATACAACCTTCAAATCCATAACCTAACATTATTATATCAATCATGGGTTAGTTTACCTATTTCATATCTTGTGCAAGTTCTACTGTGACTTTCACCCTTTCAACTTTTTGTTCTTTATCATGTTCCCACTCTTGTGTTCTTTATCACTAGCATGTTTCTCCTCAATATCTTCTTCCTTGACATTCCCATGTACCTCCTATTCTATGGATGTAATTTTCCCCCTATTTCATTCATGAATATGAGGATTTGATCAATATTTACAACTTCCATAACTACTATCTAATTAGGATTATGTGGTGGATTCTAATTGGAATTTCCCTCATGATTACTTTTACTTTCACTATTTCCTCTTATACAAAGAAAAGAGATATAGATTAAAATTATTAGACTAATTAGGTAAGATAATATACAACCACAAATGATTAAGTAGAACAAGGTACATAAGGATCATGTATAAGTTTAAGCATTCACCACTGTGAAACATTTTCTCAATATAATAACATTTGATATATAAAATAATAGAAAGAACACATGTCTAAAAATAATGTGATATCATGAGTATGCATCAATTTTGTTTCACTTCTAGTTATAGATTGGGAAACCATCATTTGGATGATTTTTATCAAATCATAAACTAATTATCTCCTTATCTCCTCTCCATTAAGAGTGGCCATTCTCTTCATAAAGGGGCAAGTAAATATGGTATGAACATATATAACCATCTGAGAGCATGTGTAAAAGTATGATCAATATTTCATAATCCTCACACAAACATAAAAATTATAAATAATACTAGATAGATAATATATATAACTATAACATTACTTTGGCCAATGTATTTTTAAAGTATTTTTTATATTTTCCACAATCTAGGTCATTAGTCAAAAAAATCAATACTCATTGCTAAGACATAATATTTTATATATCCTTATTGTTTAATTGATGATAATTAACCTATAAATAGGATCCCTACTTACCTTTCATCATCCATTGAATAAGAAAAATGACCATTTATTAACAAATCATAATAAAATATATGTCATAATGAAAATATACATTACAGTCCAAGCAAGAAATATATGCCAAGTGTTCTAATCATAACATTCTTATGCAATACCAAAATAAATGATTTGATTTCATATCAAATAAATTTATGTAAATATTTGACTGTAAAATTTCATTGAGCATGATCTTTCAATGTGCAAAACCAAAATATACATCACAATATTTATTTCTCATTTAAATAATAAATTAATCTTTTAAAAATCAACCATGTATCCATTTTTAGTAAAATAAATTCCATGAAACCATATAATCCATAGTTTCAAAATTTATAATATCCACTTAAAAAAATATTAGAGTTCATGTTGACCATCTTTGGCCCACGTATCAAACTAGTGCCTAGTGGCTAACAATCTTGATGTAAAGAAAGAGGTAGAGTTCCCAAATAGTGGTTTGAAAAAAATATAGATGGTTATGAGTGGAATAGTGAGATCTTGAATCTCACATGTTTTTTTTAACCCATGAGGTACACCTAAAGTTTAAATTATCAAATTTATAAGGAAAGGTCTTGAGCTATGAAAGCTCCATGGGATATTTAGGATGCTTGAGATGAATATGGGTTTCTTAACATTTTATCTATGCTAAGTTGTAGCTCATGAAATGAAGTAAGATAAAGGATATGCATTTTGAGAGAGTGGATTCACAAATTAAGATAATCAAGCCTTCATACTTAGCCAGTTTCAATTGAGGATCGATCAAGACAGAAAACATGTGCATTTAATATCTTCACTCAGGAAGCCTTCTAAGACAATGGATCAAATGGGTTTTCTCCGTGTAGCATTAAAACCATCCCCTAAAATATTGGTGCCATTACGATTTCTATGATTCAAGTTATAAATCTAAGAAGTTGTACAAAAAATGAAAGACATCTATGTAAGTGTCAACTTTATACCCAAGAAAAAATACAAATGAGTTTAAACTTTATGGTTTACAAGATCAATAAACATTCTCATGAATGTCAAATGATGTTTACACAAACATAAAATTCAAGTTCCATGAACTAACTAATCGTGTTCATAAGTCCTTGGCATAAACCTAAGGAAGAGTGCATCGTCATTAACTATCAAAACCATAGTAGCTTGAGCAAGTCAAATAATTAGATTAATGACAGTTATAGAAAAGAGGTGAGTTGGGTTGACTATAACTTAAAAATCAAGAGAAATAAATCTTGATACAAATAGGATCGACTATTTGACAATGTACTATATGAAAACCAATGTCCTTAGATTTGTTTTCCTCTATAGTTAATTTGGTTTAAGACCCAAGGCATAAATAAAATATGAAAGTATCATCTTGAGTCATACCTCAATAAACTACCATTCATAATAGGCATGATATATCCTTAATAGGTATGAGGATTTTATCATTTCAATGAAATCTGGTGGAAAATCAACAATCCAAAACTTAGGGATTTGGAAAGCAATTGGGGCATTCACTCCAGCTCGATCAAGACATGCCACCTATGGTTAAATTTTGTCTTCTAGTGCACCTTGCTCAATCAATGAAATTATTTTTAGGTTAATCATGGATATCTCAATCATAATATCATGTCCTAATTGTACCAAAAGCATGATAAAGAAAACCAAAAGTTAATAGACAACTGGTTACCAACTTTCCCTCTCTCTTTCTTTGCTATAAATAGAAGCCTTTGGGGTAAGAAAAAATATCTCTCACCTATTTTGATAGATCATTAAATATCTATCTATCTTTCTCTCAGTTCCTTCCCTTTGGTTAGACTAGAATTTGCTAAGAAATAATTTGTAACCTCTTGAATTAAATAAAATTTTGTGCTTTGATTTCATTGTTATGGTATAGTGTGTACTTGTCTCACCTAGCTACTAATAAATCCACTCATATATGTTATGTTCTGAATCTCTTGATTGAAACCAATATGTGGATACTATGACTAGTTAATGTCTTATTTGAGAGTTCTCCTTTTTTTTCCCTTACCTAGATCATTTGGTAATCATATACATGGATGTATAGTAGATAGTTGGACTCTAAAATCAACCTATACTCATTTCATTAGTTTCTTTAGGTCAAAGAAGGAGGATCAACCTATAATTTTAGTGTATCACCTATTATCTTTTTAAGGATCCCTTATCCCCTTCTAACCCTTTTCCCATGAAGCAATAGGATTAATTTTAGTTTAGGTGACCATCAAAGAGGAACTAGCCTATTTCTAAGGTTCATCCCCATCACAAGATACCATAGCCTGGGGTTAATCCCATTTTATAGCATGACAAAGGGAAGCCTTAAAACCACTTCTCATCAAGGGTGTGATTTAAGGTATAATAGTTCCTAAATAAAAGGGATTTAACCACTCAATGTAACATTTATTCATTATTTTATCATTTAAGGGGATAATCCACAATGATTAATGTGATTTATCAATATATTGAGCTCATAAATTTCTAATGATTTAATAACCAAAATCAACATTTTACCAACCAAAATTAATCTTCAATAAATACTAATACTCATTAAGATATTTTCATTCCTATTGAAAATATTAAATACTATATGGAGATCTAAGTTTAATAAACTCATTATCTATTATAATGTCATGGGTGAGGGAAACCTCACACCCAAAGGTTTATAAGGAGTGAATGATCTTCGTTATAAGCATGTCCTAAATCATGTAAACCATTTTCCAAAAATATACAAAGTAAATATGTTATAATCATGGGATTTCTCAAACATAAAATACACAATCATTTAAATTCTATGGCTACTTGGTTTGAGGCATTGTCAATGTTTTCCATAGAAAATTAGGTTTAATAATAATAATTTTTATCTCCATTTAATGGTAATTCTATAAAAATAGGAAATAGTTAATGAAATCAAGAACCATATTACAACCATATTATTGCATCTACTACATTCACCTCATATTATTTTATAATAAACATTTAATTATTATTTTAATAAAAATAATCCATGATTATTTTAATCAAAATTACCACTATTTTCTATTGATTATTCCAATGAAAATTTTCAACAATACACTATAACAATAAAAATTCAGCCCACTGCATATTTTTGGATTCATAACCAATAAATAGACTTAATTACAAACTAAAAATCATTTATGGAATTGAATTAGATTTATTTTAAACCAAAAAGGGTTTCTACCATGATTTTATTTTACTGATTATGAATTTGTAATGATGTCTCATATAATATAGATCCTATGTGTATATGGACATAATGATAAACTTTCATCCATCAAAGGGAAAGACTATAAAATTAATTTATGATAATCATAAAATTTTCTATTTACAATAATAAAATAAATCATTATAAATATTAATGACATAAACATAATCTATGTCCATACATAGAGAATAATACTCCAGATTGAACAGTAATTTACCATTTAAAATTTAGTTACGTGCCTAGTAGCTTGAAACCACTGAGGTTTCCTTTCCTTTTTTCCAAATACAATCCCTCCAAATTCTTATCCTTTTTATTTATTATATTTCCCACTTTTTATTGTATATTCTAAATCTTATTTATTTCTTTTAACTATTTTATTTTTATTTTCTACTCAACAAAACTCCCACTCTGTTTACATTCCCTAGCTATCATTCTTGCCTTCCTTCACTCACATTCATTCCTTAAAATGTGGATTGATATTTAATACTAGTCAATACTATGTTTATTTTGATTTAAAACTAATTCAAAAACTAAACCTTAAAAATCACAAATGTATTTCATTAACTTTTCATGTGGCCTTGAGACCTTTTTTTTGTATTTTCTATCCACTTGATGCCTTTGAAAATAGACATGGTCATGTCAAGTTTATGACCAATTTATTTTTGTTATATCTCATTTTTATGTCATGTTTATGGTCTTAAATTTCCTACTATAATTCCTCAAAATGATCTCTTTCCTTTGGTTAAATCCCTAATCATCTAACTAGCCAAACAAGCCAATTTGGCCTTCTCTTTATACCACACACTCACTCAAGAAACTCTCCCTATTGGCCAAATGACATTACATACTCAAATAAAAATAAAAATATTAATTAGGACACATTAAATATCCAAAATAACCCCTCATATGTCAACCATAACATCCATGGGTCACCCTTAAGTAGCTACACCTTTCAGTTAGGCCTTAGTAGCCCTTATGGGTCTCATGAAGACCTATTCACCCCTTTATCACTTCAATAATAAAATTAGGAACACAAGACCACTTCAAAATGCATATGTATACTTAAAATTACCCCTAAGACACATTCAAGAGATTAAATTCATTGATATTCACCTCTGCATATGAAAAACGTACTTAGCCATTATCCCTATACATAAGAACACAATGAATGAATAAATAGTCAACTTATAATAATTTTTTAAAATTGAATATGGATTGATCAAAATCCCAAAATACATATAGATGGTCCTTATGAAGTCTAAAACACTCTCCAATATTTAATTCATCATGAAATATCCAAACACCATTAAACAAACTCAATCATCCTTTTTGGGTCACTTGTAGAAGATGGTCAAACCCTAAATCAACTTTAGAGATTAATAAATGTAAATGTATGGATATTAAAACCTTATAACCAATTTTATTAAATGGTCCTTGAAGTCCTCTACCAATTTTATTTTAATCCAATCAAAAAAATTTACCATATGTTGAAGATATAAATCAAATAGTACAGACTAGTTTTCCTTTGTTAATTTGAATTTTCAAATTCCAATAGTCATTTTTTAATGAAAAATATTTATACATGTGTCTTCATATCATTCCTCCTATAAACTTGATCAAATTCACTCCATCTACCTCCTCAAGAATCTCTTGGCCTTGACTTTTAATTCTGGTTGTTGATCTTTGATCTAGGCTTCCAAGATTATGACACTTGGTAGCCCTATGTGTTTTCTATGTACCCTATTATTAGTCTCCATTTATTTAATTATGTTATGCCACTTGTTATCTCCATTTGCCTTCTACATACCCTATTTTAAATATTATTTAAATTAATTATCTTATGCCACTTGGCATCCCTATGTGAAATATGAGCTTATTGAATTATTTACATGATTCTCACCATTGATATTCATCTACATTTTAAAATGTATTTCATTTGTCTTTGATCCACAAGATCAAATGTATTTCAGTGATCTGATAAGCATATGATAAAATGTGGGCCATTGATCTACTAATAGTTCACCATATTTGTGACACATGTCACTATCACATGAAATCTCAAGATCCTTTTAGCTATATAATTCATGGCCTTTGTTATATCTCCATCTTCATGATTTAATGATCTCCATTATATCTCCATCTACATGATTTAATTCTCACCATAGATATTTGATATTACAAATTTGGCCAAGTATGGAAACTAGTGAAATCTACCTAGGAGGCTAGTTTTTCACCTTGATAGATTTTTATGCACACCATATCATGACCTAAAACTTAGACCATAATATATTGGCACAAAAAAAATAATACTCATTTGACCAACTCCTTATGACACTACCACACGTTCAAATTCTAACATCATCAATCTACTCACTCAACCTAATTTTCCAAGATGACTAGGAGAACCTAGACATTTATATGAATGCTATGATGAATTCCTTTCACTTACATAATTACTCCAAGAACTCATTACATCCCATAGGGTATCTATAACATGACCACACCATCAATAACATCCATTGACCTACCTATCCAAGCACATACTGAAGAACCATGTAAGAACACTGAAGCACATTGAAGCACACTTTCTATTTATTATTCTAACACACATGACACCTCATCAACATCATTTCCCACCTTAGAGGCATAATTCACAACTCTCCAACAATATCCCCCTTTATCATTAATGTCAACACCAATCATAAAGCTTATGCTCACACTCTTTCTCTATCTCCAATCACTTTCTCCCCTTTTAACATAATGACAAAGTGGAATCTTCTTCTAATCTTGATGACCTAAAAAGGATTTCAAGATAAATAAAAGGAAATGACCACCTATGAGAGATGATAAAAACTCCCCCTAACATTATTCACAGCTCTTCTTGCCTTGAAGTTCTCAAGCATGCTCCATGACTACACTCTTCTTTGATCATACTCTACTCTATGAAGACAAAACATACCTAAATACTAGAAACTACTTTAACTCACCGACTCCCCCTAAATAATATAAGCTTAGGCACCCCTTAAGCACCTTTAGATCATCTCCACCATGAATAATTTTTGTACTTACCTTCAAATTTTCTCTCATAAGACACCTCCATCATCATCAACATATATACAAGCCAATCTTAAAATAGGAAAGATTCACAAAAAAACTAACTCATTTAGGAACAACCATACCTTTGTCATTTGGATAAAATGACCAAAAACCACTCTTCTCTTCATTAGCCATGCATAGAGGCCTAATAGCCTTACCTAAACCTTGTAACATCCATATGTTTTTGTGTAGACACCTTCAATAATTACAATTTAATATTTTAAGTACACTCATTTACCCCATAAATCATGCTAAAAAACCATCATCCAACTCTACCTATGCACCATAGCTCCTTCACAAACTTACTTACCAATTAGCCATCCATTTGCATAAATCCTCATCCATGGAAGACACCACACACTTTTAGATGATTTTGAAGTACTTTTTTACAACAAATTTGGCCATTTCAACCTTTTAGGCATCCTTAGACCTCATGTCCTTTGGTAAGACAACTTACCATCATGAGAAAAAACACTATATTTAAAAGAAAAACTTGGTCAACACACCAAATTCTAGTCAACACCCACCTCTAAAACTTATCTCACACCTATAGGTCATCAATACACACTTATAGACCAAATTTTGATCTTAGATTCATTTTGGAACCCATACTTCTTATACCATGGTTTTTGACTTGCATGCCCTTAAGCATAAACTAGGAAACTTGAGAGCAAATAAAATTCTCCAATTACACACAAAAGAACTTCAAATATTGAAATCACCTAGAAAACACTTGAACATATCCTCTTCACACTCTATATCAACCTTACCTTCATTATTGACAATTTGACCAACTAGACCATCCTTCAAAGATTGACAAAAACTTGACTTTAGGACCAATGTTCTTGAATATGCCTTCTGAAGCATTCCATCATAACACTTTAGAGTAGATTCATAAAACTAATTTCTCCCCCTTAACCAAGCACATATTTAAATTATATTATTATAAAATACTCAATGAATAACTTTGCATACTTTACAAGCAAGATCTTAAAATAAATAACTTAGAAAGTAATCACCTTCATATCACTAAACTTCTTCATGTCCTTCCACAATAAGCCAAAAAAACTTCCCATGACCTTATGAGGTCAAAAAAATATAAATGAATATATCAAAACAAATAAACACGTTATGAAACATACCTTGTTTGAATACACCACACTCATATATGGACTGGCAACTTCATACCAATCTCTGAACTTCTAAAACTATGCTTTCAATGATTTACACCAAATCAAGATTCCTTAAGAGACCAATTATGGATGAAAATATATTACATTAATACCTCTCTTATACTAAAAATAATCTAAAATCATGCTTTCAAGATCTCTTAAGGCAACTAAGTCAGCTTCCATGCCTCAAATAGATAACTCACATTGATTATCATGACCAAGAATCATGATTCCTCAAGAACTAAATCAACATAACTTATTATCAAGAAAAATATGATAGGCACCTATCTTCCTTACTAAAACATATCTCCTTTAGTCCTAGAGAGATACACCCCACACATAGAGAAACTAAAAGTCCTAATACTCAAGAGACTCCCATATCTCCATACCCTTATTTGATTTGAAGTCATGTCTCATCATCAAATTAACTTTGAATGGATCCTTTACTTCATTATTTCCTTCATACTTGACAAAAAATGAAATAAATATAAACTCTTGAATTTTATTTATGCCTATCATAGCAAACAACCCATATTAAGACTCAGCTTGATCACTCCTAGAACTATTTGAAACCTTGGTTTTGATATCTTCATTCACTACAAGGGATAAAGGGAGAACTCTTGACATAATTTCATATTTTAATCATCATCCTTACATTTCTTATTATTTTTTATGGTTGTATTAACTTTTTTCTCATCTTATCTATCCATCTTACCTTTTCTACCTTTGAGCTTAACATCATCTATAACATGGCCTTCTAGAGAAACTTTATCACCATTCTTTTGAATAGAGTGATAATCATAGATTAATTTTGGTTTCCATACCTAATTTTTTAATTTTTAAAACATTAGAGAAGCTTCATATCCTTTTACATACCTTTAAGACCTACTAACTCCACTTGGATAAAATTTAATGAAGTGCCCAACATTATGACAACTGAAACAAACATTGTCTTTCATACCTTTTTCTTCAATATGGTTATGATATCTCTTTGACTGTTTGCTTCTTTTTACACAGTACTTTTACCTATGACCAATAATATGATAAGAAAAAATGTCCCATAAAATATTTGGCATACCTTGAAGCTTTTTTCTATCTGATTGGATTCTTCATTTTGTTCTTAACCTGATCTGACTTGTTGACTTTCATGCTACTATCCTATGTGTCTTGTTCTAATTTATTTTATTCTTATTAAAAATTTCCTATCTTGACTATGAAATTTTCATGCTCATCATTTAGTGAAAAAATTTTAGTCTTGAATTAAACACATCCATCTTCTTTATCTCTCATAATTGAACTTGTAACCTCTAACTAAATTTTGAGATCTTTAATGGTCTCGTTATCCTCCTTAGATTCTTTATCCATGACATCCTTCAATATATGTGTTTTATAATCAAGATACTTGATCAAATTTTTATTCCTCTTCTAATATTTCTTGGAATTACCACACAAACACTCTTCAAGATCCTTGACTTGTACTTCAAGGCCTTTCATCACATACATCATCTTGTGATTCCTCTTCTTTTGATTATTTAGATCACCAAGGGAACTCATGATCTTAGCTTCTAGATCCACATCAACTTGTTATTCCTAAATATCATGGAAAACTTCTTCATCATCACATTCATTATCATAAATAGACAAATCTCTTTGAATTTCACAAATATCCATATTGTACCTTGGATCACCTTCAAGTGGTTAAACTTGAAAATAAGGTCTTTCTCTAATACAAATTGTTATAGTTACAATAACTAAGAGGAGGGATGAATTAGAGATGAAAAATATTTCAATTCTAATTCCAAACCTTTAACCATTCAACACATACAATCATGAAGCATACAAACTAACCATTGCAATGAATATGGAAGATAGAGCAAGATCAAGCACATAACACAAGACATATGTGAGAAACCCTCTTATGGGATAAAACCCACTAGAAAATATAATTTTAATACTATATTATAACAAAAATAACCATATTTAGTGAGACACCAATCCCATAAGGAGTTGAAACCCTTATCTAGATGAGCACCCACATAACTAGACTGTTATAAGCTTCACCTTGTAAGGAGGAACAAACCCCCTAGGCAACCAAACACCCAATTGGATACCTTGAAAATCATATTCCCTTAAACATCTATTTCTACTCTTTAATTTATTTTTATCTCCTTTTTTCACTCTTTCCCCTTTACACTCTCACAATGCTATACACATAAGCAATACATCCAAAACACCATTTTGGATCATTCTACACCTCTTTGTTCATCCTCAATATATATACCTATAAGTAAAATAATATGACATCATAATTATGACCTACATGTCATACACACAATCTTAAACCTCCTCTGCATCTATCCACTAGGCATAGTCAGTCAGTCAACCCTTTAATCCTTCTCACTCAAATAACTTCTTTTAGACTCATTAGGTCTATTGACCTATGTATTCACCTATAACACTTTATACATAGATTGTTTATTTGTTCACCATGTTATTCCTCTAATTTTGGATATGATATATAATCAATCAATATTATATCCCTTTGATATTTATGTCTTTTTCCTCTTGTCTCTTCTTTTTGACTTTCCACATATCATTAGTCCAAAATAGTGATATAATACTACCATTTATGTCATTTAGCATGTTGTTTTTCACAATCTAAACAAAGAAAATAATATTCTCTACCACAGACAATATTGAACCAGTCAAGAATGATTTACATTACTCTAATACACTAGTTGATATTTACCTATATATTCTTCCATAATCCAATCATATTTTGATCAAATAGAGTGTTAATACATCAAATTTCTCGTTACTATACTTAGTTTTAGTTCACACTTCATTTTTATTCATGAAAAAATTTAATGTGTAATATATTTCTCATACGTGCACATTACATACTATGACAAGTTTAAATTTTATGAGATGAGATGTACAATCATTCCTCCACATCCATATTCCATCTCCCTACATACCTTTAGGTACAATTCACATATACAATATGGGAATCATTGTCATAAATCGCCATGCCATTATATTAAATTCATACTTTACCTCATATGCATGATATGTATTGCTCAGATCCATTTCCTTTATATACTTTTGAATACTTGTTTCATCTCCTAATCACTAGTATTTATGAATGTTATGCAAGACATAGATTTTAAATGGACTTAGATATTGGACTTGCCTTTACCTAGTGATCCTATCATGATGGCAGCATTTTATCTAAATGTTACAATACTTTATAGGTTTTATCATTCCATAACTCATATATTGTGTTGATCTATATAATATTTACAAATGTCTTGATAACATTTCTACCTTACATTATGTACATGGATATGGTATTTTATAGTATATGATCACATTTATACATGTTTTAGACTATTTTTTAGTTCTATGTTTCTTTGATTCTATTTAAATTTACCGTATAATAACATTAATATTTCTTGTTGTGATTTTGTGGTTTTTTAACTTGTTTAGTTATACGAGTGCCATGATCCATATCATGTACTAACTATTGTATGTGTTTCTTATATTATAAAAAATAGTATGGAGTTCGTTGATACATTTATCTAAAATTGACGCATTAGGCCTTGTTGCATATGCTACATATATGCTTTAAATGTTATATATCTTACTCTGATAACATACATTTTCATATATGATATGATATTTGATGATAACATATTGAAATTCATGATACAATTAATTTTTATTTTGAGATTAGGGACATTGAAAACACATACCCCACCTCAAGGAGGGTTTTTTTTTGGGATTTTTATACATGAGATAGGCCTATATGAGTATAAATGAATTAGGGTACAATATATAGTTTTAAAAGACTTCAAAATGGTTTAAAATTCAATTATTATTACAATTTATGGGGACATATGCCATTCCTACACTTTTACATTGTAGGAACAAGTTATATATTCATACATTTTGGATGCATATGCATGAATATATGTGCACAAACATAAAATATAATTCAAAAAAATTACATCTAGACACAATTACATATTTTTCATTTATCACATGGTGGCATGTTACAAATTCATACACATATTATATTGTTTCAAATTTAAAGGGCACGAAACTTATTCTTTATACTTTCATTACTACTTGTGATCTAAGGCCATGGTAGGGGAATGGATGTTATCCATTTGTAAACACTATAAATTTTCACTATTTTATTATGGATAAATGTGTCTTACCCCTTTCTTTCCTTTATTACCCCAGTTATTATATTTTTATTAATTACCATCTAATATTATGTAAATAATCTAATTAAATACCATTTTACCTAGATAACTAGTTTACTATCCCTAAATCCTAGTTAAATATCTCCAACCCTAATAAGGGTACATTATTTTAACCATCCTAACAACTTGACCATACCCAATCCCCATTAAAACCAATTTGAATTAAGTTTTTAACTGAGATATTGAGATTTTAGAACCAATAAATCAAACTTAGATAGAATTGATAACATTTCTCGTGATCATCACCAGTCTTATTACAATTGATGTCAATTTATATCTAGGCCAATCTCAGGTTATAGATCCTAATTTTTGAACACTAGAATGCTAACAAATTCCCATGGAGAAATACAAAAGAATTCCATCCTAGTTAAAGGCTACCCACACTCTACACAAATCTAACCATATCCCTATCAATGAGGTATTTATTCTTAGCCTAAGAAGCTTCTACAAAGGTACGTTTGATGTGTATTTCACTAGTTTGAAATTATTACATTGTTCCTTTATATTTTATTTGTTTTTGTAAATCTATTTACATAAATTAGTGACTAATTTAGGAATCCTTTTGGATCTATAAAATTCATCCTTAGTTACCTTTATGAGTCTTTCAGTACCCACTATAAATATTGACCACAATTATTTCTAAATAAACATTGATTACCTAATTGATACTGATTATGAGATAATCAACATCAAGTCATATGTTTTCATTTCTATCTACAACCTGAGAATAGATTAGCGATCATAAATATATCTAATTTACTATCTTTAAGTCATGAAATAATGTATTTTATCTATATATGACCTTGTTGAGTGTCATACATGATGTGGTCTGAATTCATGACTTACCCATAGTTCATCATCCTATATTCACTGATCAAAGTGACATCTCTTTCAAGTTAGGACTTTACATGATTTTTTTCCCCCAAATCTATAATCCATCATCAAGCAACTATAACCAATCCAAGAAAAAGAGGACTTAGTCGTAACATATTTGAATGAACATTTTGATAGCATCTATGTATTAGATTGATTTTCTTCATTTTATTTTCATAATCTTATCACATGATTGCATAAATAGTGGATTGGTATCCCTATAAGGTAGTGCACCACTTCCTATAATTGATATTATATTAGGTAGTCCACCCATCTCTATTATTAATCAATCTTGTCCATGTTGTCTTTTTGCGCAGGTAGTCCTTCCCAAAAAAAAGGGAGCTTCCACCTCACTAGATCAATGGTGTGTACCCTTGTCACATGTATTCATATTTCAAAACCCTATATAATTTTTTTATTGAGTAATTTTTATATTAAAATTAACCCAAAAAATAATAAAACATTATAAAATATTTTGTGGGACCCATAATGTCTCATTTTCTATGTTATTTTCATTTTAAGATTGTTCACTAGTTGCATTTTTCATGATTGTTTTGATCTCATTCAAAAGAGAAAATCCAAAATTTATTACTATTAATTTTTAAGGTTTTAAAATAATTGAATTCATTCTCTATGTGATTAAATAATTCAAATAAAATAATTTAGGTGGATCAATATATCATAGTAATCAAACTTTCTCACACATGACCAAAACCACATAATCTTAAAATAAGCATTTGAAACATTTTCCTACCTAAGGTGCACCTAATTGGATTCCACACCAAGGGGAAAACTAACTCATTGTACTATCCGAGTATAATTTTTTTTGGCAAGAACTATAAATGCCAAGAACCTAACATCCTTATTGTTGTATTGTGTGAAGTGAATGGGTAGGCCTTAATACCAAGCCATGTAATTTATTCCAACATAAAATCAAGCCTCAATGTACCTATGTGTATATAGAGGTTCTCATACTTAAATAGAAGCCTAAAAACATATTTAGCTTACCATTTCTTAGATATAATTAACCTTTTTCTTCATCACACTCTAAAATTATTTACTTAAAAAATTAAAATATTTTAAGTATGTTTTGTAGTGTGTGTGTGTGATTCCACTAAAATGAGATAATCAAAAGACTATTGTGTGTTTTTTCTTTTGTTTTTTGATTTATTTTTAGTGCTACATGGTTTTGATTTTAAATTAGTTTCTAAATTAAAAAAAATCCAAAATATCATCCTCATCCATAGAGAACACTCTCAGTCTTCCACCTCTCTTAAGTCTATAGGGGAGGGTATTCCCCAGTTGTATACTCAAGGAGATCCTCAATTCACCAGCATATTAGATAGTAATCCAATTTATATTTAGAATTTTTTCAGAACTTGAGCTATAAATATTATGTTATCCCCTCATACACAATATTCCAAGAATATTTTTGGCATGCCCCTAGAGGGAATTCAAGGGCTTACTATAGACATGGTTTCCTCTCTCAATAATCTTCCCCCAACAAGCTCCAATACTAACACTACACAACCTTTAAAAAATCCACCCCTAGTAATATCTAGTGGTCCATCTCCAATTAGGACCCAAGACCAAAATGTTACCACAACTCAACTTACATTTTCCTCACCTCCTACTATGGCACCTCAGAACTTATTGATTTTAATCCCTGAAACTCTCTCACCTATCCAAATTAGCATATCCTCAAATTTGGAAACTCAAATTTTACATCAAGATCCCTTGAGTCAAAATCCTCAATAATGCATCCCATTAACTACTTAATATTTAGTTCCCTCACAATCCCTTTGGTCTACTTATATACCCTTACAATCCCCATAGTATGTGGTAGCATCCCAATTGATTATGACCACTTCAGTTAGTTACCCCTTTTCACAACCCTTTTCCAATCCATTTCATACCTATAAAAATTTACAAAAAAATGCCTGAGGAGTATCCCTCAATATAATACCCAATTTGACCTAATGAACATCCTTATGAATAGGATGAAAAATTTGGAAGCCTCCACCTCTGGGCATAAAAAATTGCCAGCCTATGAGCAAATATGTAATGAACCCCTTAATCAAGTTTTGCCCATTAGACTATATCCCTCATAATGGGAACTTATAAAATTCATGAAATTTCAAAATAAGGAAGATCCTCATCAACACATTAGAGCATTTATACACGTTTTTTTTATCTCATAGCCCATGATAATGCTCTTCTCCTAAGAATATTTCTCATGTCACTAGCTAGACCAGCTTTAGACTGGTACCATTTTATCCCTCAACACTCCCTATTCTCTTCTGGGAAACTAGCCCAAATATTTTTAGAACACTTTTCCATTAACATCACAAGAAAAGTGACCATAACCAACTTTTATGCCATTAGACAATTTGATGATGAATCTATCACCAATTTCATGGATAGATAGCAAAGTCTTATAAACCAACTTACTTTTTTCCTTCCTCAACTAGATTTAATCAAGTTATTTTTAAAATCCTGCACTAATCATATCTCATAAACATTATGGGTTTAATCCTTCAAGACTTTTGATGAGGCCTTTTTCTTGGCTTGTAAACTAGAAATCCAGGGTTTAGAAGAAGGGAAGGTATATTTATGTAGTAATAAATTAAAACCTAATTCCTCCAAAGAAAATAATAATACCAAAACCAAAGGCACTACTAATGCTATGGTTTTGAAATCAGCACCTCTATAGACAAAAAAAACTAATTTAAACCCTCTAAATTCTTAGCACAACCATAAAAACCATTAACACGGTTTCTTCCATGGTAGTAAACACCCTTAAGGGAATATTATGATTATAGTTTGGATAAGATATTATAATATTCTATTACAAAACTTCCTCCAATTAGACCTATTAATGAATTTCACATGAAACCTAGTTGGTTGAAAGAATTTTTTTTTTGTAATTACCATCATGTACCTTGTCATGATGTCAATAGGTGTTGTTATTTCAAAGGTCTAGTTCAAAACCTTATTGACCAAGAAGAGTTATAATTAGATAACCCTAATTCTCCTATGAATCAACCTATATAAATATTTAGGTAATGATTCACCAATCATACTCTACATCTAATTCTATAAAGGCTAATTCAAGATGCACCTCAGACCATGAGACCCATGTGATAAGTATGATCCATCGTCAAATTATGCCTAAATAGGTTGGTAATGCTTATGAATCACCTAATATAAAAGTTAATATCTTATATCTACTTATACAAGATGCATTCAAACCATATAAATCAATTAGATCTATCCTCAAAACTCACTTAGGATTTTTGGATCTCATTACTTGAGATCCTCTCGAGGAAACATTACCTAAACTTATTGAGGATAATTAACTAGAAATAAAGTATGAGAGAACTATCAAGGAGGTTGCTTGTCTAGATATCCTAGGATATATTAATACCACTCATTTAATAACTATAACACATTTTAATTACATACACATCCCCTCTAACTTATTCCATCATTAGAGGATTGTTATATTACCTCAAGCAAACCCAATACTGGCTTCCCTTATAGTTTGGGAAAACCAAATCTTATAAAGAGAAAAATTAAGAGAAATGCATCAAGAAGTGGAAAAAAAACCTTTGAGCATCATGAGTAAAATCCTTAAAACATCCTCCCATAAGGATTGAAATCTTGAAAGAGGATATCCCTGCTGCCCCATACCACATTTGAAAAGGAAAGATGGATCTCCCACCAAATTTAACTAGAGCATCTATATTGGTACCTCATCCTTTGATGAGACTAAAATAAACCATTGTAAATTCCTATTTTAAAGAGAATATACAATTATAATAGAATATTACCACTATTATAATTCCAATTTATAATCCTTTATATCCTTATTATCCACATGACCTAGGTGTAAGGTATTATCCCAAACATAAAGAAATTTTTGTGCAATATTTTTGAATAATCAGTGTGAAGGACCAAGACTCAAAAAAAAATGTAACCTCTGTGAAAATACCTCAAAGGATTGAAAAACCCAAAAAAAATACATTGAGGGGGTATTTCTCTAGGATTCTTGATAAATTCCTTCAAACTTCCCTTATCACAATACCACCCATAAAACTTGTTAACCCTCATATTTAAAAACTGAAATGGTATCAAAAAAATAAGAAATATATGTATCATAAAATAGTGGGACATGATACTAAATGTCATAATGTGCTAAAATTTATGGTCTAAAATTTATTTGAATATGAGGACCTTTTACTAGAATAATTTGGTCATGATTATCCTCATAGTCAAACTACTAGGGTAACATCCTCCTTACAAACTAGTATATTACCAAGAGAATAATAATGATTTTAAAAGGAAGATATAATCTCTGATTGAACTCAATAACCATTCCTCATAAACCCTCTAGATTTGGATGAATTTAAAACCACAACAAATCCACCATTATTTTAGATAAATGTGATCACATAGGCAAAAAATCCCAAATTGAGGTTTATAATACCCAAAATGCCAACAAAGCTAAGGTGATTATTTCAAACTCTCATGGTTATACCATAGAAAATCCTAAAACACCCATCCCAAAACCTAAAATTTATATTCTAGGAAAAGTATAGAATAATAATGCTCTAAAGTTGACAAAGATATTAGTTCTAAAACAACTCTATCAACTCCTAGTCAAGATGTATTTATATGAACTTGTCCAAAACTCCACACATCATTACAAGGATATGAAAGAGACCTTGAAAACTAAAGATTTAGAATAAAATGAGCCATATTCTTTATCATATTTTATTGCATCTTTGCAAAAATCATCAGCCATAATGTTCCACGATTTTGAAATATCACCATTATAGCCTGATGACTAGGATTTATCATTATTTATCAGTACCCAAATCAATAAAACCTAAATTAAATGAGTAATGATTGATAATGGATAAATAATATATATTATCTCCTCACATGTTTTTAATCAACTACAATTACCTAAAACTATTGTATCTCAATCTCCAACCATCTTACAAGCATTGATTAATATTATGGCCCCTACATTAAGAATAGTTAACCTTCTAATTAAATTAGGTCTACATACCCTCCCTAAGTTATTTTACATAATATATGGGGAGTTTCAATATAATATCCTATTATTATGTCCTTGGATACATTTTATGCATTGCATCCACTCAACTTTGCATTGATGTCTTAAATTCATACATTAGGGCAAGGTCCATAGTGTCCCTACTGATCCACATCCATTTAAGACATGTGATTTGACTTATCAGCCTAATGATGTCTTGATCCCTCAGAATAACTTGAGTACATTATATTTGGGTGAAACGTATTCTATCTCTAATATACCTTCATCATGTATCCTTGATGTAAACTCTTTTAACTTGGCATTCCAAAAAGTTTTTGTATGGAAATATCAGTCGTTAATACTCAACACTTTATCAACCCCTAAAAAATATAGACGTATTGATCAAAAATATACATATCAACCAAAAATAGGAGACATTATCCATTTTAGACCTCTCCATCTCCAAGTTCACTTAACATATGGAGTAACTAATCAATCTGCTTTATATTAAGAAAACCAAATGCATGCTTAACTATCCACATCTAACTTTTCCTTCCTTGACAAAATGCAATTTGCACAAACTTACTTAAAATGTTATGCTTGGAAAGGTTTTGTCTTAGGACATTATGAATAAGGACCCAATGAGGTCACAATAAATTACCTTATAAAACTACATGAGAAACATGTTCTTAGTTTTAATAAATCTCTTGAAGTTGATGACAATCATGATTTAGCATCCCATATCCCTATGTATGTGGATGATGGAACTCCCTCATCCCCTTTAGGTTCCCCTATGTCAACCAATAATGCCATTTCTATTCTACCTAATGTTTTGTTATTAACACCATTCATCTTGAGCCACTAACCTATCAGAGTTGTGAGGAAACCATATCTATTCTTTTAGTCTTCCCTAATGTAATTGATGAATATTATCCCTTGATCCATGCAATTGAGTGTCAGTATCATGAATCCATTTTAGCATATTTAGTGGTATTAGATTCACATCTAAATAATATTATATCATCTGAGTCTCTTAGTATTTTAAATGCGGTCATAATTGATATTAACATAAGGATACCTGAATCCCCATGAAATATCAAAGTGAGTCAATCCTGAGATTTTTAAGAACACCAAGATTTTATAGAATTTCTTGATAGTTATATCCAATATTTTACTTGGTCTTATAGTGATATGCCATGAATTAATACTATCATAGTTTTTCATAACATCATTACCATCCCTAAAGCTAGACCAGTGAAGCAAAAGATTCCTAAGATGCATCCTCATGTATCACTTCTTTTCAAAGAGGAATTGTAAAGATTATTATCCATTATCTTTATCCAACCCATAGATTATGATCAATGGGTATATAACATAGTACTTATCATAATTAACATATGGGTAATATGCCTATGTACCAACTATCATGACCTTAACTTTGATTATTTGATGGATGATTTTCCCCTTCTTAATATTGACTAGCTCATGGACCTCACTATAAGACACACTATGTTTTCTCTCATGGATAAATTTTTGGTTATAATCAGATTGTAATGTCCCCATAAGATCAACATAAAACCTCATTTATTACTCCATAGGGGACTTTTGTTATAGAGTCATGCCCTTTGGTTTAAAAAATGAAAGAGCCAATTACAACATCCCATGACCTACATTTTCCATGATTTAATTCATAAAATAATTGAATATTATGTGGATGATATCCTTGGTAAATCCAAGCATCAGAAGGATCACTTGTCCATCCTTCAACAAATATTCACTCATTTGATCCAATATCAGGTTCATCTTAATCCAAAAAACTATGTTTTTGGAGTTTTATTAGTCAAGATCTTAGGTTTTATAGTTTCCCTTCAAGGGATTGAGGTTGATCATATTAATATTAAATCCATTATTTATATGCTACCTCCATACAAACTCAAATATATTCATAGCTTACAAGGTAAACTACAATCTATTCATCATTTTATTTTTTAATTATTGGACCAATGTCAACATTTCCATCACCTTATCAAGAAAGACACCCAATTTTTGTGGGATTAGAATTATCAAGTGGAATTTGATACTCTCAAGAAGTATCTCTTATTTCCCCCTATCCTTATTCCACAAAAATAGGATAAGTCCTTTTACCTATATATCTTGAGTATAGATCATGCAGTAGGTGTCAGGCTTACTCATCAAGATGATCAATATAGATAAAAAGTTGTTAATTATATAAGCCATACTTTGGTTGAGTATGAAACCCATTATGTGCACACTATAATAATATGTTTAGGACAAGTGTTCATGGATTTCAAGCTTCACTACTATTTGATTAATCATAATACTTATGTGATTACTAATACTGATCCTCTTAAATTATTACATTTGAAACCCTATCAAAATCAATGGATAAAAAGACGGAATTGATGCTTCTTAATGTACCACAAGTGCTTCTTGTGTTTATAAAACACTTCTCATTTTATAATTCTAATAATTTAAGGCATGAGTTATAGTTATTTGGTAATTATGATGCCTATAGTGAAATAGGAGTAGAGTAAAGTAGATTGTTCCACAAATTTGTATTATTTAGTGGCTAAGAGCCACCTTGGTTTATCATTTTGATGGTTTCTTAGTCAAATATTGATGTTATACTAAACTAAATGGATATTTAAAGTGAAATTTAAGCTATAATGAATTGTTTAAATAAATATCAAAAGGAAATGGTAGATTAAGAAAGAAATGGTGATTATTTATCTTTAGTTATGAACATATTGATAAAGTTCTAAGGATTATCAAGCATGATATCAACTAGTGTATACTGTAAACTAGCTTAAGCTCATGTTCACTACAAAATAGGCCTAATTATGGAGATAAGATGAAAATACAAATAAGAATTGGATTTACTTTTAAAGTTTTACACCACATATAGATAGCTATTGCACATCTTTGTTGTAGGTTAAATAAACTGATGTAAACTCAATTTCATTAAATTAACCTATCATTACACAAGTTATCAACCTTGTAATTAATGATCTAACCTAGTATTCTTAAGAACTATTCATATTCAAACTTAGATAAATAATTGAGAAACTTATCACTTTAAACACATCAATATGGATAATTCCTATAAAATTCCTTGATCTTTTTTATTAATTACTTAGAAGTGTAGAAACTATCTCAAATTCTCTCCCTTCTACAAATGGTAATACATCCCTTTATATAAAAGCTAGGCAATATACTGATCAGTCTAAAAATATAGGTGTATAAAGATAAATACAGTTGTTTTTGTAAGTAAATATAATACACATGTATTTTACGATATTATTTAGATAAAGGAAACCACACTAACAAACTATCATGTGCCTTAACAAAAAAAGGCTTCCCCTTAGGTAATCCATAACTAAACTATTAGAGGTGGGGACCTTTGCTATTAAAGGATAATAATATCTCATTCATGTTGTTCATCCACTAGGCCTAATTCTATGGAAGGCCTTGTGATGCACTCCTCTTCTTGATTAGTTAGCTCATCAAATATTTGTCATTCTTAGCCAAAGCTTCCTTAATACTTCTAGCTTCATTGATCCTCTCCCCTACATTGAATATCATGTCTACTGTTCTACTATTATCTTGTCATCATTATCCTTGACTCTTTCCCTTGATTTTTTGAGTCACTAAAGTGGATCTATGTTATAATTATTCATCACTAATAATTCCTAAGGTAGTGGGATTTGTAGGATCCTCAAGCATAGTTCCCAAGAGCCTCTTAATTCTACCCATGATCTCTTTATCCTGCTCAATAATTTCCTCCAATTTAGTATGCCATGAACTTAAGGATTGGAACTTGTCTACAAAAAATCCCAAAATGGCATTTAGGTGCCCCATGTTGATGGCTTTAAAATTTGGTATTTTCTTCCTAACCTAGATGTTAAGAAGTTAGGCAATCTTATTTTTATAAGTTTGCCATTGAATAACCAATTACTTGGCTAAGGTGGCCTAGTCTTCCAATGAATTATGCCTCAACTTCATAGACTTTAGTGCCTTTAACATGTCATGAAATTATTACTCAAGAATATTAATCATAGAGTCTAACATTGAGAGAATTAATCGAGTTTGCAAAATATATTTCTCCTTCTATAGGTTCTAGACTATTTTATTTAATCCATGGACACTATCCCTAGCTTGCTAATATTGAGCCTCAATTAAAATTTTCACATCATCTTCATAAATGGGAGCCTCTCCAAGTTATTTCCCTTCAACAATGGTTAACCCTATGAATTATTTCACCTTTTAAAAGGTGAATTCTTCTTGACCAACCATGGTTTTCCTTGTGGTGATCCTATCTAGTCGTATTGTGTCTAGGTTGAATTTGACTTTGGTCTCTAGCTTCTTAAATTTTTGAGGATCATACACCTCCACACTTGTACTACCAAAATATCCATGGGTGTCAAATTTTTAGATTTATTAATCATGATGAACCTATATTCATCTATCTTCTTGTTTTTCCACTATGTCCTTGATCCATGGTTTGATGTTATCATGTATAGTTAAGCCAACTTGTGTCAAGGCCCATGAAGGAGAGATGGATGGGACCTTATGCCACTTCCCATAGATAAAATAGTTATGGATGACTATTTCATGGATAGGAAACTCATCACTAAAGAGGTTAACTTCACTGGTAGGGTGAGTGAAGGTCAAACTAGGATTCTTCATTGGAGTCATAGGAACCAAGGTCAGCTCTTCCTTCTTTTTCTCCCTTTCTAATGGAAAAAATTCCTTTCCTACTTCTTTAGAGGGATCCTCCTCTCTATCTGAGCCATATGCTACTAGTATATTAATGAGGGCACCCTCTAATGTCTCCCTTAGATCAAGAGCTATCATATCAATAAATTCCATGGAATAAGGGTGTCTCTATGGGAGTTATAAAGGTGAGGGACCTTCCCCAAGTCTCTGTTCCAATCTTGGCTCTCCAACTTTCTCCTTGCCTTTTACATCCTAAGGTTATCTAGTTTGAGATTGTTCAACTTGTGCATCTTATTAGTGGGGTTGAGTTTCATATGGCTACTCCTTAGGTTCCTCATTAGTGGTCCTAAATGTACCTAATAATAAATGATATTTCAAGGGGTGAAATTTCCATATCTCCCCTAAAGGCTTGTTATCCTTAATCAGTCTACGTCCCAACTTAATAGTGTAACTTTTGATCTTGGAGAGTACTTCCTCAAAATTTATTTTTCTAATGTAGATGTCATCACTGACACCTAGTTTATGTTGATATTCAACCTTTGGGACCTTTCTATCTGTAATTTTGTTAACTAACTTATTTATAGGGTCCCACATCTTAAGGTCATATAATTAGAAATCAAAAGAATTTCTATGTGTAACCATGATTTCCAGTTGATTCTAGTATTTGATTACAACCTTATTAATATATAATGGGAGGGGATGTATTTGGCCCTTTCTCTTCTCTCTGCATATTTTGTCAATGCTTTGGATGATTTAGGAAGTAATTTCCTTCTCAACAAGCTTGTTGGGGACATGGACTAGTAGCTTGTATGGTTTGGTTATGATCCCTTATATATTAATGATAGTACAATAATGATAATACCATACATTTCCCATGGTTTCCACCTATTTCTTGATAAGGGATTGAAATCTTGGCATAGGAACTCATGTGATGGCCTCAACTATGGTTGGGAAAACACAATCATAGATGAATTACATATAGTTCCTATACTTTAATATATACAATTTAGAATAATAGTGATAAATCATAGTCCTACCATATGGGGACCAATTTCTAATGTTAGGGAAGGTTATAGGAAATCATATAGAATTGCTTATACGTCCATATTTTGATGGTTATGAATTAAGTCAAGAAGAAGCTAATTAGGTCTCCCACTAGAGTGGTCAATTTCTCTTCTACCATGAAATGGACATAGGACACCTAGAATTTATTTACATATGTGGTGGAAGGGGTGACAAAGGCTTGATTTAATAGGGTAATTATTATTCTAATGCCTTCTCTAAATTGGAGAATAGGGATCTTTCCCTCTAGGGTCTTAAAGACATGGGGTTCTTAGATTAACTAGGGTGTGAGGTATGAATAAAGTTCATGGGTGTTAACCCAATCCTTTATGGTAGGGAGGTGGAGATGGGGTAAGGGGAGCTTGTAATAAATCTCAAAGGCTACAAGAGAGATGTATGCTACCCTCTAGGAATTACCCTCTCAAATGATCCATTACCCATCTATCCTATAATCAATAAAGATTGGTATAAGGACATTAATATAGTGAATTACCTTTGGTTTTTCCATGGCATGGTAAAGACCAACCATTTGAACTTTAACTAGGTCATTATACCTTTGATTTACTATATCATTCCTCATTTCCTCTTCAGATATAGGTTGTAATTAATTCACCTAGAAGAACAATTTAGACCCTCCATGGATGTTTAGTGACACTAGGTCCAACTCTATGTCTTTGAAAATCCTCCTTTCATTGTCAGAAGTTAGATAAAGCTCAACTTTTATCTTCAATTGTTTTCTACTAGCTATAATTTATGATGTTACTAAATTATTCACACTAGATTTCTTATGGTTCTTATTATGACACTTGTCCTTAGGAGCATAATTATACTATTTTTATTAAACTTTAACTAATTAACTATTTTTTGTCTTTTTTATAGAGGGTTTAGGTTTTAAATCTTTAATGGTAGGAGATATTCAAGATTTACCTTCCTACATGATTTGGATTTGATGTAGAACTTCTTTTTTCATGGAGGATATGCAGTATCATTATGGTCTTTTCAAGATAATTTTCATAAGTGTCACTTAGACACTAGCCATTATTTTTCTTTAACTCTCCTTTATTTCACACTATAGGATCAAAATATTGGACCTAGTGTGATCCATCAATCCAAATCCAAGTCCTCACCTTTTATTTGTCTAGTGATATCTAAGCTTGTGGTCATGACACTTAGTATCCTCATATATCTTTCCATGCTACGTATCTTTTGTCATTTGTTTCCTTGTTTAAGCACTAGCCATGTGTTAAGCTCATAGAGCTTTGAAAAGTCATCATGCCTTTTTCATCATTGCGTAAAATCTAGCAAGGGTTTTCCATTGATATCTTGCCTAGTCATGGTTTGTGACACACATCCATATTAGGATCTTAGGATTCCTTTAAAAATTCCACCTAGGCCTCACAACATTGGATCAAATCTAGTAAGCTAGTTATAGTCATTAATCCATGTCAGTGGTCTGATCATTAATTAGATTTGTTTATTATATGGGCCCTTTTATTCCTTTCATTCAACCATCAAGGCACCATGATTTTATCCATTGGGGCCTTATGATCCTTTTGAATTTCTTGTTATGCCTTATACTATTGGATCAAATCTAGTGAGTAAGTACATGCCATTGATCAATCTTGGTACAAGTTGTTTAAGCCCAGGTCTTAAGGCTAGGGTGCTCCATCTGATCAAATCTAGTGAGAAAGCATCATTCATAGGATCTTGTAAATGGCAATGGAGATAATTATTAGAATTGAGGAGATAAATAAAAGCCTTTATCATAATTTATTAAGATGAAGATCATGATTATTATCAAGGCTTTAGTATTAATAATCTAGGCTAAGTTAGGTAATACAAAAGGGGACCTCAAAAATATATATAAAATTAGACCCAAGGAACATAGGAAAAAGAGAGGGGGAAGGATAATGGAGATATCGAGTCATGCTATGAAAACATGACTTAAACCCATGTGAACCCTTTGTTTATATATTTTCTTTGTGATGAGTTTCAATTTGTTCCCACCAATATGGTTCCCTCTAATATTTGAATTTAAATCAAGGGCCACCTAGGGTTTATTAACACAAAACCCTTAGGTGACTACCATGAAACCTAAAAAATGACTCATGCAACTCATTAGCATGGTTAGTAAAAATAATAAGATTAAACCACACAAACATGCTCTTTAATAGAGTGGAAGATGTTCAAATTCTACTAAAACTTAAGAGTAAGGCAAAATTGGTGATAAAAAGGTTTAAAACATCTCAAGGGCCATAGTTTTGAAAACTAGGTGGATGTTGGCCCCAAAAAAATTTACTCTCCTATAAGTCTTGAAGGATAAACACCATTAATGAATAAGTGAATCAAGGAATCATACCACTCATTAGTCTGAAAGTCCTTTTGTTTAACTTACATGATATGTAGCTTAAGGATAGTGCTGGCAATCATTTGGACCAAGCCTTGACACCTTATCAATTTAGTATTTTTCATCTCTATATCATACTCTTATAGGACTGACATCCACTTGCCTCTATGCTCACTAAATTCATTTTTACTCAACAAGAGTTTTGTGGTAAGGTCTGGTAAGATAGTATGCACTTTGTTCCTAAGGATTTAATGCCTAAAATTCTTTACTTCTTTTACCAATGTATATCCCTGATTGTTAATAAGGGAATAATTTAGTTCAACATTCTTGAAATTGGTACTCATAAAATTAATAAGGTAATCATTCCCATTAAATTTCTAAGTTAAGATTGTTGCCTTAGTGTGATTGAAAGAAAATAAGTACAAATAAAACTCTCTTTAAAATTTTGGACTTATTAGTATTAGGGCTTAGCAGATTGATTATTTAATGTTGTTAAATGTTTTCTTTGACTCCTCATTCCAAGTAACCTTGGCATCCTTATTAAACATGTCATTCAATGATTTGACAATGTCAACAAACCCTGAGATGAATTTGCTCATAAAATTTACCTTTCCAAAGAATGACTTTAGTTCTTTCCAACTATTTGAAAGCTCTATCTTAGAGAGGGCTTCCACCCTTTCAGGATCTATAGATATCCCATCCTTAGTGATAACATGACCTAGTAACTTCCCTTAGGTAATATAAAGGATGATTTTCTTGGGGTTAAGAGAAATACCATACCTTCTACATCTCTCAAATACTTTCTTAAGGTGTGTGAAATGATCTTATCTATTTTTGGATAATATTGTTAGGTCATCCATGTATATTATGATTCATTTTCCAACTAGACCCTAGAAAACATGGTCCATGGCTCTTTGAAAAGTATCCCCTACATTGATCAACTCAACTGGCATCCTTTTGTAAGAAAAATTTCCCCTCTTCGTGGTAAAATTTGTCTTTATTTTGTATTCTCTATCAACTAACACTTGGTTATACCCTGAGATGCCATTAAGGAAGGACATCGTGGTTGATCCTAAAACAACCTGTATTACTTGGTTTAGAGAGGTTAGGGGGTAATTATCCTTTTTATATGCTTTGTTTAGGTTCCTAAAGTCAATTCATAATGTAATTTCACCATTCTTATTTTTGAATGAAACCATATTGGTGACCCAAGTGGAGTACCTAATGGGAAACACAGTCCTTGCATCCAATCACTTTTTGACTTCTTTATATATCATGGGTTCTAGGATAGGGTTAATAGGCCTCCATTTCTACCTGAAGGGTTTACAACTCTCTTTGAGTGGTATAGTATGGGTGATAACCCTTGGATAAAATATCTTTATATCATCATAAGACCATGCTATTATGTCCTTGTACTTAGTGAGTAATTTCCCTGCCTTCTTGTTTTCTATTTCTATGTAAGCCTTCCCTACATAAACCTACTAGGGTTGAATCTTGGGGGTCAAAAATTCATTACACTATAGTCCTTCCCATTTAACTTGGGGACCTTAGAATTTTTAGTGAGTTTGTCTAGGTCAAACAATATTTCTAGTGAAACCATCCCTTTAGGTATCTTATCATCACTCAACTAGATGATCTTGCCATTAGATTCCCTTTCAAGGGTATCCTCATTAGATTCATCAATAATATGAGTTTTAAAAGCTCCTGCATTACTCATAAATTCTAAGATTTATTGAACATCATTGAAGACTTGGAAGTGGTTCATATTATATGGGACTAAGGTGTAGGGTACTAGCTCAATTCTAAAGTTAGGAGAATCTTGATTAGGCATGAAGTTGGATGCAACCTAAGCCAACCCATCAACAACTTTGTTTTCATCTCTATGGATAGAAAGGATGTTGAATTCATCAAAAGACTATTATGTCCCAAACTATGAACTTATACCTCTTAACGTTTGATAGTTTGCACTGATACTTGATTCTCACTTGGTTGATGACAAGTTTAAATTCACTAAAAACTAGTATCTCTTTGACTTTGTTTTTAATATCAAATTGCATCCCTAAAATGAGAGCCTCATATTCAGCCAGGTTATTGGTGCATGGGAATTATAGTCTATAATATGCATGAAATTGCTTATTAGTAGGGTCTATTAAAATGATATTGAGTCTAAATCTATACTTTCATTTAACACCATAAACATAAAGTTTCCATAAACTAGGTACAATAGGAGTGTCTTGGGAACTAGCCAATTTTGTAGTCTCTAAGGTGAAGACCCCTAAATCAAAATCAAGAAAGTTCACCCTTCCATTAACAACATTGTACTCAGTTATCATGTGTTTCATTATTGGCCCCCTTTCCACTTTTATCTAATTTGGGACACCTTTCTAGGGTAACCATAGATGTGAACAGATAGTATACATATATCAATTTATGGCTTTGGTCCATTCTTTGCTTAAAAGTAGTCCATATGCATTGGGAATGCCCACCACTTGGATGTTAATAAATTTTTGCACTCTAGGTTCACTAGCCAATTTCATGTGTACATTTAATAGTTCCCTAATGAATTTTAACCTTCACTTATCCAATTGGGTAGCCACCTTATCATACCTAGTTAGAGTCAATCTTAGTTTCTCACAAATTCTTCTAGGCATGATATTAGTTGAATCCCTAGAATATAGAAGGAAACTATGGAGGTTTTTACCAAATATCTTGACTATGATAAGGAATGGGGGAGATTCTACCTTGGCTGCTTACATGGATACATTTGTACTATTAGCCTTGGGTGGCTTCCTAGGTTTCTTAGATAAAGAATCTAACAATAAGTCTATTTTTTTAGTAATTTGAGTTAACTCATGCAAGTTAATATAGGCCTTGATTTTTTTCATGTATTCAATAACATTTTAACTATTCTTACTTGGTGAATTAGTACTAGGCTTAGAGGAACTTCCTTTGGGTAGGTTAGGGTTATTCCTTGAATGGGTGTCAAGAGGGGTTCCATACTTATTAAGAGTTGAAGTGGTCAAAGGTTGCTTCTATTCCCTATTCTTTAGGGGTATGTCTTTAAGAATTGTTGGAATGATTGAATTTCTTCAGGAATATTCTTAGGTTCATTATCTTCTTGACAAGAGAATTGGAAGGTTTCTACCATTTGGACCTAGTCTAAAGAATTGGAGCCAAAAGCATTTGTATCACTATCCTTATTAAGTACCACTTAAAATTTATATATTTATTCCTAAAAATATTCAAAGGCTTTTAAAAATTCAATGCAACTCATCTCACTATTCTTAGCAGTTATATGTACTCTACAGTAGTCAAGTAAATCAATGTCTGTGAGATTAATGTCCATGGTTTTTTTACTAGTAGAGGGTTCATTAGTCTTGTTTTTATTGTAGAATATATCATTGTGAAATATATTTCCTATTTTATTAAACTTTTGGAAACTAAAGTTCCTTCCAAAAATTTCACCATTATTACTAACTTGTTTTTAAAATTGAAGGAAATTAGTGCTAAGCTTCTAGACCATTTTCAATATAGAGTCATTTTCATTCTTAGGGGTATCAAAACTATAGACCTAATTATTACTTAAACCAAGAGTTGGTATTAAGTCCTTTTTATCATTAGTGGAAGATCCATTAGTAGCTTGGTGACTCAATAATCCTAGATTTTGATTAGGAGTAAAATAACTAGTGGACAAAATGTTTAGGGTTATGATTTAATTAAGAGATGCAGTGTTTTGGTTATTATTTGGAAAAAGGTTCATAGAAAGTACTTATGGGTTAACATTGGGAATGGATTAAGACATTTATCCTTGTGGTTGCATCTGATCACTGATAACCACTACCTTAGAATAGGCTTGGGCTAATGAAGATATAACTGGGATAGATCTAGTTAGAAATATAGAAGTCATAATATCTACTACATATTTTTATATCTATAGGGATATAACATCATTAGGTTTTTAAGGTTCCATAGTCTTGCTATACATTTTTTAGAATCTAGCATTAAAATATCTTATAGGTTCACTAACATCTCTTTTGATGGTTAAGAATTGATGATAAATGACATAAGGACTAATAATCTTACCAAATTAATCAATGAAAATGGTGTTGAAATCATTCTAGGAGGTAATGTAGTCATCAAGCTAATTGAAGAACCATTCATATGTTGCATCTTTGAAAGTAAAGGAAAATAGTCTACATGCTACATCCTCATGTATGAAATCTAATAACCTCAAAGTATCTTTAAAATACTTAACATGTTCCTCCACAATTATGACACTAGTAAGGCTAAATGTGGGAAAATATTTCTCAGGATTACATGGTAAATCATGGAATACCCCTTGTATATTAATGGGGGAACTTCTTAACTAAGCCATACATGAATGGGGTCTAAATGCAAAGGTCCATTGAATAGGAGAAGTGGTAAAGACAAGGAAAGTATTCATCTACCTTTATCATTCCTAGTTATTTGATGGCTTTGTATCTCAAGTAAAGGATCTCTTCTTTCTGAGTGTGATCTAGTGTGAATTATAGGTAATTCTAGTTTTAATATTTGAGATCCTATTTGAAATATAGTGTATCAAGTTAACCTTTATAAGGAGTAAGGACTAGACATGCACACTGGGCTAATTCTATAAATATATTTATAGAAAAATTATAAAGGACATCAAATTTACATAAAGGTAGCCTAAGGATGCATCCTATTGTGTAAAGATAATTGATCTTTATAAGTTTTCATTTGAGACAAACCATAATTTGGAAGGGATCACTTGATATTTGATTAGAATAAGTAGTTATAATTTTAAATGTTTTAGATATTCAAATTCAAAGCTATATTTACTATAAATAGTAATCATTTATCAAAGAAATATAATATTTGCCTTATCAGAGCAAAAAGATATGTCAAAAATCTCCAAGACTGCCAATCTTTACACTCAGGATCAAATATCTACTCAAAAATCATAAAGATGACACCAATTCTTGGCTAATTAGCATTAAGGCCCTCCTTCTAGTGCCAATATAGCTTCTCCTATTGATGCTTATAAATGTACCATAGGTGATTTTAGTGTTCAAAAAATACTACAAATTTTTTAATTCTAAAAATTCAAGGCATGCGTTATAGGTATTTGGCAATTATGATGCCTATGGTGAAATAACAACATATTAAAGTAGATTTTTCCATAAATTTATATTATTAAATGGTTGGTATCCACCTTGGTTCAACCTTTTGATGGTTTCTTATTCAAATATTGATGTTATACTAAACTAAATGGATATTTATAGTGAAATTTATGCTATAGTGAATTGTTTAAATAAGGAGCAAAAGGAAAGGGTAGAGTAATAAAGAAATTGTGATTGTTGATCTTTAGTTATGAACATATTGACAAAGTTCCAAGGATTACCAAGCATGATCTTGACTAACATATATTTTAAAGTATCTTAAGGTCATGTTTCACTATAAACCAGGCCTAATTTTGGAGATAGGATGATAATACAAATAATAATTGGATTTGATTTTAAAGTTTTATACCATATCTAGATATCTAATGCACATCTTGGTTGTAGAGAAAATAAAATGAAGTAAAATCAATTTCATTCAACTAACCTATCACTAAAAAAGTTAGTAACCCTATAATTAATGATATAACTTATTATTCCTAGAAACTATTCATATTCAAACTTAGACAAACAATTAAGAAACTTAACAATTAAAACACATCAATCTAGATAATTACTACAAAATTCATTGATCTTTTGTATTAATTACTTATAAGTGTACAAAATAGGTCAAATTCTTACAAATGGTATTACATGCCTTTATAGAAAATCTAGGTAGTATACCAATCAATCTAAAAATATAGGTGTATATAGATAAATACAATTGTCTTTGTAAAAAAATATAATACATGTGTATTTTATAATCATACTGACCTAAAGGGAACCATGTTAACAAACTAGCATGTGCCTTAAAAAAAAGGCTTCCCACTAGGTAAACTGTAACAAGACTATTGTATGTGGGGCCCTTTGCTACTGAATGATACTCATAACTCATTCATGTTGTTCATCCACTAGGCCAAAGTCTATGATAGGCCTTGTGATGCACTCCTCTTCTTGATCAGCCAACTCATCAAAATCTTTGGTATTCCTAGCCAAAGCTTCCTTAATACTTCTAGATTCATTGATATTTGCCCTTGTATTAAATATCATGTCTAATATTTTGTTATTATTTTGTCCTAATTATCCTTGATACTTGCCCTTGATTTCTTGAGTTACTAAAGTGGATCTATGTTTTAATTCTTCATCAATGATAATTCCCATGGTAGTTGGCTCTACATGATCCTTCAACATAGTTCCTAAGAGCATCTCAATTCTTCCCATGAGCTCTTTCTCCTCCTCAATAAGTTACTTCACTTTGGTATGCCATGCACTCAAGGCTTGGACCTTATATATAAATTACCAAAATAGCACTTAGGTGCCCCATGTTTATGGCTTTAAAATTTAGTATTTGCTTCCTAGCCTAGATGTTAAAAAGTTGGGAAATCTTATCTTCAAAATTCTACCACTGAGTAACCAACTCCTTGGCTAAAGTATCCTACTCCTCCAGTGCATTATAAATAAACTTCATATACTTTAGTTCCTTAAACATGTTGTGAAATGATTCCTTGAGCATCTTAATCATAGATTCTAGTACTAAGAGAATTAGTTGAGTTTCCAAATTGTCTTTTTCCTTATTTAGGTTTTGGATTATTTTCTTTAATCCCTAGACATCAGCCCTAGCCTATTGAGATAAATCCTCAATTAAAATTTCCATATCCTCCTCATAGATGGGAGCCTCTCCAAGTTGTTTTCCTTTAATATGGGTTAACCTTGTGAATGGTTCCACCTTTTTAAAGGTGAATTCCTCTTGACCAACCATGGCTATACTTATGGTGATCATTTCTATTCCTAATATTTTTGGGTTAAATTAGACTTTGGTCTCTAGCTTCTTAAAATTTGGAGGCTTAGGCACCTATACACTTACACTACCAGAGGCTTTGGGGGTGTAAATTTTTTGGCTTTCTTGATCATGGTGATCCTATATTTTTCTGTCTTCTTGTTTTTCCATTATGTCTTGAGCCATGGTTTTATGTTAGCATGTATAATTAAGCTAACTTTTGTCAAGGCCCATGAAGGAGAGAGGTATGGGACCCTATGGCACTTACCATAGATAAACTAGTCAGGGATGACTAGTCCATGGATAGGAAACTCATCACTAAATAGGTTGACTTCCCTGGTATGGTGAGTGAAGGTCAACCTAGTCCTCTTCCTTAGAGTCATAAGAACCAAGGCTAACTCTACTATCCTTTTCTCCCTTTCTAATGGAACCAACTCCTTTTTTTCTTCCTTAAAGGGATCCTCCTCTCTATCTGAGCCATATGATATTGCTATATTAACATGGGCACCCTCTAATGTCTCCCCTAGCTTAAGATCTATCATATCAATGAATTTCATGGGAGAAGGTGGTCTTTGTGGGAGTTGTGAAGGTGAGTTACTTTTCCCAAGTCTCTATTCTTATCTTGGCTCTCTAAATTTCTCATTGCCTTTTATATCTCAAGGTTGTCTAGCCTAAGGTTTTTTAGCTTATGCATCCTATTGGTGGGGTTAAGGCTTAAATGGCTACTCCTTGGGCTCTTCATGAGTGGTCCCAAATGAACCTAGAAAAAAATGATATTTCAAGGTGTACAATTCTCATATCTCTGTTCAAGGCTTGTTATCCTTGATCAACCTATGTTCCAAATTGATATTTTTACTTTTGATCTTGGAGAGCACTTCCTCAAAATTTCTTGCTCTAATGTAGATGTCATCACCAACACCTATTTTATTTTCATATTGAATCTTTGGGACCTCTCTATCTCTAATGTGGTTAACTACCCTATTTCCAGGGTCCCACATCTTAAGTTCATCTAATTTAAAATAAAATGAATTTATATGTGTAACCATGATTTCTAGTTGCTTCCAGTATTTGATTACAACCTTCCCAATATCCAATGGGAGGGGATCGATATGGAAATTTATCTTCTCTCTGCATATTCTATCAATTCCCTTGATGATTTGAGAAGATTTTTTTTTTTTGAAAGCTTGTTGGGGACATGGAATGGTATCCTATAAGGTTGGGTTAAGATCCCTTCTATCCTAATGATAGTGCAATCAAAATAATCCCATACATATCCCATGGTTTCCACCTATTTCTTGATAAGGGCATGTAATATTAGCATAGGATCACTTATGATGGCCTCAACTATGGTTGGGAAAACACAATCATAGATGAATTGCATATGGTTCCTATAATTGAATATTTGCAATTTAAAATAATAGTGAGAAATCATGGTCTTACCATTAGAGGACTAGTTTATAATGTCAGGAAAGGTTACAGAGGCCATAATGGAATACAATAGAGATGAAATCATATATAATTTCTTAAAGGTTTGTCTTTCGATGGATATGAATTTCATAGCTAGGAATAAGTTGATTAGGTCTCCCACTAGATGGGTCAATTTCTCTTTTACCATGAAATGGACATTAGACACTGAGACTTTATTTAAATATTTGGTGGAAGGAGAACCAAAGGATTGATTAAACAAAGTCATGATTATTATAATTCCTTATTTAAATTAGATAATAGTGATATTTCCATCTAGGGTCTTGAAGAAATGGGGTCTTTAGATTAACCAGGGTGTGAGGACTGAATCAAGGTCCAGGTTGTTATCCCAATCCCTCATTATATATTGGTAGTGATCAGTTAAGGGGAGATTTTAATAGGTTTCAAAGGATATAGGATATATGTAAGATACCCTCTAGGAATTATCCTCTTAAATTAACCATTCCCCATCTATCCTATGATCAACAAAGATGGGTGCAAGGACATCAATATAGTGCATTACCATTGGTTTTCCTATGACATGCTGGAGAATGACCATTTGAACTATAACCAGGTCATTATACCTTTGATTTACTATGGCGTTACTCATTTCTTCTTGGGAGATAGGTTGTAATTCATCCATATATAAGAATAATTCAAACAAATTCCTTACTCTGTAGATGTTTAAGACTGCCAGGTCTAGCTTTGTGTCTTTAAAAATCCTCCCTTCATTATTAGAAGTTAGATAAATCTTAGATTCTATCTTCAATTATTTCCTACCAATCACCATTTTTGATGTTACTAAATTTTTTAGACTTGATTTCCTAGGGTTCTTATTATAGCACTTGTTATTAGGAGCATAATTATGTTATCTTAATTGAAATGTAATCAATTGAATTTATTTGGTTATTATTTATTGAGGGTTTAGGGTTTGAATCTTTAATGGAAAGAGATATTTAGGATTTAACTTCATATGTGCTTTGGATTTGATGGAGACCTTTTGCTTGCATGGAGCCTATGTGGCATCATTCTTTGATTTTCATGGTAATTTTCATAAGTATCACTCATACACTAGCTATTATTTTAAAGTCTCTTTTATTCGTTACCATAAGATTAGAATCTTAGACCTAGCATGATCCATCGATCCAAATCCAAGTCCTTACCTTATATTGGTATAGTGATATTTAGGATTTTAGCTATGACACTTGGCATCCTCATAGATCTTTCCATGTTATGTATCTTTTGTCAATTGTCACCTTGGTCAAGCACTAGCCAAATGTTGAGTTCATAGAGGTTTGAAAATTCATAGAGAGTTTCATGCCATAGGATCAAATCTAGAGAGTGAGGGATTCCTATTAATTATCTATCTAATTATGATTCAAATTAAAATGTGACATGCATCTATCTTGGGAGCTTGGGATGCCTTTAAAAATTACACTTGAGCCTCATGCCATTGTATCAAATCTAACAAGACAATGATAGCCATTGATCCATGTTGTGTGTCTAATCATTAATTATATGCCTTTATTAGGTGGGCCCTTTTATTCCTTATACTCAACTATCAAGGTGTCACATGTCTATTCTTTAAGGCCTTATTCTGTTTTTGAATTTTTTCTTGTGCCTCACACCATTGGATCAAATATAGTGAGAAAACATAGGCTATTGGATTGATCCTAGTGCAAGTTGTTTAATCCCAAGTATTAAGGCTAGGGTGTTACATCTGATCAAATCTAGGAATCAAGCATTATTCTTAGGATCTTGCAAAGGGTGAGGGAGATAATCACTATAACTGAGGAGATAAATAAAATCTTTTCTCGTAAGGTATTAAGACTAAGGTCATGATGATTATCGAGGCCTTAGTATTAATAATCTAGGCTAAGTTAGGTAATGCAAAAGGGGACTTTGTAGAGATATATCAAATCAGACCTAAGGAACATAGGAAAAAGAGAGGGGGAAGGATAATGGTGAGCTCTAGTCATGCTATGAAAACATGACTTAGACCCACATAAAACCTTTATTTATAGATTATCTTTGTGATGATTTTCAATTGCTTCCCACCAACATGGTTCCCTCTAATATTTGAATTTGAATCAAGGAACACCCAGGGTTTTTGAACATATAACCCTTGGGTGACCACCATAGAACTTGTAAAATTACTCATGCAGCTCATTAGCATGTTTAGTCTAAAAAAATAATATTAAACCACACAAGCATGCTATTTAATATAATGGATGATCTTCAAATTCTACTAAAACTCAGGAGTAAGGAAAAATTGGTAATAACAAGGTTTAAAATATCTCAATGGCTTCAATTTTAAAAATTAGGGGGATGTTGGCCCCAAAATATGGTTCATGTTACTCTCTACATTTTATCACGAGTTTCTTAACCAAAAATAAATTAAGGGATAGATTAGTTTTGATTAATTGGTTGAAGCACCCTTTTTTAATAATCTACCATCTAGTTATGAATTACATAATAAAGTGATAACCTCCACATCCCACAAATATCTTGAATATCAAATGCCATTATTATTTGATGGATATAAATGTGAATGTCAAGGGTGATTAGGGATTATTATAATACCACTTGAAGGCATTCTTATCCCCTTATATTTTAATATTGATTTTTATTAAATTAAGAATATGGCAGAACATGAAGCCATAATCATAGGTCTCCAAACAACTTTACTCTAGGGGTGAAATCACTTCATATTTTTGGCAACTCCAAATTGGTAATAAACTAAATAAATAGAATATATTAGTGAAATAATATCATCCTCTATAGGTATAAGACATTGGTATAAAAATTAATATCTACCATTAACCATTACATAATCCAGACTACTCCTTAGTCAACTAATAAGTTTGCTAATACCATGGATTCCTTAGCCTCCTTTATCCCATCCTCTTCCTAGGAGTCCAAGATATTTGTCCTTATTAAAAGGGTCAACCAACCTTCTTACACCAAGATTAATCTACACTCTATCCACACTATATAAGAAAACCATTTGGATTTGTGGTACACACAAATTTTTAATTATTTGTCTAAGGGTAGCATTCCCTCAAATCTATCCAAAAAAGATAAGAGTACATTTTAGTATAAAAATTCCTAGTATGTAATAATAAGGGATGTACTTTATAAGTTGGGATTATATGGTATTATCTTCCATTATCTCTAAAATTCTTAAGTAAATTTCATAATCAAATAAACTCATGTTTAAATCTATGGTCGCCATTTCAATGGTTTAATTATCACCAAAACAATTATGTGATTAGGACACTATTGGCCCACTTTAAATTGAGAATATTGTATGCAAATAAATAAATGCATGAAGTGTCAACAACATGATAACATATTTCATATCCTTAGTCATGTGTTACAATTACCTAGGTATTTTTATCCTTTATCCAAATAGGGTTTAGACCTTATAGGGTATATTAATCCCAAATCCTCCTAGAAAAATAAATTTATCATTATAGCTACTGAGTATTTCTCTAAGTTGGTGAAGTTGATTCCCATTATTTCAACCAAGGTAGATACGATTGTTGCTTTCACTAATCATAACATCATATGTCATTTTAGCATCCTATATAAAATCATTATAGACAATGGGAAACATTTTAAAAATAAGCAAGTACAAAAGTTGTACGATTCCTTTGGCATTAAGCTGAGTTTCTCATCACCTTAATATGTATAATCCAATGGATAAGTTAAAGCATTGAACAAAACCCTTGTCAAGATGTTAACCAAAATGGTCAATGAGGCTGTAAAGGATTGGCATCTTCACATACCATTTACTTTGTGGGCTTATTGAACTACTATTTGAACACATATAGGGGCTACCCTTTTTCTTTGGACTATAGTACTAAAGTAGTTATACACCTCGAAGTCCAAATTACATCCGTTATAGTCTCTTTGAAAGATATATTTTTTGAAGAGGATTATCATCAAGATCAATTAACATAGCTAAAACTTATTGATTAACATTGAGATATAACCCTCGATCACCTTCACATATATTAAGAATAAATAAAATTCTCATATAATCAACATTTAAATGAATGAGAATTTAATATCAAAAACCTTATCCTTAAATAAAATCATCATGTCACAAATATGGAACAAAGTAAATGGAAATTTTTTTCTCCTAATTGGCTTGAACCCTGTATTATCACTCATAAGTATGGATTTAGGGTATATCGTTTGGCCTCCCTTGATGGAAAAATAGAATGTGAACCTCTTAATTTTTTTCATCTACATATTTTATAATATTAATAATCCTATTACAAACTCCAGTTAGCATAAATTATTTTTTAAATATCATCCCTTATTTTTAACATACCTCATAATGATCGAGAATCATGTGGATTTTTTGAAATATACTAGTTTTATCCTTATATATGAATACCCTGATCTATTCATAACATGTTCTCATCAATTGAATCCACTTAAAATAGAATGGAGTCCCAAATCATTATCTATTAACAATCTATAATCTAAAATATTATTCAAATGGAATAACACATGGCTTATTTCCTATCTTATGAAATACCTCAAAGTTTAATCCATAAAAAAAAAGGTTTGAGACATTAAAATCAAGAAAAGAGTAAAGACAAAATAATCCCTCAAAAGACATCTATTATAAAAATCAAATAAAAGGAAAAATTATAGACTAATCTCTCAAAGGACAGATGCTACCATATATCTAAATAAATAGACCACTCCCTTAAAGGATGGATATGTTCCTATGATTTATGAAACTTACCACATTAATCAGTTTCCTAGTTAAAATCAAATCATGCAAAAATCTATGAAATCAAATTTATATCCAATGAAAGCTTCCCACACTAATCAACTTTACTTTGTAGACTTCATACACTAATTACTATAAATATATCCATGGATTAGATTAAGGTTAAAATTACCATAAACATAAAAAAAAATGTGTGTTTACAAAGAATTAAGTGTTTCCCCTATTCCTATAATCCCTTTTCTTTAAAAAAAAGGGTTTATGAATTTGGCTGACAAGAGATTGTTAAGGATTTTCATTAACATTGGGTAAAAGGTTGTATATGTAAAATAAATAAGGTGTGTAACATTGGTTAGGGTTTCATCCAATTATAAAACATGAATCCTTGATTAGTTATATAAACATTCTAATCCATAAACAATTTAAATAAGCCATAATTAACCATGATAAAAAATCCCAACCATATAATCTAATAAGTATAATAAAAAATAAAAGCCACATAAACACCATACATGTTATATAACATCTATATCACAATATATTATTAATCCATAAAGCATCATAAATTATCACATGAAATTAAAAATACATAAATCCATTATCAATCTATTTAAATCTCACACATATGAATCCATAATGAAGATAAAATCTACATCAAATAATCTCAATATCATAATCCATATAAACACCGCATAATCAATATAATACATGATACAACTAAAATAAAATGCTATACACATGTAATACACAATCTAAATCCATAATATTTTAAAAAAAAGATAATTTAATCAATATTAATAAACATATAATCATGAATATATATCCACAAATCAAATGTACATCATAAAGTATCATAATGTGTAATATATACAAAAAGCCAATCCATATGGTTGTCATATCCATGAGTATTGAATGAAATATATTTATCTTAGGTAGATATCAATATTTATTCCACTTCTATCTCATCCATATCCTCCTCCATCCCTCTTGTCCCTCTATGGCACACTCCCCATACTAGATGTAGTAGGCTATGCCCCTTGTGGTGTCCAACCTTACCTGGCTAGGTGTTTGGCATATTTAGGAATCTCTAGTAAATGGTATATAATAATATTTTCATAATATCATAGATCTACCACAACCTCATAATATCTATCTATGATCACACTCCCTAGCAACCCCATCTTAATACCCTATCCCCCTCCTCCTATAGTAGACCTTGATACTATAATTGCTAGTACTTGGAGCCTCTTATGTTGCTCATGATATTTGTCCCATGCTTGACATGCCTCATCATATCTATATTATATTGAATCATAGAACCCATATAATTATTTTAGTTGTGCCTATAACTGGTCATGATCAAAAACCACTCTAAAGAACTGTTCCCTGACTGCATCCGTCTCAACCATAATAGATTGTATGTCTCACTCCCCCTCCCCATCTCCTCGTACTACCTCCACATCATTCATCAACACATCCTCAAACTCCTACCTATGGAACACCACCATCTCCTCTATCCCTCCATGATATTCCATCCATCATAATAATTATGCCTTCATTAAACCAACATCATTTATCCCCTCTCCCTTTGGATCCTCCTTTACTAGTTACTCCAACCTTGTAACTTATGGTTTAATGATCTCCACCTTTGATTCATCTCTCCTATACAATTGAGGTAACTTAGGTAGATAATTATATAACCCAAAATTCCATCATATGTGCCCAAACTAAAACATATCCACATACTCTAGATGTCTCCCCTATACCCATCTAGCTCATTGCCCCACTACCATCTTCATGTCCATCCCTAGGCATGTTGGGAATCTAATGAAATGCCTCTATATAACCTTGTCCTTGTCTATATCCTCTAATACATTTTTATAAAAAAAATTAGAATCTCCCATAACTATGAATATGGGAAAAGTTATCCCTACATTTCAAAATAATAACATTGAAGGAAAACCTATGCCAACCCATCCCTGGCAACCCTGGTGGTTGTACTACTTGGATGTGGTCATAGGACCAACACTAGATCATATAGGTAACATCAATCCCATATTTTTTGTTTCATCCTAAATACCCATAAATCCATGTATATTTATGCTAATAATGTTAGTACCCATGTAAAAATTGTCTAAATCTCCCACATATATACTAGTACCCCTGTTAGGCTCTATGTGAACCTCCCTCCTCCTTAGTACAACAATGAATAGAAAGAGAAGGCCAAAATCATCATGGTCATAACCCATATCCCATCTCAGTCCTAGTCATATAATGACTCAAATTTAAAGCCTCATACTATGAAACCTATGTATGCAACATCATCCCCATATAACCATGTTAACACAACTGCTTGTCTTCTCTCATTGTCTAGAATGATGTTTGTACCTTGTATCAGTAGCTAGAGTATCCTATAAAATATCCTCTAGGGTAAATATAATCTACCATATCAGTAATAAAAAGGTCCATACATCTACATCCCATCACTTTAGTAATGCCACTAGTAGACTCTGATACTAATGTACCCAATGATTATGGCATAGTCCTCATAAGCTGACTACCTTAAGATGCTCCCAATCTACATCTCCCATGATCTATCATAATTACTCAAGCAAAGGTGAAACTTGGTCTTGAAAATTTATTAGTGCATGTTCTTGTAATCCCATAGTCCCCTTAGATTCATTTAGTTTTCAAATCATCCTATCCTTCAAGTTTAGTTTTAACCTTAGACATCAACATTAACCCTTAGTGGATTGATCACAATTGGTTATGAATTACCATCAACCATCAGATCAATGTCAATAACTAACTAATTAGTGAAATATCCTTAATGATATAGAATCTATCTTCTTAGTATCAATGTCAATCCCTAAAATATCCCAACTATCTTAAGCTATCTCAAAATTCAAAAAATTAAAAAATTTACAAAAAACACCAAAAAATAAATTACCCGTACCTGATTGTGTAATCACCATTATTATTTTCCACTCCTTTTAGCCTCAATCATGTATATTTTAATAAAATAATTTTATGTGTCAAATTTTTTGGCTCTAGATTAACTCATTCAATCTCATTTGAAAAATGAGTTTCAAAGTCATGTTGACCAAGTTTGACCCTATAGATCAAATTAGGACCCCTATAGGTAAAAAAATGACATTTATAGGTTTATAAGGGGTCTAATATTTGGTCATAAGGTGTATTATAGGTAATTTGATGGAATTTGTTGATGATTAAATTTGAGCTTGTTTCTAACACCAATAATGGGAATTTTCAAGAATGTGGGACTTGCTACTTGAAATGACCTCCAAATTTTTAAGAAGCTAGTCTCTTCTTTATCTTGAGTGTTGGGAGGAAAGGGATAGGAATTTAAATAGAAACACAAATGCAAAGAAAGAAAATATAACTATGGTGATGTGCCTAAATGTAATTTGACCCATAATTCTAAGCACATTGAAACTATATGTAAGATTTAATTACATTAAAGAGAAAACAAGGCATGATCAATGTAAAAGATAGAAACAATAGAAACAGAGGCTCACAACTTAGACTAATTTTGCAATGACATAGAAAATATCAACAAAGGCACACAACTCAGTCTTCTTATCAATTTTATAGTCACATAAAAGACACAAAAATATGCACAGTTACATAAACTTTCCAACTCAAGAAAATAAAACAAAGGCAAATGATATTCCTGATCACAGTTGTAAAAGTCTAAAAACTATTGACAATAGTCTCTCATAGAAAATTCTCTCCAATATTCTCCCCTTTTCTGGTGATCTCTACACCCCTCTTTATAGCATTGGATTCCCTCTATATTGTCTACACATTCCCAATCTAATGGCCCAACTGAACTCTAACTAAACTAGAAGTGTCTAACATAAGATATTTCTTAGATTTTGAAACATTCCATCTTCCTATAGTTCATTGGCTGAAATAGATACACAAGATGCTTCCTTATATCAAAATGGAGATGACACTTGGCCAATTCCCTTACTCTACTTGAAAACCTTTTTATTTAGGAGGAACCAAAAAATGACATGTGGCATGTTGCGCGGCACTTACCAAAGACACACGACACATTCTTCATAACCTATACTCTTATTGTATCTTGACTTAGAAGTGTTTGGTCTTTGAAATCTATCACCATCCACTTTTCCAAAACTTAAACAACTTTTATAGAAAATGGGACCCAAAGCACTTCTCATCCTAGCAACCTTAAAAAGGGAACAAGGACAGGTGGCACATTCTGTGCATTTTAAACAAGGGACATGTGGCAGTCTCCACTACTCTTAGCTACACATTGAGAATCCTATAGAAAGTGACACTTGTTAGTCTCTGCATCACTCTATTTATTCTATAGAAACATTTGATCCTTATTTCATATTTATAGGGATAGAAACACTTGGTGACTTTTGCTTGCCTCAAAAATAGAACTTGGGACCCACCATAGTTTTTACTTATCAATGAAACAAAGTGAGGATAATTTTGAGGTTGACACAAGGTGGCTTCCATTATCTTTAGCTAGAGATACATGGCATCTTTTGTTGCTTTTAGAAAATCATATTGAAACCTTTCACGTTTACCACCTGGCACCCTCTACTTGATCCTGAGAAAGCTTATTGGAAAGAAGCTTTTGAAAAGTATAAGAAACTTGAAACGTGGATGCCAACACTTTTTGTGCTCAACTAAGTTATTAGGGGACACATGGCACATTCCATAGGATTTACTAAAATTATGAAAAGTGCCTCGACCAATGACACTTGGTAGCTTCTGCTCAATTTTTACACTTAGACAAAATTGAGGCAAAAATAAATTTGAGTTTGAGGCAAAAATAACTTTGAGGCCACGCTCTGAGTCAAAACTTCACCTTCTCAAAGAAAAGTGTTTTGGAATAAAAATTTGGATCACATGACTAAAAATCAAACTAAAACGTAGAGTATTTTTCACTCTATAGTTATTGGTGACCCCAAGGACTTTTGAGCCTGCTCAAAAAAGAATCTACAACTTCCACATGATTTAAATGACAAAAATTCATAGCTTCAATAAAGTTGTTTGATAGGCAGACCATTCATCATTCGATAACCCCTGCTTATTTTGTAATTCATTAAAGGCTATATCAAGGTTGATAATATCCTTGTGTGAAAAATTCTACAAAATCTGGACCATAGCCTTCAATTTAATTGAGGCTGGGAAACAGGAATCAAAATAGCTTCTACTTCAGGTACTAATGAATCATCCCTTAAATATTGAAAAACTACCTAATTATTCTACTTAGCCAACAACAAAGGTTTAATTTCATTGATCATTAGCATAGTGTTGTCATCAGGAAAAGGAGAAGGAAGACCTAATTACACTAGGTCTTTAATGTGATGTTTCATTTCACTGATTCCTTCTTTCATCATAATGAGAAGTTCTCTACAATTGATTGTTGTAGAGTTGTAATTGAGAACCTCATTCACTCATTTAGTAGTGACCATTCTATCATTAATTCCTACTACTGACAATGTTCCATCCATTGCATCATAAAGCTTTTGTAGTAGTGTTTTAGAGTCCAATACTCTTCCAAAAATAGTGGACAGAGTGTCTTCAACTGATGTCTCCACCTTTTCACACAATTTTTATGCATTTAGTAGAAAGGTTAGAGAGGGTCTAAGCTAAATAATCTCTGAAGAGATTCTTTTCCACATTGATTCATAAAGCTCCTTCACTAGATTTAACACTCCTACATTCTTTTGCCTATTGATTAGCTCCAGTGTTAATTGTTCTGCCCTTTGTTGCTCAACTTGAAATTGGGCTTGTATAGCTGCGGTATTATTCTATTCATTCAATAGCTTCTGTTGAAGTTGAGTAACCTGTAACATGATTTCCTCACATTTTTCCTATAATGCTACTTTTTCTCACCTTAGGGTCATCACTGCATCTTTTACCTACATTAGCCCTATCTTTAAGGTATCATTTTGGGCCTAGATAGCCTGGTGAGTCTGAAGATAAATAGTATCTTACAATTGTTTATTTAGACTCTCTATTTCATTATCCTTTATATTGATTTTTGTGGTCAAACTACTATAATTTGCCTTCTCTTTGGCTAGATCAGCCTCCATCTTCTATAGCTTCATTGATATTTTCAAGTAATCTTTAGCTACTATAGAAGGGGATTCAGTTAACAACTCAATTTTGTCTTGTGGTCTAAATAGGGACATGTCTATAGCCACTGTATTCATTGTGTAATCTTCTGGCTACATCTACTCACTTGGCTTGATTATATTTGGTGACAAATGAGTCACTATCAGTTGTTACTAAATTGGGTCAAATTGTGACCTAAGATGTGGTGTAGCCAAGGCCTTTTTATCTTTGATACTATTTTTCTCCCTTCGGGCTTCCCTTGCCTTCTTAATAGTGTCTGCTTGAGTTTAGAAGGTAGAAGGAGAGGTAATGTGCCCACCTGCAAAAGGATGACCTTGTGGTAAGCCATATGGAATAGCCAATTATTGGCTATGGGCCATCTAAGGAGATATTTTCCTGGGTACAAAGGGATAAAAGTGGGGTAATGATATAGCTTGAGTAGGGATGGATGGGGAAAAATGAGGAATGGGTGTAGCAAAGGTGATAGGGGATATCAATTATCCAGATGGAATCATCACCCCTATAAGGGAAGAGAGAGATTGAGAAGAAGAAGGAGAAATAATACTTACCTAAGGGGCAACTAAGGTACTCTATAGTTAGTGTTGTGATGGTTTTTCCCTCTCCTCTAAATCAAGTTGAAACCTCTTCCTTTTATGTTTCCTTGGTGCTTCTTCTTTTGGCTTTGCTTCTTTTTCTCCAACATATATCACTATTATTAGTGGTACTTGTGAAAAACTAGGAACTTCAAAGACTGATGCTGATGGAGAAGCTTTTTGTGGTGAAGATACCACACTCTTTTTTTCCATGATGCTAAGAGATTGGGGCCAAACAGTCATAGTGACTAAAGCTGAGGTTTGCCCTGGGGCTTGTGATGTTTGGCTAGATCCTGCTCTAGCTTCTGGCTTTCCACCCTATGGTGGCAAATTTCTTGTGTCAGGGCTAGATACAGGAGATAGATGACACTCATCCTAGAGTTCCTACCATTTCTCATCCGAGTCCACATTTCCAAAAGAATGAGTTGTCTGACAAATTTCTTCCCTATATTTCCAATAAGTTTCTATTTTCTCAGTATCCCAATCTTTATTCTTTAAAGCTCTTCATAAACTAGAAGTCATTCTGATTTTGGGGTCAAAATCCTTTTACTTAACATAGAAAGTTTCCCATGGTCTATTTTCTTGAAGAGTCAAATCCATCAATTCAACATAAAACTCAGGAACATCCTCCCTAGGATTTTTCCTATTTTCCCAAAAGGGGTGGCCCTCATGTGTAATTATAGAAGCAACCCTATTACTCTTGATCCATGAAGCTATGAAACCATTTGGGTCATATACCCATTTATCTTCAATTAGAAGGAAACTTAGGAAGGATAGCTTTCTAAGTAACATAATCTCAACATCTCTAGCCTCTAATGTCATGTTGTTTGTCATCCATGAGAGATGATACATTTTCCTCTTCCTCTTCCTAGAGCCATATTCATTATCTACCACTGACACCTGCCTGGTGACCTCTAAGAATGCTAACTTAAGAGTCAAAATCTTAGGTAGCAACACTTGTTCCCCACAAAAACCATGGACTCTAATAATTGTATGGTGGGATCCAAAAAAGAAATCACAAGGGATCGGGCAATTGGCCATAAGATTTGATACACTTGGAAACTATCTATTTATAACTAGTTATAGACTCATATGACAAAAAGTAGGGGCAACAAAAAGCTCCCAGAATTCATATGGGTCGCTAGTTTTAGACAAAATATGTGTCCATGTAGACACATGGGTAGTCGTCTATAGTCCAAAACTTGGATCATACATATTTAAATGCATGTGTTTGGAAAATATGCCAGAGTTCTGATACAACATAAGGTGAAACAAATAAGAGTAATACTTGAAAATCCCTTTGGCTCTGAATTGGGCAAGTTGTTCCACCATTGAATATGCAATATGCTCAGAGAAATCAAGCTGATACTCCTAAGTCTTATCAACATTTTTCAATCTGAAGAGGATAGCCATTTGTTCTTCATAGATGGTTATATCATCTTTCATTCTGAAAATGAAAGCTATCATGGAGAGTGCATCTTGACTTGCTTGTGCAAATTTTTCTCTTGCTATAGATAGTGTCAGCACAGTTGTATCATCATCACCTAATTGTAGCTCTATTTTCAAAAAAATTAATTGAGTATTGATGTTTGCCCACATTTTTTGCATCTTAGTAATTATAGGAAATGTGGATGTCTTGTCATATTATAGGGCCAACATATTTTTGATAGCTTGTGGTGTAATTTGCACTGTAAATGGACCCTATTGTATGGTACTTAAAGGTGCATGAAATAATCTGACACATATTTCAACCAAATTAGGGCATGGATGCATAGCTAGGATAATGAATTGTGCCAGTTGGGAAGTCCTTATCCTCATTGTGAATGTCTCATATTGTCCCACCTTCGCCCTCTAAAGACACCTTTGATGTGCCCCTTCTCTGAGAGTTTTATACTAGTTCTTTGAAGAATTGGGTCCATGATTCCATCTTCATATCTTTTATATTTGTTAGGTCTCTTGCTTGGCCAACTTCAAGGACTCTGGTCCATGGGTAAGTCTTTAATGGTTGCATGGGGGTTGAAGCATATGATTTACTTGTAAGAAACTTATCAAGGGATTCATAAATCCCAGACCCTTATTACGAAGACTGCACTCCCTCCATATCTATATATACTCTTTGAAAATGGTGAATTTTGGTAGTAGGTATGAAGCCTTTACAATAAGGAAACACTTTCACTTAAGTATGTTTGTTATGATCTGGAAATGCAAGTAGCAGGGGTTTTCAAGCAGACGAAAAAATGTTTGAGAAACTTGTAAGCTTTAACTCTTGTTATGAAGTATTTATTAACCCATCAAGTCTCAAAATGGCATTAAACCTAGATAAACATTAGCAAATATTACTAATTCTTCATGGAACAATGAGTTAGACACATCACACAAGTGGCTACATAAGGTACCTTAGAGAATTTAAGATTTGGGAGATATTTAAAGTGTTGAAAATTTTGAAAATTTTAAAAAAAAGCTCTGAGGTGTGGCTACGTGATCAAAGAACACTTATTTAAGAGAATAATGGGAAAAACAAAATGGGAAAACAAAGAAACATAGAAAGGGGAAACTATCTAAACATAATACATTAACCAAGTATCTTTGCCTTCCTCTTGGATCAAAAGAAGAATTTCTAAAGTCTCCTTCATGGGGAGATGACTTATGTTGCCAGACAAGTGGCTGAATGGGGTGAAGTTTTGGTGACTTGCTCTTCTTGCATGCCACCTTGATTGGTTTGCATTTGAGTGGATTAGAGTCAAACATGCTTTCAACATATACATACTCTTCTCATTCTCGAAAGCTTGTCGAATGTCAGTTCTTCATACTAGCGTGTATCATCAAGAAATCTATGGTTATTTTCTCATCACCATAAGTCCTTTGATATATATCATTTATTGGCTTATCTCCTTCTACCTCAAACTTAAATTTTATTGCATGATCATCCTCTTTAATGATTTTAAAAATATTATCTTCAAAATCACCAACCTCTTGAAAGGATAATTCTGAAAGTTTGCAATAATTTTGCCTATTTATTTGAGTCTTAACGCCATCTTGTTCATCCATAAATAGCTCACAACCTCCTTGAAGAATAGTATAACCTACCTCAATGACTTCAAACAAGTCATTCAAATCATGATCAGGGAAGTATTCATGTTCCTCCATATCATCTTGTAAAGTGCAAAGAAAATAAGAGATTATCTCTTTCTCATCAGAGATTAAGGCATAAGCTTGTGACTTCCAACTTAGAATCTAGAATTCATGTTGAGAGACCTGAGGATTGATAGAAGAGGTATATTTTGGCATTTCTTCCCTTAAAACATTTAGGATTTCATGATCTTCATCAAATATAACATAAGTTCCTAGACCAATAGAGTCATAATTTCCATATGGATCATTTTGCATCATAGCTAACAAATTATTATTTTCCTCTTCTTGATCATGTTCAGTCCAGTCACTTAACTCCTTAACAAAAAACTTTTTTTCTTTATTCAACATAGCATGAGCTACCTCTACTTTTGAGGTTGGTTCATTGGTGATGTGATCCATATATAGTGGCTCAGACAATATCTTCATCTTTGAACCATATTTGGTTCTTAAGATGAGGTAAGACCAATCAAGGGACATATATCCTCCTATCTTGGTTGTAAAGTCTCTGGATAAACATAGGCCAAAAATAGGAGTTATATCTATGACTACTACATCTTGATTGACAATTATATTGGGATAAGTATATAATTGTAATGGGAGTTGTTTAATTCTCCCTATTGTTTGTACTGATTTTCCATCTAGCTACTTAACTCCTTTTGTGAGTGGCTCATACTTTATTTTTAAAGCATCAGCTATTTGCTTAGGCATTACTATATTACTAGCCCCTGAATCTATCAACGCATTATGCAAGAGTTTTTTTCCAGCCATCAGAGTCAAATAGAAAGGCTCTGGTTTGGATTTACTTACCTCTACTACATTGTTCACAAAGGTTGTTGTCTTCAGAGGGACTATATCCTTGAGATTTTCTTTATCAACAAGTCGTTTGGTGCCATTATGTTTAGGCACTGCTTGGCCTTGTAGGGATTCTTGTAATAATGTCTTTTGTTTAGGAATATCTAGTATGTCCCATATTGATACTTGTGTTTGAGTCCTCTTGAACTGTTTCACCACATTCATTGGTCCTAATGCTTATGTTCTTTGAAAATAAGGATATCTTTCCTTTTCTTGAATTTGTGCAGGAATCACTTGATTTTGTATTAGCTGAGGCACTTCTTGTCTGATAGCAATGTTTATTTGACTTTAAAATTGAGGATTATCTATAACTTGACTATTTTAAACTTTAGGTTGTTCCATCATCCTTTTCTTTGATCTAGTATAGTAGTCTGATTGCACCACTAGTTTCTTGGAAGCAGAAGCTTCATTCAAGATTACTAATTTTTCATCTTCAACCCATGAAAATAGAGCATGTTTGGGGGCTATTTCCTCTTCTTTTTATAGAGACATTCCTTGTATCTAAGCCATTAGGACTAAATTTGCATACCAGGAGACTGATAACTTTGTGCATCTAAAGTACTAGCAAATTGTCCATCCATTCTTCTTTGCTCTGCTACCTTTTGTTGTAGATTACCCATGGGACAATCTCTAGGTGTATGAGCATTATCAAAAGGGAAACACAAGGCATTAGTGCTATCTTCATAATTATTTTTCACTTGAATAATTTATCTATTTGATTTGGGGAGAACAATCTATGAGGGTGTAGGAACTACCACTAATTGATTTTCTGGCTAAGGGTTATTTTGCCTTTGATGATCCTGATATTGGTTTGGCTGTGATGGAAATTTATTTCCTTGATAGCCTTGATATTGAGGTCTAGGATAATGGTTCTATTGTCTCTTTATGTTAATCAACTCATTAGAAAATGTCCTTAAGATATTCTTGATATCATCCATCTCAGATGACTGAGTAGGGACAAGTTATTTAACAGGTGGTTGAGGATATTGATACATAGACATAGGTGGGGCTATGGATTTAGTGGCTTCTTGAGGTAATGGCAAGGTAATTTTTGGAAACATGGGCATGGGAGGCCTTGGGGTAAACTTTCCAGCATCTATCAAATTATTTTTAGCTCTGACTACATAGTCATATGTCTCTAGCTGAGTTTGACCTCCAAGTGACTAAATCATAATAGATATATCTGAATTTAAAGACTTAAGATAAAACACTATAGCCATACCTGGTAATGGTCTAGCTATAGCAGGAATCATTTTCCAAGTTTTTTGAAATTTGGAATTGAAGCCAGTCATTGCTTCTTGTGGTGCCCTTTAGACAGTAATCAATTGCTATAACAAAGAGTACTTATCACCCTTTTCTTCAAATCTTTCAAAGAAAATATCTCTGAGCTGATCCCATGTAGATATGATATTTGGGGTCAAGGAATGGTACCATTCCAGAGCCTTTCCTTTAAAATAAACTACTAATAATATTATAGCCACGTTCTGCTATGTGACAACATGTATAACACAAACATTAGATACATCTTAAAGATGTTCTTCAAGTGTTTTGAAATCTTGCCCACTAAATTTGGGCAAAGCTTTCAATGCATTTACTAGGATAGGATCCCAAGTGATTGGTGTTATTGGGAGAATCAAAGGACTGGTAGTGTTCCAACTTACATAATTTATTAGGGGTATAGGAGCTCCCATATTTACTCTTGGTATTGGTATAAATGTATTTACTCTTCTTCTTGGACTAGTCACCAAAGGTGGCAAAATAATACCTGGATTTACAGTAGATTGAGATCTGATTACTGGTTCGTAGTTTTGACTCCTTATAGCTCTCTAGTTCATACGGTCTTGAAAGAAACTTCAAGATGGTGTCCCATTATGTGTGCCAAAAACTGTTGATGATTAAGTTTGCACTTATTTATAACACCAATAATGGGAAGTTTTAAGAATGTGGGACTTGCAACTTGAAATGACCTCCAGATTTTTAAGAAGCTGGTCTCTTCTTTATCTCAAGTGTTGGGAGGAAAGGGATAGGAATTTAAACAAAAACACAAATGAAAAAAAATAAAATACAACTATGGAAATGTGCCTGAATGTAATTCAACCCTTAATTCTAAGCATAGTGAAACTATATGTAAGATTCAATTACATTAAAGAGTAAACAAGGCATGAACAATGTAAAAGATAGAAACAATAGAAATAGAGGCTCATATCTTAGACTAATTTTGCAATGACATAGAAAATATCAACAAAGGCACAAAACTCAGTCTTCTTGTTAATTTTACAGTCACATAAAAGGCATAGAAACATGCATAGTTACATAAACTTTCCAACTCAAGAAAATAGAACAAAGACAAATGATATTCCTGATCATAGCTCTAAAAGTCTAAAAACTCTTGACAATAGTCTCTCGTAGAAAATTCTCTCAAATCTTCTCCCCTTTTTTGGTGATCTCTACACCCCTATTTATAGCATTGGATTCCCTCCAAATTGTTTGCACATTCCTAATCTAATGACCCAACTGAACTCTAACTAAACTAGAAGTGTCTAAGAGAAGATATTTCTTAGATTTTGAAACATTCCATCTTCCTACAGTTCATTGGATGAAATAGATACACAAGACACATCCTTCTATCAAAAGGGAGATGACACTTGGCTGATTCCCTTACTCTACTTGACAACCTTTTTATTCAGGAGGCACCAAAAAATGACACTTGGCATGTTCCATGGCACTTACCAAAGAAACACAACACGTTCTGCACAACCTATACTCTTACTGTATATTCACTTAGAAGTGTTCGGTCCTTGACATTTGTCACCGTCTACTTCTTGAAAACTTAAAAAAATTCTATAGAAAATGTGACACAAATCACTTCTTATCCTAGCAACTTCAAAAAGGGAACAATGATAGGTGGCACTTTCCATGCACTTTAAACAAGGGACATTTGGTGATCTCCGCTGCTCTTAGCTACCCTTTGAGAATCTTATGGAAGGTGACACTTGTCAGTCTTCACATCACTCTATATATTCTATAGAAACATTTAGGTCTTATTTCATATTTACATGGATGATGACACTTGGTTACTTTTGCTTACCTCAAAAATAGAAATTGGGACCCACCACAGTTTTTAATTATAAATGAAACAAAGTGAGGATAATTTGGAGGTTGACACATGGTGGCTTCCATTATCTTCAGCTGGGGATATGTGGCATCTTCCATTTCTTTTAGAAAAGCATATTGAAACCTTTTGCATTTGACACCTAGCACCCTCCACTTGATCCTAAGAAAGCTTATTGGAAAGAAGCCTTCAAAAAGTATAATAAACTCAAGAAGTGGATGCCAACACTTGTTACACTCCACTAAGTTACTAGGGGACACATGGCATGTTCCACAGGATTTACTGAAATTATGAAAAGTGCCTCAGCCGATGACACTTGGTAGCTTCTGCTCAATTTTGACACTTAGAAAAAATTGAGGCAAAAAGAAATTTGAGCCTGCGCTCTTAGTCAAAACTTCACCATCTTGAACCAAAGTGTTTAGGGACAAAAATTTGGATCACACAATTGAAAATCAAACTAAAACATAGAGTATTTTTTACTCTACATAATTTAATGTCATATTATCCTTGGTCATTAGTTCTATTATTTAATATGTCCTTTTGAGTAATTTTAGGGGTCAAAATTAAGCATTTAATGACTTGTATGGCCTCCTCAAGAAATATGAAGGTTTAAAAATGTGACATCACATGATAAGTGTCCTATTATGCCTTATTAAAGTATTTTTAAGTAAAAAGTGGTAGGTTCCTCATAAAAAGCATAGTTTTCTAAGAGAAAAGAGGTGTTTTAATGAGGTGTATGGACTTGTATGGCCTCCTACAGATGATGAAATTTAAAGAGTTTCCATTGGTATTCCATAAACTCATTATAAGGATTATTCTAATTATAATATCAAATAAATAAATAAACTAACTTCTCTCTCCTTCCATTAGGCTTGTCAAGTAAAAATGGTCTTCAGGCATGTACTTGGTACAATTAAAATGAGAAGTTGTAGGCAAAATGCTCCTAGATTGTCTTATAAACTTAATTAACTTCCATTCAATTTTTTTTGTAGATAAATGGTGACATATAATTTATGAACCATTCTTAAGAAGTTGACCTATCCAATTGGCTTGTTAATCTATGCACCTTATACGTTTTGCCTTAGTTTGGACTAGTTCATACAATTCACTTGTTGATGTTATTTACAGATGATGTTGACTCCCTCTTCAAATGATTCCCATGCTTGATTTAGTGTCTTAATGTGTTTTTATATGCAAATCATATCATTTTGTAGGAGAAGGTACCATGTTGTGTTGTAGGTAGGTTTCCACCATTTACCATGTTTTCTTGCTTTGATAGTAGTTTTAGAGGGTGGAGATAGGCTCATTACTATGTTTTATTATCCTTATTAGTCTTATTAATATTAAATATAATTATCTAAGCAATTTTTTATGGGATTTTAGTCATAAACATCATATAATTATCTTACTCTCTAATTGTCATGAACAGGTGTTGTTATGAAGGAAGTCACATTGAAAAGGAAGTGTGAGAGATTGTCTTGAGTTTTTAAACATCCTTATGTTTCATCTGAACATCATGAGATAATTTCAAGTGACTATATAATAATATTTTTGGTACATTTTTCTAGTTCATGCTTACTTCCTGCATACCAGTCTCCTACCATTAACATCTACCTACAAGTATATCATAATATCACCATTTTGGAAGGGAATATTTACAATCCAAAGAGTATATTTGTAATCCTTTATATAATTATAGAACTCATGAAAGATTAAAAAAAAAAATATTCTCACTCATCAGTCTGCCAATAATTTTTCATTGTCTACCTACATGTGACAGTAACCACCTACAAGTGGTCCTAGTAGAGGAAAGAAAACTTTCAACAGAGAAAGTTAGACATGAAAAAACCTTATTTAGAGTTATATTGTATGTTTTTATTAGAACATACCTATTTGAAATGTAAAATGGGTAAATGAAGGTGTAAACTGACTTTAAATAGGAAATGATTAAGTTTTGGGATTTAGTCCAAAAAATGTGAAAATAAAGCACCTAGTGGTTTTATGAATGTCATATGAGAGGGTTTCCAAAGGCTTTGATACATACAAATGACCAAAATTTGTATCCTCTATATAGGAGATTAAATTTAAAAAATATGTATGATAGATACCTAATGGAAGATAGTAGATGAGTACCCTAAAGTTGCCTTTTAACACTAAATTTCCTCATTGTTATCTACAATATTTGAATGATTAAGTGTCATTGCTTTTCCAAGGTGATAGTGGATAAGAATATGTTCATAGTATATGGTGTAAAATGGTGGAAAAAAACATAATCACGTTCAAGGTCTATCCATTTAAGTAAATAAACAATATATACCACCACATGTCTACCTACAGGTCCCCTTTTCATCACAAATGTAACCTATAGGTTGGCTGTAGGGTTATCATAAGGATTAAGCTATATACCTTGGTGATGGACCTCACTACAAGAAAATAATGAATAGATATGGTTGTATTATGATAATCATAGCTTAAAGAGGGACATAAAACATTCTTTCAAGGCCTAATTCAAATAGATTCACCTACAAGAATCCTCCTTTGGTCAAAAGGGTAGAGCAACATAGTTAGCTACTATGATTGGCTTTGTGAGCAATTCAAACCCCAAAGTTTGAATATAATAAAGGACATAGATGAATTTATTCTTTTAGGTCACATTATTAATATTGAAATGTTTTAAAACCTAATACATACATACACACCTATAGGTGTACCTCCTAAGCAAGAAAATACAGTCAGTAATAGAATTTAGTCTTGTCTCAATAGGGTGTATGGAGGGGTATATGGAGAGTTGAAATGGTGAAAAAAAGCTATTAGTAACTCCATCATAAACATGGTATTGTATATAGTATTTTTATATTTTATGTAGAAGAATTAATATATATCTCCAATCAAGCAACATATAATTCATAGCATGAGACTGTGCACATAGTCTATTTTCACAGTCAGTTTTGGAATATAAAGAAGTTAGAAGGTTTATTGATCTTAAAAAGGGATGATTTTGTGTGTAAATTGTCTTTATGACTTGGATAATCTATTAAACCATTAATTTAGTCTGATAAAATAGGGTAAGTGCCCTCTATTTTATCTCAGATAGAGGGTACTTCCCTTATGATCAAAACCTTGAAGTCTTGATAAAAAGGATAGAAGGGTAGACCAGGAGCTATAGAGACTTTAAATGATATTTTTAAATTAAAAAATACCTAATTAAACATGAACAAAATATCATATAAGGATTAATATAAACAAGGTGGTCTAGGCCACAAAGGTTACAGTCAATCCTAAAGGGTAGGTTTAGGTATAAAATCCAAATGAGGGGTCAACTTCCTTTCCAACCTTGGGTAAGCATTATAGCTATCTTATAGTTCTTATGAGGGTATTATATATGTTTTTAAACTTCTACCTTGTAGATAAAGCATAAAAAATCCACTTTTGGCTTAGAGACAATCCAAGCCTATATGAAATGGAGAAACGAGTTCAATGGGCTAAGTTGAAATACTCATATCTAACTTGACACCTTGTATGGAGATTTAAGGAGATAGGACAAGTTATCAAGGGTCCTTAATAGCATGTTTTTTTATTTTTTTTTGAAATTCTGACATTCAACCTTAATGAACAAAGTTTAAGACTAAAATGAGGCTTAAACCCTCCTAAACCCTTGGATAAAGACTTGACTATGAAAATGAGGTTGAAGGGATATCTATATGGGTTAGAGTGACCATGAAAGTTATTTAACCTTGAATAATACTCTCTTAGGTTACTTCCCATGATTTTGGATTGTATGGAATTATATGAAAGGGTACAAAATAGGGTTTTCTTGACCTTTTTACGTGGTTTCTAAGTTCTAGAAGGAATCTGAATATGCCAATCACATGGAGGGGAAGATTGAGACTTAAGATAACTCCCCATGATAATTTATTTATTCATAAAAACTCCTATGTGACTAAAAAATAGCCTCATCTTAGTCAGTCAAAACTACCATATTGAACATGATGGTGAGAAGTGTGAGAAATTCAAGAAAATGTATTTTTAAGGTGTGCCTGATGCCTCTAAGGCCATGTAAGGTCTTGAAGAGTGTCATCCACTCCCTTATATAAATTTTCATGTAAAAATATATCCAAATTTTATACCAAGTGTGTAGGGTGTGTGAAAGAAGAGTTGCTTTGACCGCAGATGGCGATAGCTCATTTTGGGAAGATTTCAAATGATTAGAACTACAACCAATGAAGGACTATTTAATATTATTTGTACTCAAACCCAATAAATTGGAGTGGATAAAACTTTATCCAAAAAAAATTTTCTTCTGTTTCAAATAAAATGGACTATTTCAAACAATTTGGGCCATAGATCATTTTGAATGAATTAGACTATTTTGAATGATGTGGACTTATACCCCTTAAAGTGGAGTGGAGAAAATTTTCTCCAAAAAATAAATTTCATGTATTATAAATAAATTGGAGTGTTTAAAACCATTTGGAAATAGATCATTTCAAATGAATTAGTATATTTTAAATAAAATGGACTTATACCCACTAAAGTGGAGTGAAGCGAATTTTCTCCAAAAATAAATTTGTTATATTCAAAATAAATTGGACTATTTCAAAGCATTTGGGCATAGATAATTTTTAGTAAATAGGGCTATTTTGAATAATTTAGACCTATACCTATAAAATGGTCAATGATTTAGAAGAGGATTTTCTCCAAAAATAAATAAATTTGTTTTTTCTAAATAAATTAGACTGCTTCAAACCATTTGAGCATAGACCATTTCAATTAAATTGGGTCATATATAATAAATAATTTTAAATTATACCCACCAAAGTGGAGTGGAGAATATTTTCTCCATAAATATCATGTAACTTTTCTATATTTTAAAAAAAAATTATTTCAAACCATTTAGGAGCATATCATTTTGAATAGATTGGACTATTTCAAATTTATGGCACCCTTTTGGGCCTTCATATTGATCATTTATCCTTTAAATTAACTTTCATAGTTGGGACATGTGGCATCATTTGATTGGCCAAATTATGGATGAAAACACATAAAGCTTGAATCTAGTTCATCTACATAATAAAATATCTCAATGAAAATTATTTATTTGTTGTTCATTGGGAAAATCTTCTGAATGAGCAAGTTTTAATATACCAATTCAATAATTTAATGGAATATCCAACCATAAATCAAATTGCACTAATAACCAGAGCAAGTAATTCTAAATTAGAATTGATTATTTTGAAATTGATTTAGAAATATTTTTAAAATAATTTATAATTGATTTATATGTAATTTATGATATTAATTTTTATAACTATAATTATAGTTTATAATTAGTAAATACACTTGAAAGAATTATGCGAAGTTACATCTCTCTAAACATTGGTTCACAACTGTTGGCATGAATTTTTTGCTTTCTCTCAAGAATGTGATGATTGACATCATTTTGATTCTCCAATCCTTTTCATCTTTCCAACTTTCATTTCCATTATATCTACTTGACGTAACATAACTCATTTTCAATTTTCGATTTGTAACACAATTTTGAGAATTACAATCAATGAACAACGTGTTGGCAATTGAAAAATCATCTCTAGAAGGTCCCTTTAAAAATAACTTCATCCAAATTTTTTATGTTTATATTGGATGGATTATAATATTTTTTCCCCCTAACAAACATGAAATTTGAACTTGTGTAACACATGTCTTGAATGAGTATCCTCAAATGGTTATTCTCTATTATTGACCAAATGCCAATGTGAGAAAAAGACTGCAATGCTACCTTCAAAATTTCATTGGAATGATCTCGAATGTAGTATGACATATTTTTAATTTTATAATATTCTTTTTTTCTCATATCATTAATTTTCATATCATTTATTTTGTGCACAATAAATAACAAGTCATCTAACCCCAAAATCAATAGTTTTTTAGATGTCTATTTTAGCTCCTCCTTCAAAATGTCTACAATTTGCTAAAAAAGGAATGAATAATTTATTAATAAAAATATTATATTATAATATATATATATATATATATATATACATATATATGTGTATATATATGTATATATATATATATATATATATATATATATATATATATATATATATATATATATATATATATGTATATATATATATATATATATATAACATGAAATTTTTTATTAAAATGTTTTACATTTTATTAGACTGGTCATTGAAATGATTTTGATTTGCATTTCTCATTGTAACATAAAAACATAATGCATTTCATTTGATTCTTTTTTTTGGATTTCTTTAAATCTTATAAAGATTCATATAAACACATATAAATATAATTACATGCTTAGGCACTTTGTAAATATAATACTCATTATACATGGATGTACCATTTCTATTTCAAGTTTTTTAACACACATATGCATATAAAAGTTCATATTGAGTCATTATAACTTGACCACGAATGTATCATAATCTGAATTAGTCTAGCTTAGCCATAACTCATTTCTCATAGATGTTGATAGGAATTTAACATTGATCAACCAACATCTATTATTATTTTTATAGTAATGAAAGTATTAGTTGTAACTCTTATGCATACCAAAACATATTTATATGTTTATGTAGCCCATCATTGAAAACAAAATAGGATTTACTCTTCTAAGCCATAGTTCACTATCAGTAAATTCATATCAGAATATAATACAACTTAATAGTTGAACCCCCTTCATATACTTCCAATAAGACACATGAAATTAAAAACTATTTGAATCAATAGCATTATAATTGTTTCTAGCATGTCAATATACTTCAATGTTTTTTTATTGATAAAGAACACTGCCATGGATACTCTACATCAAAATTTATTGTATTGAAGACATAGTATAACACATATTGTGTTATTTTACACTAGATAAATTAAACATGTAAAAAACATTGTAATGGGTAAATTAAAATTGTAAACAACATATTAAGGGGTAAATATAACCACATTCAGTCTACACAACAATAAAATGAACCACCCTTCCAAATCCCAAGCTGATGCAAGTATATATTTTATTGTCTTTTAAAATATCCTATCCATGATGAAAAATTCATTGTAATGTATTTAAATAAATAAATTTAATTAATATATTCTATAATTGTATGAAATTGTATAATTACGCATTTATTGAAAGGGATTTTCACCTTTTTTTTATTTTTCTATAGTTTGTATGGGTTCACTCTTTCATTGAAACTTTGGTTATTTATTCCCTATAAATTATTATATAATGTGATAGCTAAAAATTCTCATTATAAATTGATTTGATATTTTTGTTTTAAAAATAAGTCTTTTGGTAAAGTTTTACCTTGTGTTTTTTCATGGAGGCACCAACATGTAGAGTTGTGTCATGGGTTATTGTGTTGTAGACACAAAGTATTAGAGCTAAATTGTGTACTATTTTAATTGAGAAAAAATAGATGAATAAATATTCTATCAGTATTATGAATCATTGATAAATAAAATATTATATAATTAAAAAAATATGCATGATCTTAATATGTTACCTTCTTCATCTTGCGATGTGTCATGTTCATTGATATGATTTTATGTTATTATTATTTCCTCACTTGTAAAAAATGTTTTTGGTGCTACACAATGAAATTTTCCCAAGCTATTAGGTTTGAATAATAAATCGTATACACTAAAATATTGTTAAGATTTTATATTTAAAAAATGAAGCATAATTATAAAAAAAATTAAAATGTTATGCACCTAGTAGTGATCGAAGTGGTTATTCTTGTATTGGTTGCTCTAAATTTGTCAAAAAAAATTGAAATTTAACATTAAAAATATTTTTTTCTTTAGTTTCTATAATGCAAGATAAATTTATTTTCAATTTTATATAAACACACACCAATCCGACACCTATATATACCCCTAGGATGTGACATGCATCTGAATCATTGAAAGTAGAGATAAGTGTCTCCAAAAAGATGGTATATACATCATTTGTGAATGGCCTTCCTATTTTTTGTGATTAAATCATTTTAAATTCTGGTATGTCTTTGTAGATGTCAAAACCATCCTCTAATCTACATTGTTGAAAATGGAGGTGAAAACCTAGTAGCTAAAAATGATTTAGATCTTGACAAAAGTTAATACCTATAATATGTGTCCAATCAAATCCATAACTATATAAACCCCATAATATGACATCCATATCTTACGTGTAATTGAAATCACGAACATGTAGATTCTAGAGAGAGGTTTTAATGGTAGGATAATGGTCTATGTTATGGATGATGAATACATTGAAGGACCTGACAATAATTTTTTCAATCAATGCTTGAAGAAATAGGAAAAGATGTTATTCCTTAAAAAATTTAGTGAGATTCAAAATATAAATAATCATCAAATTGGTAATCACACCAAGAATGAACATTTCAATAAAATCTTCTAAAATGGATGGCCAAAGACAAGGGGGGCCATAATGGTAGCTGAATCTTTTTGTATCTATCTTGACAACTTGACCTCCATCATTATGTAGATAAATTTTTAATAGTCTTAATGAATATTGAGATAATGTTTCCTAGCCTTTTTTGTTTTTAAAATACTTTCATTCAAGACACACAAATCGTCAAACCTTTTTTCGTAAATTTTATAATGATCCTTTACCTCTTCAGGTGTGATTGTTTGGTCTGGTAGCAGTGTCATATCATGGTTGTTGAAATAATCTATAATTTTTGATAATATCTTACTTTATAGCTTCACCTTTTTGCACCAATTATCCATGTGATTTTACCCAGTGGTTTTCAAGAAGGAAATATACCCTTTTTCCAATAAATCTCCTAGTTCTACTTTTTGTTTGTCTAAAAGCCATTGAATATTTATAATTACTATTATACCAATCATATTTAGATCTTACTTATCTAAACTAGGTAAAGAACCACTCTCAATAAAATCAAATTTCTTATCAAAACAACCTCAAATGAGTTCCATGAAAATGAGGCATTTTATCTTATACAGTTGTTGTGCTAAACAATTCTTTTGTGTAAACAAGTGTTTATCTTATTTTTGTATTTATTCCATCTTTTTCTTTCCTATTTTAAGATTATTCTAACCTCTCAATTTTATAAGGTCACATGCATATTGAACTCTTTATACAAATGGAGCCTTATAAATTGTTTCATTGGCTTCATAATATTGATTACACATTTTGTGCACAATATGGAATGGAGAAAAAGTTTTCAAAAATCTTACCCTTCTAAAAGAACATTTATTTCTCAATAATTGTGTATTATATTCTTCCTCTAAAAGAATTCTTTGTTGTGCTATAATTATGTGTTAGCCATCTACAATTTTAAACTTTACAGTTTTTTCTCCATCATGTCTTATACGAATTCCTTTGATTCAATAAAACAATCATGGTTGATTAGATCAAAAGGAATTAATAAAGGATCCTTCATTGGAACCTCATTATTTTTTACAAATGAATGAATTATATCATTCACCCCTATTTCATTGAGATTTATTATTTTGATATTTGTGTCCCTAAATTCATAGAGTTTTATAAGAATGTTCAAGGCATAATTGATAGAGGAAATATACCATGTAGAGAATTCACTATGTGTCTCATCAGAATTTTGTGTCAACAAAAGTATTTCAACCTTTTATTAGATCTTATTTTTGTCCACTGGTATGAGTAATTGTATGGCCTCTTTCAATTATACATAAAAATATGTTTCCCTTTCTTGTCTTGTTTTCTTCAATGTTGATTCTCTCATGTCTATAGGGTATCTTAAATACATGTTTACATGGTGGAAAGTAGAAGTTTTTGTGACTTGTTCATGTTTTTATTTCAACATGTTTTGTATTCTATTGACTAAATTATCTCTATCTATCAACCTCGACATTTGAATGTTGTCATATCTATTCAAATGAAACCCAAAAGTTTCACAAAAAGGAAAAATATTATTTTTTGTTAACTCCATTTTACTGGTTGTAAATTTAGTGAAAGTAGTTGTAGCTCGATGGATAATTTCCTCTTCTTTGTTCCATACTTCCAGTTGGAATTAAAGTGAATCTTCAAGTTCATCCTTCAAATAGGCCAAGATTACTCCAATCAGAGAATATTCTTTTCTTGATGTAGTGATAAACAAGTATATATCTGGATGCATGTTTGGTGGACTAAACAATTCAAAATACCAATCAATAAGAGGAATTTTATCCCCACCATAAAATACAAGATGTTTATGTGGATTTAATTTTAGTTTTGGTATTTTATATGGTACTCTATCCAAATTATCTTGGAGTAAGGCCTTCTTCTACCTTTTATCCAAATTTTCTCTGAGTGAGGCTGCCTTTTGCATTTTAAGTGTGGTAATTCTTTTTTCACCTAAAAGCATTCTGCAAAGTAATTAAAATGATTTAAATATTGATCTTTTGTAAAATGAAAGTTACATATTACATCAATTAATGTAATTTTTTTGTGTTTGGTTAGTGATTAAATTTATCAAAAAATATTGATTCTAAACTATAATACAAAATACATATTCAATCTTCATAATATATACATTAACTCACACTTTAACTAATAAGGTATAGCCAAATCAAAAATAGATTATGTGCACCAGCGAGTATAATCTAATGGGTAAAGGAATCCTCAAACAAAAAATTCAAAGGAGAGAGATGAGGGGAAATATGTTTATATTACATTTCAAAATTTGCATCAATAGGTACATTCAAGGTATCTCCTAGGAGACACATTTCAATCATTCACAAGAGCACATTGTTCCTAGATGATCATTCACACCTATTTTTGGTTGCACATTGCCAAGTGACATTTTAAAACTTGGATATCATTCAAACTTGTTTTGGTTGTGTTTTCCTAAAAAATTGACACTTCAAGATTTTGAGGAACCTCCTTTTTTTAATTTTTTGCATTTTGGTCTTGTGTGTGTCAGTTATATTGTTTGATGCTAATCTCCTAAATTAAAAAACTTGAGTTATATTAGTGTTGTTTTTAATTTATTTTTCACCTTCCTTAGTTACTCCTAAATTAATATATAGAACTAAAGGCATTTACTTATAAACATCACTCATATCCTTTTACTCATCCAATTTAGCACTTAAAGTAAGCTAAAAGTAACTTAGTTCATTTGCAGTGCAAATTAGGTTCTCTAACTAACTTTACTTCCTTGAAAATAATTTAAGTTATCCCAAGAAGCTAATTCACTCTTCATGGACCAATTAAATATTCTATAATGAATTTAATTACTAAAATAATTAAGTTAAATAGTCCTAAAAACACAACCAACACTCCCTAGTTGTAATAGAGTTTCTTGAGTTACTTTACTTAAAAAATAAAAGGAGTTAAGTTGTCTCAAAAACCCAACTAGAATTATATAGGATAAATCAATATTTTTAAAGTTATTTACTTATTTAAATTCATAATTAAATGTAGTTCTAGTTCAAAAACCCAAATTACTCATGAACCTAGACCAAATCAAGATTCCAAAAGTGTTTTCCTTCATTACTTAAAATAAGTAAAGTAATTTAAAGAGCCTAATTAAAAAGGGAAATAATGGATCATGTGAATTTACCATTATTTTAATAAGTGCATTGGAATTTATATAAATCCAATAAATTCCACTTCATTTCTACCTCATTTTAAAGTCATTCAAACAAGTAATAGTCCCTATGAACCTCGAGCCATGCATTTTAATTCTCTGGAGTGATTTTGAGTGATTTTATTCTTTACCCATTTGTAGTTGAGGTAATTAAGTTATTAATAAACCAATTTCAATTTATTTTTCACTTATTTTAGGTTTTTTATCCCCATTTTCTTTTTCTCATGCCATCATAATTTTTTGACTATCAGTGTCATTTTGCTTTATTTTCTCTTTCAAATTCTTGGTAAAAGTTGTTTTAATTAAAAAATTAAAATATAAAATCTCTTATCAAATTTTAGTCATGCTAAAAAATTTAAAATCAAAAATCTTCATGCAAGCCCTAGTTTTCCAATTTCCCTAACTAATCAGGTTTACGAGTCTATCTTTCTTACTTTGGGTTTTTGACACCTAGTAACTTGCCTTGAAAACTCTAATTCAAAAAGGCCCTAATCCTTCAGTTTTGTCATTACTTCTTGCTTTGGATCCCTTATCCTAAGTAACTAATGTAGGAAACCCAAAAATTCATTAAAATCTTAATCAATTAGGTTTTCCTTTCTCCTGTGCTTCTTCAAGTTTCTTAACCTTCATAACTTTGGGTTTTTACTAGCAAGCATCTTCCTACCAAAAACATTACTCCCAAAAGACTTCTTCAGGTTCCTAAAATCTTCTTACTTCAAGATTTTGAACTGAAGTAACTTGCTTATGTAAACCTAAAGTCTTGACCCCAATCAAACCCATGAACCATCATCCAAGACCCACTTGATTTTTCTTTGCCTCAGTACTTCTTCAAGTTTCTTAAACTTACTTCAAAATTTTGAATCAAGGTAATTTGTTGTTAAAAACCCAAAGTCTTTATCTCTCAAAAGCTAAAACGTCTAAAAACTTAAAGGCTCATGCTCTTATAAGACCTATTTGAGGTTTTTAAGCCCTATTACTTAAAGGCAATATACTTAGTATTTCAAAAAAAATTAATTACTTTGAACCTGAAACTTCTTAAGAAATATTTCAAAGAATAAAAGAGTTTACTCCTTTCAAATTTTCTAAACTAGTTGGAGCAGGTAGTGAGTTTTTGAAAAACACTTGTCAAGGTCATTAAATTTTTCCAAAATCTAATGTTAGGATCAGAGAGTTCAAGAAGGTCAGAAGAAGTAGTGGAATTTGAAGTATAAGGAAATATCATTAAGGAGGCCTCAGAGTTAGCACTTGAGGAGATTCTAGAACCAAGAAAGAAGGGTAAAGAAAAAGTAAACAAGGTCAGATTCTAAGAACTAAAAATGAAGCATGAATACAAAGGATACCCCATTGAGTCAAGTATTGTTTCTAAACTCATTGAAATATGTGACATAGATATGGGGCACATATCTATGACTAAGATTCTGGAAAGATAAAAGGCCCCTATAAAGACTCCACTCTTACACTCCATGACCAATAATGGGATTATTTAGGCTATATCTTTCCTAATTTTATCTTATTTTTTTAGGTTTGTGTTAGCATGTGATAATTAGTATGACTGTCTGACTAGGGTGGTAAGAGATGCTACTAGAAATGTGGCTGTGAGGTTGGATGTTCTATATATTAACTATTATTTAAATATCCCAACCTCACCAAAAGTGATTTATATTTCATTGGATATGGTTGAGAAGTAGTGGTGAAAAAAAATAATAGAGTGTATTAAGATTATGAATACATATTACTTGAAGAAACTAAAATAACCTTCAAGGTTCCCCAAGTACATTGTCAGATCAGATTTTGTTCAAGAAGTGGATGCCATCATTTAGCTTTTGTGTAGAATCGATGGACAAGAGAATGCCAAATGGTTTTCACCCTAGATGTATGCCTATATTAGAACCATTTATGTGACTTTAAGTTTTAATAAGATTGATTGGGAGACAAATGATCAGTGATAACATGGATCAAGAGTTGAATAATGTATTATAGACCTTTGATTTCAAAATGACTTCATATCTTGTATATACAATAGCCTCTATTCGAGCCTTCTCAAGGTTAAAAACTAATGGTACACTATCAAAAATACCAATATATGAATGTTATCCTCAACAGGTCCTTGAAGAATACTACAAGAATTACATTATAGTAAATGATGGTTTCTTTTATCAGATTATTTGAAAGTTTGTGACATATTTGAAGCATAAAATAGTATTAGATGAGGCATGGGATGAAGTATCTCTATATGGATGCATTTTCATTCAATTTATTGACTTGTCATATCTTAGAGTAGGAGGTTTCTCAATAACACCTATCAAGCTGCCAAGGTATCCAAGTGACAAGTGGATCCTTATGGAATTTTATAGGCAATTAGTTGAGTTGCATGATTTGTAGTCTAAGGCTCACAAGTCAACCATTAAATTTCCTATTGTAATTTTAAATTATCATTTACACATTATTTATAAGGAAATAAATGTGTAAAAAGAGATATATCATCATTACACTTAGACATACTTTGATGCCAAGGAAAATTTTGATTAAATAGGTGTGGCACAAAATATAATTTACCTTGAATATATGCATATCCCAGCACTAAAATACTATTGGATTGATTTCATGGATGAGTTTGATGTAATAAGGGATAACAGTAGGATGATCATTGAACAAATCCATATATTGGACTCGATTACCATTCTTGAGGACATGAAAGATGATGGTATTATTACTATTGAAGTTTTTCATATAATAAGAGGAGATAGTGCCCCACTTTCAATGAATGTTTTTGGAGATAATCATGAAAAAATAATTTTAATTATTACTTCAAATGTTTTGGTGATGAATTCTAATTGGATACTTGATAATGGTTATTGCATGAAAGAGTTGATAAATGAGACTACTAGAGTGGAATAGAAGAGGAAAGAGATAATACAAGGAGAAAGTAGTCAGGTTTGTATAAAGAATTTAAAGCTAAAGAAAAATGTTGATGATACCTTCTCAATGGTAAAAGATAAGGAGTTAGCATAGCCAAATATTTTTATGTCACCATTGGTTTATTCTACTCTTATTTCTACTCCCATTCCTCCTTCTATCCCCACCTCCACTCACTCCACTTCCATGGAACCTACTTCACCACCACCACCTCCTTTGGTCAAGCCACCTATAGTTGAAAAATAACCTAAAGAAGTAACTTCATAGGAAATAATTTCTCAAGAGACTTCTCAAGAAAAGCTAATAGTTGAAACTAAGAAGGAGGTTGTGGGTGAATAAGAAAAAGACAAAGAAGAAGAAATAGAGGCTGAGAAAAGAATAAAAATTAAGGAAGTAGAGCCTAAGAAGCAATTTTCTAAATTTACAGAGGAAGCTCAAGTAGAGATAGAAACATAAGAAGTTCCTTCTCAGGAATTGACAATTCAAGATAGTCACCAGTAATAGGTAATCATTCATTTTAGCACTTCCATGTCAACTAATTTCTCATCTTGGCTAGTTGCACAAACTACTCCTAGATCAAAGGAAGTGATCTATCTTAAAGAGATATATTTTTAATTATTGAAAAGTTTGGATAAAAGAGGAAAAAAACCAAAATTAGCTAAAGTAACTTCAAAGTTACGAATTGAATCTTCAAGCCAAAAATTTGTTGAGTTAATAGTTCCTCCCTATGGAATGAGCAAACAAGAAGTCACTAGGAGTGACTTAACTTTTACAAGAATACCCCTTAGACAAGTAAAAATTTATACTTTGGAGGAAGACACTAAAACTTTGCTTGATTCTCTTTTTAAGAAGTTGGATGAATAAAAGGCTACCAAGGCAAAGCTAAAGGAACATACTACACAGTTATTTGAAATAATTGCTAAAGTAGCCAAATCTTTTCCCCAACAAGAAATTACCTCAAGAGAACTAATTGAGCCATAAGTAATAGCTGAGGTAGAGGAAAAAGGGGATAGGGCAAGGAATATATATAAATGGATAGATAAAATGAATAAAAAATACCAAGAACTCTTCCCAAGTGTCCCAAATGTTCATCAAGAAATTTTGGATAAGATAATTGAAATAAAAGAAACAAGAACTAAGTTGGAAAATATGAATTGTATTTCTAAACTCCAATAGGAAAGTCTAAAAGTAATAGTGAATTTAAGTGAGAAAATATTGGTTGAAGAACAAATACCTCCTTTTATAAAGAAGGTGAAACAAGAATATTATCTCTTATCTTTCCATTTGAGCATATTACTAGACATGGAAGAGAAGATGAAGAAATTAGAAGAAGATGCACATAGTAAAAAAGTTGATCTTTTAGATTCCCTTTTTGGTGTCACTAGTATCTAGTCTAGTGATAATGTTCTAAGAGTTGTAGAGTAGTTAAATGAATAATTCAACTAGTGGATAGAAAAAGCTATAACTCTTTTAACAACCAAGTTAGTCAAAGATTTGAAGAAATATGGGGAGGAACTAAAAAGACTTGGAGCAAGGATTGAGAGAGTTACAGATCAATGTAGGAGGATAGAGAGAGAAATGTTGAGATTAGAGATAGAAATACATTCCATTAAAAAACTAGATGATGTAGCAATCCAATTAATGATATCTTAGCACATAAAGTATAGATAAAAATGTAGAAGCTAGATTCATGAAGTATTCTCACCAGAGCCTGAATCTTGGGCAATTATTCTTCACTTTTTCTCTTCTTTCTTCATACACACTCTGTGAAGAATCTTGTTTGTATAAATCATTATCTAAAAGTAATATCATTTTATGATTTACTTGTTAAAGTAAAATTACTTTTATAAATTTCAATAACTTAATTAATTTGGCTAAAATTCCATTACTTAGAGTCATTTTGTCAAAGTAAGTTACTTTATCTAAATTTTTGATGCATGCAAAGTGTTTGTAATCAATCCAAATAAGGATTTCAAAAAGTGCTACATGTCATTGATCATTGCATGCCATAGTGGAGAGATTTGATGAAGTTGTTATTCAATGGTTCCTAGTTTTAATGTAGCACATGTGAATAGAAGAAGTTTATTCCTATTATAATTATCCTAAAATTGTATAAATAGATGAGCAAGCCTACGTGCCAGGGGGGGTAATTTTTATTTTGGAAATTATATAGATGGTTTAATAAATATAAGACATTGATTTTGAGATAATCAATTTTTTTTGTATAATTTTTTCCAAGAAATAATAAGAAAGAGAATTATTTCTAGATAACTTTGCATCTGCGAGCTCAATGAAGATAAATTGGTAATCTTTGAGTTATCTTTAAAGCGAAATTGAGTTAACTTAATTTTTTTTTATAATATTGGGTGATATTTCAAAATATTTAGTAATACCTTAAAGGCATCTCTTAGGTCATACCTTTCAAACATGCACAAGAGTGGATTTCCCCTTTAGGGTATTATGTAGGAGATACCTTTCAAATAGGCACAAGACTAGATTTCTCCTTCAAGGAACACATGGAATTTTTATCTAAATAGAAAGAACTAATGGGTGATATTTTGAAGGCCTTTATAATACCTTCAAGGTATTTCCTAAGAGATACCTTTCAAACATGAAAAATAGTGGATTTTCCCTTCAATGTATCACTTAGGATTTCCTTTACATAGAAAGTGTTAGTGCCCAAAATTACATTAGAATAATTAGACCCTATCTAGTGAAGTTGTCTGAGTCTGGCCTAAATTTAGTATTAAATTTTGTGTCGTGTATCCTTTATCCATCCCAAAGTGTTCCTTTGGTGGGTTTAATTCATTTAAAAATTGGTTAAGTCCCTTATATCCTTCTATGCATGGAGAAAATTCTTATCTATTATACTTTTTGAACATTTTGTGGTGTATTTAGGTGCATCCAGGCTCACCCAAAAACATATGGTTGCTACTTCAATCTTAGATAAAAAGATTTTTGGGTCCCCAGATAGAATGTCCATGTTACACCTTCAAAGTATCTTAGTGACTAAGGTGGGGAATTATTTGATGAATCGAGTGAGAGAAACATGGTGGTCTTGGGGAGGCCTTTACATAAGTATCTTATGAAAGTGGATTTCTCCTACAAGGAATAAGTGGAATTTCCTTTACAAAAACATATGGTCATGCAGAGTGAATAAGAGAGGGCCCACCTAATTAACAATTAGGTCTTTGTAAGATCTGATGATTATCACTCTTAATCTAATAAAGAGTGTGAATTCTATGATCTTAGGAGGCCTTGAAATAATCCAAAGTGGAATTATCACATTCAATGGTAGAAAGTTTACAAACTATTAAACATTCATGTTCACATCATTTAAAATTTGTGAGAATGTCTTTGACGGTAGTGAGACCATCAAATTTAAGTTAACCTAAATTTCTATCTTATACAAACAGGAGTCCCAAAATCTTGATGCATGATATAATAAAAAATCTTAAATAATTCCAGTGGCCAAAAAGATTAAAGGACAAGGATTACAATCAAAGGCTCACACTAAAGCCATCAATATTAATCCAATGGTGTAAATCAAAAGAATACTTCAAAGGCCAATGGTTGGTTGACCCTCTAACAAATATGAAAATTATTGTGAGAAGATAGCCAAATGAAGGCCACATAGGATATCAAATCTTGAGGCATGAGTGAGCATAAATCCTAGCTAGCTTTGCCATTAAATCCCTAGAAGCCTAAAACTTACACAAAAAATGGAAACTATATGTAGTTGAACTACAATTGAAGTCTGTTAATTTATTCCAAGTGTGAAGAAAAGCATTATTGGGTGATATTTTAAAGACCCTTATTAATCTGGGCAACAATTTGGGTGACCATTTAGGTGACAGTTAATTCCTCAAATATTGTATTATTTTAAATCCTCACCTATTATGTCCTTGAGCACTGTATTATTTTAATTCTTGGAAGTCAAATTCTTGGTGACAATTATTTGCTCGAACCACTCAATCTTTAATCATCACCCATTAATTCATCGAGCCACTCAATCTCTTGATGTTTTCAAAATATGAATAAATGCATTATAACCTCAAATGGGAAGGCAAACATCTCTTCCCAGAGATAAGCCTATATTTTTATTATGATTTCTGAGTAATACGACATCTCTTCTCAGAGAATTCATATTTACTATGTTATTTCTATGATATTGAAATATTTATCAACCAAAACTTATAAGTTTTGGATTAGTGGTATCAGATCAGTTTGTCTTGAGAGTGTATGATCTTGAGGATGAGGTATATAGAAAATTTGGGTGGGAAGCGATAGAGCTTCCAAAATTTCCACCTGTGCACCCCAAATGAATTCAAATGGTGGATGACACTGAGACATCTGATCCTTTTAAGGAAATGGTGAATGAGGCCCTCTAATGGCAATAAGCGTAGATGTTACAATAATTTGTTCAAATTCTTCAAACACTTCTGAAGGGAAATTCTAGCTCCATAGCTACACATCCTAGCTCCTCATTGAGGGAACTTCCTTTCAGTTCCCCAACACCCTTCAAGGTTTAGGTAAATTTTGATATCCCCATGTTTGAAGGCAAAATCAATCCTGATGTAGTGGAAAATTGGTTGGAACAATTATCTTCCTACTTCTCTGTAAATAAGTTCACTGATGGATAAAATATCACTTTTGCTCTTTTAAAATCATCATTACCCATGAAAATTGGTGAGAAGTGTAAAAAAAGAGGTTCAATATAGATATCATTGGCCATGGGGTGGAACCTACCTGGGATGATTTTATGGAAATAGTAAAAGAAGAATATTATCCCATCAGAGCATATGATGATCTATGCATATAGTGGCAACAACTTTGCCAAGGCAAGGACCAATCTATTCAAGATTACATAGACACTTTTCATTCTTTATCTACAAGATTGGGCATTCAAGAAAGTGAGAAACATAAAACTCTCAAATATCATGGTGGACTATAATGGTACATATGGGGGGAAATGGAACTCTTCAATTTGGAAACCCTCGGTGAGGCATATGAATTTGTAGTGAAGATTGAACAGAAGCATGGTAGGAAGAATACAAAGAGTCAACCCTCAAAATGGAAAAGTGACAACGAAGGTCAAACACAAGGCCAAAATTAGAAGCAAAAGGAGTTTTAGGATAAGAAATCCTAGAAGGGGAAGGCTAGAAAATGGTGTGATTACCAAAAAATTGGAACTCACTCAAAAGAAGAGTGTCAAGCCATCAAGTCACTACTCTCTGAGTCACAATACTCGACATCTACTACTCTACCTCATACACAACCCACAATCAAAGAGGATGAAGAATAAATTATAGATGCTAAGCCTAACACCATCGTCACTTCATCACAAACCCATGAGGAAAGACCAGATGACAAAGAAAGATTGTTTCACTCCAAATTATGGGTAAAAAGTAAGCCTTTGCATTTCATTCCTGATAGTGGGAGTCAAAAGAAATTAATCTCTACTAAAGTTGTGAAAAGTCTAGATCTATCCATGAAGCCTCATCCAAAGCCCTATAGTATTGGATGGTTGAGCCTAGGGAGAGACCTTCGTGTCACCCATTACTGTCTTCTTTCATATGCTATGAAACCATTCCAAGATGAAGTCTTATGTGATGTGGTCAATCTAGATGTTTGTGATGTAATCCTTGGTCAACTATTCATGTATGAGAAACATGGTATCTATGAATTATGAATCTAAAGGATCACCCTCACTCTTGGAACACAGTGTGATAGGGTGCCAGAGGTACCACCTCCCACATCTGTCTCCCTGATCAGTGTTAAGCAATGCAAGAGATTAGTGGAGAAGACAAAGTAATTTGTCCTCATGGTGGTCAAACCACAAAAATCCAAGGATGCCAATGTTGCAATCCTAACTACACAATCAAAATAACAACAAAAGAAGATAGGATGAATCAAAAGAGAATATGATGACTTATTCAAGTCACCCACAGGAGTTCCACTACATTTCTAGGTAAAACATTCTATCGATTTGATCCTAGGATCACCTTTGCCTAACAGTCCTATGTATCATAAAACAATTTTGGAGAATGATGAGATAAAAAGATAGATTCAAGAATTGATCCAAATGGGTCACATCAGGCCAAGCTCTTCACCTTGTGGTAGCCCAATTATCTTGGCATTGAAGAAAGATGGAACATGGAGGCTTTGCATTGATTATCGAGCCCTAAATAAAATCTCTGTGAGGAATCGCTACCCTCTCCCCATGATCGATGACCTACTAGACCAGCTCTGTGGTGTGAAGTCCTTCACCAAAATTGATCACAAATTTGGTTATCACCAAATTCCCATCGATCCCACGGATGTCTGGAAAACTGTATTCAAATCCAAGGAGGGGCTCTTTAAATGGTTGGTCATGCCATTTATCCTAACTAACACACCTGAAACCTTCATGAGGATGATGGATGACATCTTATGACCCTTCACTAACTCATTCATGGTTGTCTACTTAGATGACATACTCATTTATAGAAAAACATGGGAAGAACATTTGCAACATGTTCATAAGGTGCTTCAAACTCTTCAAGAGCACAAGTTGTATGTAAATCTTGACAGATGCACATTCGAAATGACAACAATTCAGTACCTCAGGTATGTTGTGAATGAGGAAGGGGTCCATGTTGATCCAAAAAATATTTGGGTTATTTGAGAATGGCCTACACCAAGGACCCTCACAGAGCTTCATAGCTTTTTGGGTCTTGTAAATTTCTACCACAGGTTTGTTCTTAGATTTTCACATTTTGCTTGGTCACTAACCCAAGTGACTAAGGGAGGAGCTAAAGCTACATTTCAATGGGGTGAAATACAACAAAGGGAATTTGAGAATTTTAAGAGTAGACTCTACTTAGCCATTATTCTTGCCTTGCCAGATTTACATCAACTGTTTGAGTTGATGACAGATGCATCTGAATATGCCATGGGAGCTGTCATCATGCAACATGGCCATCCTATTACATACCACAGTGAAACTTTCACTGATACAATCAATAAATATCCAACATATGATAAGGAGCTCTATGCCATTGTGTAAGCTTGCAAAAATTGGAAACACTACATCTTGGGGAAAGAGATGGTCATCCACACTGACCACAGACCATCGAAATTCATCTAGATGCAAAGCAAACTATGAAATGAGAGGCACCAAAAGTGGGCCATGTATCTTTAGAAATTCCACCTAATAATCAAACACAGAAAGGGGAACTCAAATACAACTGTAGATTGTCTGAGCCACCCACCAATTACTACACTCACAATAGTTCTTGACCTATGTAGACATGAGAATGCCACTTGGGGTGCTCTGTATGAAGCAGATCCTACCTTTATTGATACATATCAGGTGCTATAAAAAGGTGAACATGTTTCTAACTTATATTTTCAAGATAATGTCCTCTACCATATGGGGCACATATGTGTTCTTGTTGCAGAGCAACAAAAGATGATATGGAAAGCACACTTCAGTAGGATAGCTAGACACTTTGGTATCAAAAAGACATTGGAAGTTCTTCAAAAACACTTCTATTGGCCCCATATGTGAAAATATGTGGAAAGATATCTCAAATATTGCACCCCATGTGTAATATCCAAGCCAAAAAATAAGAAGCAAGGATTGTACACACCATCACCAGAACCAACCAAGCCTTGGGAATCCATCTCAATGGATTTTCTCTTAGGTTTTCCCACTTCCAAACATTGTAAGGACTGTATTTTTGTGGTAGTTGATCATTTTTCAAAAATGGCTATCATGCTTGCTTGTAAGAAAAATATATCTACTAAGGAAACTGCTCAACTATATTTTAGCCATGTATGGCTCCATTTTGGTCTCCCCAAGTCCATTGTCTCAAATCGAGATAGAAAGTTCCTGAGCATATTCTAGTCCACTCTATGGGAGATGATGGATACTAAGTTGATGAAGTCCACAGCCTTCCATCCATAGACTAATGTTTAGACAGAGGTGGTAAACCACTTGATTTTTTAGATGATTCATATGTATCACTCCAAACATCTATCCACATGGGATGAGGGACTTCCTTTCATAAAACATTGATATAATCAGGTGCTACATAGCTTGACCAAGCACATTCCATTCCAAGTATGTTTTGGGTTCCAACCCATGGCACCAATTGATATAGTTGTTCCATTTCCCACCATGGAATACACACCTCATGGAAGATCTGAGGCTGCCAAAGCAACAAAGTTTATTGAACAAATGCAACACATCTAGCAACAATTTCATGACATCCTGGAGAAGATGAATTAGAAGTATAAGCAATGCCATGAAAAACATAGGATTTCACACCATTTTGTTGTGGGTGACATGGTTTGGTTATGACTTCAGAAGGAATGGCTTGTAGGCCAACACAAAAAGATTTAGCCTCTGTGATATAGTCCATACACCATCACCAGAAAAGTTGCAAAAAAGGCTTTTGAGTTGAACCTACTAGCCTACCTTGGTCTGCATCCAATATTCAATGTGGAGCTCCTCCAACCATATCACCCACCTCTATTAAACACTTTAGTTGTGGCAGAACAACTAGGCATTGATGAGCTTGATCCATAGAGTTTTGCTCCAGTAGAAGAGGATCAGATTGTGGATACTTTGATGAAGACATCAATAGGATGCTTTATTCCATTATATTAAGTGGTCAGAAGAGGATAGATTAGCCACCAAGGTGAGTGGCTCACAGAGAATCAAATCAAAACACAACTACCCCACCTGACAGGGAATATTGATGCAATGGGGACCATTGCTTTTCAAGGAGAGAGGAATGATCTAGGCAATAATTTGGGTGACCATTCAAGTGATAGTTAATTCCTTGAATATTGTATTATTTTAAATCCTCACCCATTATGTCCTCGAGTGTTGTATTGTTTTAATTCTTGGAAGTCAAATTGTTCGTGACAGTTATTTCCTTAAGCCACTCAATCTTAAATCATCACTCTTTAATTCATCAAGCCACTAAATCTCTTGATGTTTTCAAAATATGTATAAATGCATTATAACCCAAAATGGGAAGGCAAAAATCTCTTCCCAGAGATAAACCTATATTTGTACTGTGATTTTTGAGTAATGCGACATCTCTTCTCAGATAATTCATTGTTACTATGTTATTTCTATGCTATTGCAATATTTATCAACTACAACTTTTGAGTTTTGGATCACTTATAATACCTTCAAGGTATCTCCCACGAGATACCTTTCAATCACAAGAGTGGATTTCCACTTCAAGGTATCTCATGAGAGATACCTTTCAAGCACAAAAGAGAAGATTGAAAGAGTGAGCACATAACTATTATTTGGGAAGATAGGGTTTTCATATTATAACACTAAAATTTTAAAAAAACATATAATAAATATAATTCCAAGTACTCTACCTATATATACTTAAATCAATTTTTAATAAAAACAGTACAATTTTTAAGAATGTGTGTCAAGCTCAGGGAGGCCCTAGGTTGGCCTAGACAATAGTAAGCCCTATTTTAAAACCTAATACAAAAGGAAAGCAAGTCAAAGGAGTTAAATGGTTGTATAAGACAAAAATGGGTAGACTCAACTAGTTGTAGTTCAATTTGGGTATACTCCTTGTTTGGTTTAATTTCTATGGAAAATAATCACACAATAACTACTTTACACCTTTTTTTTATCATCTTCATTAGCTGATGAAAACTAATCAATTACATAGATTTAGCCAATAATGCATGCAATTCAAATGTCCTTATAAATTAATGATCATGAATAGTTACTCAAAATTCATCTCAATTATGCATAAAGTGGTGAACCATTACAATCCAAAAAAAATGCTATCCCCATTTATGCTAATAGAAAACTTAATATAATATAAAATCATGGCTAAAATGATGAAATGATGGAGATTACTATGGTTATTTAGTGCTTACTGATATTGATTATTATTTATTTAATACTTATTTTATGTGTAAAACTAATAGCAACCCAATTTGATAAATGTTAGGATGATTAAAGATAACATTTTTAAATAATTATAATCAAATACTCTTAATAACTAATATATTTAATAGTTTTGAATTTAAAAATTTATAGTTAATCATCTAGACCACCCAAAAGGACAAATTCATAACCTACCAAGGAGCCATTGATTTCTAAATGATCTTTCCACTTGGAATATGGTGAGACTAAGGACCATATAATTTAAGTAGAGTCATTATAGCATATATTAGTAATTAAATATATGTGTTTAATGTGTGAGATTAAATTAGATATGGTGACATTCGTCTAGCATGATTTATATGTTCATATAAATTAATACTTTAGGAAGGTTAATATATTTTATGTTCGTATTGAATATCAAAATCCTATGTGAGTAGCCTCATTAGTGGAAAAAAATTCTAGTATTCACATTATTAGAAATAAATCCTTGTTTAAGTAGTCTCTATATATTTGAAATTAATGTGAGATTAAAATGGTGTTATTTGAGAAATTAATCTTGTGCTTAGTTCAATGTCAAGATCATGTTAAATTAATGTGATAGAGATTAAAATGGTGACATTTGAATGATTCATATTGTGCCAAGGTGTTGGTGATGGTACGTTTTATTATTTAATAAAGGCTTCATTCTTGACTGGAATGTCATCATGTAGGAGTGACCTATTTTTTACATATAAAAAGACTATAGATTTTTTAATATGTTTCAACATTAGTTTTATTATAAAATTATAAAGGCCAAACCATCAAATAAAATGGAAATCAAGTTTGAACTATGTTTGGCTTATTCATGGATTGATATCAAAATACATGTGAAGATCACCCTACCATAATGGTAGGGTAATTTTTGATACAATGAACCTTCAATCCACAAGATTAATGGTGATTTTATTATTTTGAGGGATTGTATTTTATTCAATAATAACTCTTTTAGTAAGTATATTTTTCACATATGAAAGAGTTTTAATTTTAAGGAAATTTTGATAGGCATGACATCATTATGGAGCTAGAGATTTTGCTATTGTAAAATTGGATGCTAAAAATTTTGATGATGAAAATAGGATTTTGAAGTCTAGCATGGAAATTTTGAATCCCAACATAGAAAATTTGAAGCCCAACATGGAAAATGGAAGTTCTACTATTGTGAGTATTGTGAATCATTGTAGCTATACAAGTTTGCTAAAGTAAAATTGGATGATAAAAATTTTGATGGTGAAAATTAGAATTTTAATCTTAAGATGGAAATTTCAAAGCTTGACATGGAAAATTTCAAGCATGGAAAATGAAAATCTTACTATTGTGAGTCTTTTAAATAGTTGTAGTTGTGCAAGTTTATGCAATGTAAAAAATATGTAATAATATTTTAGGTGAATTTAATATATGCAACTTTTATGTTTTATTGCTATACCTCTACCCTCAATTATTTCATCTCTTCTTGCATGTTTATTTTGAGCATTTCCAACACTATTGTTTGGTATGGATTATCCTCATAATCTAAATATTTTGATTTACTTAGTCTTGTTAGTTGTTGCCCTTCTAGGCCTACACATTCTATTTTTTCATCCATAGAGAGAAATCAAACTTAAGAAGTGTTTAACATTCCAAAAGGAAAATAGGTTAAAGGAGTCAAGTGGTGTATAGGGAAAGAATGGGTAGACTGCACCAGTTGTAAATCAATATGGAGAGACTCCTTATTTGGTTTAAATTCTATGGAAAATAATCACATAATAATTACTTTTGACATTTTTTAATCATCTTAATCATCTAGTGAAAACTAACCAATTGTATATATTTAGCCAATAAATAATGCAGTTCAAATTTCATTGCTTCTAAGTAAATGAACATGAATAGTTACTCAAAATTCATCATAATTATTCATAAAGTGTTGATCCATTACAATAATAAAATGTTAGACCCATTTATGATAATATAAAACATAAGATAATATAATAGATAGTCTCACACAGCTTTATACTATGGAATTTACTAGAGAAATTGACTATACCCCCACTTGTAATTAGGATTTAAAATTTTAGAGCTCGATAAATGAAATAGTTCATTTGAGTAGCCAACTTAATATTGATGAATTTGTGTGTACTCCTAGAGTAAATATATATACTTGACTTTTATTTATTGAGGAAACCAACCACCTTAATATTTGGAGTACTAATACCTAAAAGTGCATGATAGGAAATAGTAGGTTGGGAATATTTAGATTCATCCTTAGGTCCTTCTAGACTATTGATATGTGTCTATGTTAAAGATGTAATGTAAATAATATAATAACATTTTTCATATTATAGGGATAATAGGAATATCGTAGTGACACCTTGGGACTTCACTTAGTTTTTATAGAGAGATTATGTGATTACAACTTACCACCTTCTATTCTGCAAATAGATGCTACTGTAGGGACAATAGGAATTTGGTAGTGACACAATCTACCTAAATTTGTTATGATGTAAACTACTTTGTATTTTCAAATATAAGCCCAAAATCTTAAATAGATAAATGGATATACATAACAAGCATTAATCTAAAGTGATTCATGTTAAAATTTTTCAAAAGGAGGGATTAAGGTAGGGAACAAAAGAAAGTTCTCTTGAAATAAAAAAGGCCAATATATCTCCTTTGATTTATGTTAACAACCCAAATATCACCAAGTTGAAATCAAACTACTCAAATCTAATTCATATCTAGACTAAGATTGGAATGATCTAATGCTATGGGATGCTTGCATCTATACCAGACCTCTAGTTTTGAGGCTACCTCCTCTAAATATATGATTAATGCTTCAACTCAATTATTAATTTTAATCTCAACATCATTATTCATACATAACAATATCTTATGAACTTTGAAAATATGCAAGACCTTATTGCCTCAATGTCCTAACTATTAACATATTTTTTGAGTCCTTTAAGTACTTATAGGTGAATATTTCATGGAATTGAATATCTAACTAAGTTTTGCTCCTTGAGGTCTCCTTCAAAGTCCAAAATTTAATGCATTCCTTTTAGACTATTATCTTCATCACATGTTTACCATTATTTGATTATGAAAATAAACCTATCCTATATAGACCACTATGCATGATGTGATGTCCTTTGTATAGACTATGAATGGGTATAGAGATGCTTTGTGAGTTCTGACAATACACAAAGTACCCATGAGTTTATCTATCTATGATGATCTCTTAACAATCTCATTACCCTGCTTTAAATTTCATACCTTTAAAGTCTCCATTAAGCAAGGTTCACCTAGTTGACTATATCAATACTCTTGAAGCTAGCTGTAGATGTATATTTATGTTTATTTATCCCTTTTTGTACCTCACATGTATCCTTATTTATCAGAAATTCGGAGTCTGTAGATTTGAAATCACAAGTCCGTAGATTTGCAATTACAAGTCCATAGATTTGAAATTGCAAGTCCATAGAAATCCCACATGAAGAGGGATAATTTTTTGGTAATATCATGCCCCAGCCAAATGGGAGAAACCAAACACTTTACCGAGCCACATAGCTCATGATCCGTCTGCCATGTCTCAGAAATGTGAGAATAGACATGCCAAGTCAAAGCTCAAAATTTGGTTCTGATAATGGTTTCAAGTCAGAGTTTCAATGTTACAACACTATATATCTCGTTGAGAATTCTTTGACACATTTTTCAAAATGTAAATCTGAGTTCAGGAGCTCCTATTATGGCCATTTGAAGATTGGTCGAAAAATGTCTCTTACAACATGTTGCACGTGTTCGAGGTGGTTTCAACATTTAGACCTATCAGCGGTTGACATTTGGCAAATCCTAAGGTTTGAAAAAAATGGTTCAATGACATGCCACATCATCAACATGCCATGTGGAGTCAATCATGAGCAAAGGTGGTGAGACCAAGAAAGGTGGTGAGCCAAGGGAGAAGGAGAGAACTATGACCGAGTCGTATAGGAGCTGAGGCATTTGGTGAATCTGCAGGCCTACCCAAGTCTTAAGAAGCCATGTGGCTGAAGCCACATGATAAGTGGGTGGCCAAAGGACTTTTAAAAACCTTCCCCATCTCTAAAGTTCAGCATTTGGGATAAACTCATGGAATAAATGGTGGTCAAAGGCTATTTTAAGCCTTAGTTAAAATGCTCAACCCACACATGTGGAATAAAGAATAAGTCCAAGCGCCTACAAAGGAGGGCGGTAGTTTTAAACACTTGACCTTCCATCCAAAAAAGATAGGCCTTAACCACTTCAGCTATGGATTTTTAAGTGTTATAAAAAGGATGCAATTCTACTTGAAGAGGAAGAAGAAGTTGACTGTGTATGGGAAAATATAGACCCGCTTATAGTATTTGGTCATTTTGGAGCCCTTAGAGGGTGAATCGGAGCTTGGAGTAAACTAAAAAGTTATTTATAATTCTAATATTCTCTATTTAGTATATTCATTTGCCCATTTTTGAGAATTGGTGATGCCATTTTTGGATATATAAGTTTCCAATTTTGATTTTGGAGAAGCCTCTGCGTGTGATTCAGGAAGGTGAAGGACATGTTGAGTCAGCCAAGGTCTTTCAAAGGTATGATCACTATTTTTATAGAGAGATATGATCTCTTGTTGTTTTGTAAGTATTATTTTGGCTTGAAAATTTAGCAAAAATTAATGGATCGATTCGATACGAACTCGGGGACATAGGAATTCTAAACCCTGTAAACAATTTTTGTGTTTTGATCTTTGGATTCATATTTACATTTTAGTTTCAGTTAATATTCAGATTATAAATTCAGATTTTAATCAAGAATGAAAAATTTAATCATTTGATCATTTAAGGTAAATTGGATATAATTGATAATTTGAAAATCTGATAGTTTCAAAGGATAAATGATGTGAACTTTCAATTCACCTGTATTTCAGTTTTGAAACATTATTCTTGGATCAGATTTTCATCATTCCAACATCTTATAAGTTGATAAATTTATAATTCATACTTTTAAAATTTCACTTTGAGTTTATTAGTGTTGTTTATGGATCAAGTTGGTATTTGAGTAGTTAGAATGCAGGGATTGATTCTAGTTGTGTATTGATAGTTGCTTCCAAAATAGTTGGATTATTGGTGTTTACAAGAAACCAAGGGCAAGTTGTCATAGATTGAGGTCATCAAAGATGAAAATGCAATCTCAAGATGCCAGAAATTTGCACTTGAATTACAAGTGGCAAAGTTAAAATTAGAGATCTAATCCAAGGATGAGCTCTTGATTAGATTGCAATGTGGTGAGTGTGAAAAGGTAAATCCTTCAACTTCAGATGCAAATACTATGACTGAGTGCACTGTAAGCTTTTCACCACAAGAATATTCATCTTCTTTTATTGTTTCATATTTGGATTCTAGTAATATTTTTTTTGGTGATTTTGAAAGATACACTAAGGGCATAGGATCTAAATTGTTGTTTAAAATGGGTTATAATGGAGGACTTGGTAGAGATAGCCAAGGTATATCTAACCCAATTCAAGTTGAGCATAGACCTCTTCATGCAGGTTTGGGTTATACTAGTGTGCAGGTGGATGATGGAGAAGTCACTTTCATGGCTAAAGGAAGATGGGCTTCCAATAGCGAAGGTTCTAGGCCACTAGTTCAAAGGTGTAAAGGTAAAAGAGGTATTGAGATTCCACCTCTTGATTCTTACACTAAATCTTCTGATCCAATTGATACTTTTAAGAAGTTAGGATATAATGTACAAAAGATAATTCAATCATTTCCATGCACTTTTTGTGGGATGAATAACCATAGTGCTAAGACTTTTTGGAAATGAAAAGCTTTGTTTAAGCAGATTGCATATATGAAAGACCATTCTCATGATAAGATTGGAATTGGCAAAAGGGGACCCTCACCTAAGAAGGATGTTTTTACTCATTGTAAAGTGTGTGGACATAGGATTGATAGATGTTTTAAGCTTCATGCATCTTCACCTTAAATTAATGTTAAAACTAAGATGATTTACAAACCTCTCACTAAGGTTAATGAAGCTAATTCAATCCATAATGCAGTTGATAATACAACCCAGGATAAGGTAAAACCCACAAGTAAAAATCCATTTAAGAGGTTAAGTCAACAATTTTTTCAATTACATATGGCAAAGCACAAATTGGTAAAATATGCAATTGATAATGAATCCACAGAGACAATCAATTTCACTAGGAAGAAAGAATTGGTTAAGTGGATTATCACTACATTCTTTTTGCAAAGCATGGTTAAGAATTCACCTAAGGGAATGAACAAGCTTTGATAGATGTAGATTAGAGTTAGTGGGAACACTTCAAGATAGGTTTACCATATGAAGTTTTTTAATTCTCACTTTTTGATAACTCTAAGTTTTTGATCTCCAGAATATATTGTGTGGGTAATCTAATAATTGGATAAGACATTAACTCATTTGAAACAGTTGGAAATAATCATAGAATGCATGTTATAGGTTAAGTTAATTCCTTACAACACTTATTTGAATACTATTTTGAATGTATCTATTCTACACATGGATGTATAGATGCATTGTTAAGACCCTATGGGCATGTTTAAGATGTTAGGCAGCATACACTTTTGGTTGTTTGCATTTTCTTAGCATATAAGTCTCATACTAGGGCATTGTATTACAACATGTCCAAAACATTTATTGTATGTTGTCAGCATTATAAAACTATCTTGTATTTACATTGGGATTTATTTCAATTTTTTGTAATTCACCGCTTTACAAGATGTGACATTTAGGCAGGCAGTTTTGGTATGTTGTAATCACTTTGGCAGTTGCAGATTCACATACTCATTCCTTTGGATTAGGCATTTTTATAGTTTGATTGTGAATCATTTTAATGCAATTGTTTATACCTCTTGCTATGATTGGGTTCTATTTTCATGGATGAAGTAGACCAATTTTTAGTTTTAGGGGATATTGGACTTTTGGAGACCAAAATCCCTCCATTGGGGAGGTGTGATCAGAAATTGGGAGTCCATAGATTTGAAATCACAATTATGTAGATTTGGAATTACAAGTCCATATAAATCCCACATGAAGAGGGATAACTATTTGGTAATATCATGCCCTGGCCACATGGGAGAAACCAGACACTTTACCAAGCCACATAGCTCATGATCCATCTACCACATCTCAAAAATGTGAGAATAGACATGCCAAGTCAAAGCTCAAAATTTGGTTTTGATAATGGTTTCAAGTCATATTTTTAGTGGTGGCACATTTTAGAGCTTGTTGAGATCTTTCTGATGCATTTTTGGAATTTAAATCTAAGTTTGGGAGCTCTTGTTATGGCCATATGAAGATTGGTTGAAAAATGTCTCTTGCAACATGTTGCACGTGTTCGAGGTGGTTTCGACATTTGGACCAATCAAAGGTCAACACTTGGCAAATGATAAGGTTTGTAAAAAATGTCTTGATGACATGCCAAATCATCAACATGCCATGTGGAGTCAAACATGAGCAGATGTGGCGAGATCAAGTAAGGTGGTGAGCCAAGGGAGAAGGACAGAACTACGACCAAGTCACATGGGAACCGATGCATTTGGTGAATCCGCAGGCTTGCCCGAGTCTTAAGGAGCTATGTGGATAAAGTCACATGATAAGTGGGTGGCCAAAGGACTTTTTCAAACCTTTCCCATCTCCAAATCATAGCATGTGGGATAAACCCATAGAATAAATGGCGGTCAAAGGCTATTTTAAGCCTTATTTAAAATGCTCAACCCACACATGTGTGATAAAGAATAAGTCCAAGCACCTAAAAAGGAGGGTGATAGTTTTGAACACTTGACCTACCATCCAAAAAGGATAGGCCTTGACCACTTCAGCTATGGAGGTTGAAGTGTTATAAAAAGGATGAAATTCTACTTGAAGAGGAAGAAGACGTTGACTGTGTATGGGAAAATATAGACCCACTTACAATATTTGGTCATTTTGGAGCCCTTAGAGGCCAAATTAGAGATCAGATTAAACTACAAAGTTGTTTATAATTCTGATACACTCTGTGAAATATATTCATTTTCCCATTTTGGATAATTGGTGATGCCATTTTGAGCTATATAAGTTTCCAATTTTGATTTTGGAGAAGCCTCTGTGTGTGATTAAGGAAGGTGAAGGACATGTTGAGTCAGCCAAGGTATTTTAAAGTTTTGATCACTATTTTTATAGAGAGATATGATATTTTGTTGTTTTATAAGTATTATTTTGGCTTTCAAATTTAGCAATAATTAATGGATCAGTTTGATACGAACTTGGGGATGTAAGAATTCTGAACCCTGTAAATAATTTCTATGTTTTGATATTTGGATTCATCTTTGCATTTCAATTTCAGTTAATATTTATATTTTAATCAATAATGCAAAATTTAATCATTTGATCATTTACAGGAAATTGGATAAAATTGAGAATTTGAAAATATGATAGTTTCAAGGATAAATGATGTGAACTTTCAATTCACTTGTATTTCAATTTTGAAACATGATTCTTAGATCAAATTTTCATCATTCCAACATCTTATAAGTTGAGAAATTTAGAATCAATACTTTTAAAATTTCACTTTGAGTTTATCAATGTTGTTTAAGGATCACTTATTGATCTTTATATTGAGTTTATTCATCTCAGTGATTCATGCATTTGATGGTCCAAATAGCCTCCACAAGCTTAGAAAAGGTCTTAAGACTACCAAACCCCTGACTATAGCATATTTTGACTTAAATTAAGCTTGTAAGTGTCTCAAGGACACTTGATTGATTGCTTAAAGTCTAATTTATTGGGATATTTGATGCATTGATTGTGCTCCATGTGTTGCCAAAGAACAAGGGAAAAGTAAGAAACTCAATTTTAAGTCTTGAAAGACTTAGAGCCAGAGTAGTTTATACAAATATTACAAGAAATATAAAAAATAATAGAGATGTGATCACCACTTTAAAAGTCTATTAGCAGACCTTATTGAAAGGACATTAGATATTTATGCAGTGACATTTATTCTTTCTAATCTTTGTAAAATTGTTTTAGTCTTTTCCTATTGTTACCCAAAATGTAAATGAACAATGGATATTTACAACATGAACTAAGCTAAATTAATTCATGTGTGGATCTAATAGTGAATAGGGTAGGGAATAAAAGAGATTGTGCTCAAGATGATCAAAGATACCAATTTTACTAACATTTGAGCCAAAAACACATGAAACTATCATCTACCAATTCCAGCATAATATTCAAAGCTAAATAAATGTAGTTTAAGATTAAGAGGATTGAAATGCATATGTATAACAACATAATTTTCATGAAAATAACTAACTCATATTAAATTACATGACACATTTAATTATAAATGAAAATAAAATAAAGCAAGTATACTATCAAATTAGTCAATCTAATGTTAAATTCAAGCTAACATATGCATATAATGTGTGTTATTACCAAATTAGCTTGTATAAAATAAAATATTACCCATCTAAAAGTGTGATAATCATAAATAATAGAACACACACAAGAGAACACTATAGATAAACTCTCAAATTATTTGGCTCCTTGTATTATTTATGGTAACAACTTTTTTTAGGTTACAAATGAGGTGGAAACCCCTATTATGGCTCAAAAATGCCTAAGACAAGTTTATGTGTGCCTAAAAAAGGCACCCAAATACAACCAAGTGGATAAAATGTAAGTTTAAGTTACTACTTAGTCAAATTTCATGACCACTCAGGCTTACTAGATTCCATCTTTGTGCCTCTTATTCATCTCCTTATATTAGTGTAATTCACTGCTCCTCTCATGGTAGATCTGGTAGATTTTTTCCTTATGTAAAATTTCTCTATATTTCTACCAACTGATGACTACAGTTCATCCATTGATAACTCAATTCCCTATTGAGATTCCTTGAGGTCAATGACATCTAGATCTAGTTGATCCAAGATTTTTGTATTATCTTCCTTAGTAGATGTAGAGGCAAGTGTAGGACATTGAGAGGGGCTAGGTTGTCTGCTAGCTTCCCCTTTCTTAGAACTTAGAGGTAGGATTTTTCCAATTGGAGTAACCTAAAGTATAGGTTTCCATGGCTTTTTCCTAATGAGAGGAACATTGTCTTCTTCCTCCTCCTCTTTTTATTTCTCATAGTCAACATTAAACATGATCCCATGAGTTGGTGGGATTTGGGAATTCATAATATCCTCTTTCTTATTCTCCTTATCAATCTTTATTTTTAGCTTGATATTCTTATTTATCACGTTTCTAAGGACTACCTTCTTATTGATTGCATCCATATAATTCAATTTGTGCACCTCTTCTTGGTGCTTATATTCCATAGCCACATCCTTTTTGAATTTGAAGAACTACTTTGCAATGACATTATTGGGGTCCCATGCCCTAAAATTATCCTTAGGTGATATTTATGAGTTTATATGAGTTATAGATACTACAATGTCATGCAACTTGATACCTCTAAATAAAATTCCAATAATGTGCATGTTCAAGGTATCTCCTAGGAAATATATTGAAAGAAAATTCCAATAGTGTGCATTAGTGTTCTTTCCAAATTAATAGTTATCATGGTTATATCAAATCCATTGCAAGGAAATTTGTAATCAAAATAGAATTTATTAAAAGGAACTTAAAGTTATTTACTTGGAAATATCTTGAAATAAAATGACATTCACTTACATGTTCAAGGTATCTCCTAGGAAATATCTCAAAATAAAATTCCAACAATGTGCATCAAGGTTATAAACCCAATAGAAAGTTGTCATGGTTATATCTAATCCTTAAAAAGGAACTTTACAATCAGCATGGAAGGTATTAAAATTCCCTTAGATGTATCTTATAGGAGATAAATTTAAATAAAATTCCAATCATCTTCATGTTTAAGGTATCCCCTAAGAGATATCTTGAAGGTAAATTCCACTATTGTGCATCAGTTTTCTTGACAAATAAAAAGTTGTCACGGTTATATCTAGTCCTCTACAAAGAAATTTTTAATAAACATGGAAGGTATTAAAATGAACTTATATTTATTTCCTAGGAGGTACCTTGAAATAAAATTCCAATCATTTTCATGTTCAAGGTATCTCCTATGAGATATCTCAAAAGAAAATTCCAATAGTGTGCATCAGTGTTCTTGCCAAATAAAACATTGTCATGTTTAAATATAATCCTTTGTAAGGACATTTAAAATCTACATGGAATGAATTCAAAGGTATTTAAAGTTATATCCTAGGAGATACCTTGAAATAAAATTCCAATCATATGCATATTTAGGGTATCTTCTAGGAGATATCTCGAAAGAAAATTCCAGTAGTGTGCATCAATGTTCTTGCCAAATAAAAGGTTGTCATGGTTATATATAATACCTTTCAAATAAATTTTAAATAAACATGGTGGGTATTCCAAGGCCCTTATAATTATATCATAGGATATACCTTGAAATAAAATTCCAATCATGTGTATGTTCAAGGTATCTCCTAGGAGATATCTTGAAAGAAATTTCCAATAATATGCAACCATGTTCTTAACAAATAATTAACAATTTTAGTATTTATGCAAAACTAACAAAATTATTATAAAAAAAATGAGAAGTAAGAATTAAAGTCATATTATAATTTTATATAACACCACTCTCTCTTCATATTTTGATAGGACAACAAAGTACATAAGGTAAATTACACATAATACCCAATTCAACCTCTCAAGCGAGGCATTTGTTAAAGTAGAAAATGCTTAAAAAACTAGATCCTAAACTCTTTTTGTCTTTGGGGCCCAATGTGTTGACACATGGTAGCTTTATGCTAAAATATTCCTTTTGATAATCACTTTCCCTTAGAAGAGTGCCGAAGTGACAAGGGGCATCATCCACTTTATTTGAGTCTCTAAGATTTTATCCTCTTTAATAAAAGAGACTCCTTAGAGGTTTAACACTTGCCATTAGATTTTCCATTGTGATCCACACCATAAATTTTTCATTGGCCCTTTTACTCCAAGAAAAATCATTGTTTTTCAACATGGTAGTTCTACACTTAATAGAGGCTCTTTGATATTCGACTCTCTTTAAAAGATAATTGAAGTGAGAAGTGGAAATGTCCATTGTCATTAGAGTCTTAAAGCCTTTCTAAAGATTTAACAAAGAGATTCATCTGACCCCATGAATTTAAAAGACCCAAAATGTTATATATTTGTTAATATTTAGCCAATAAAAATATATACACATGTCCAAAGTATATAATAAAATGTATAATTTTAATTATATAGTTTATAGTGACTAACTAGGGATTTTGTGCCTAGATGGAAGAACTACCTAAATATTATTGAATCAAAATTTATTCTACTATAGCTCACTTAGATATTTTGTAATGTGGCCTACAACTCAGCCCACTCTACCTCTAATGGATATTGTCACTTTTGTAGAGCTTGGAAAGCATTGTATAGATCTATCATCTCCTTATGGGAGAATGCTTGGAGGTTATACACCATTGAATGAAACTAAAATTACAATTTTTCAATTAGAATCAAAATGGTATCTACCTCTAGGACTATTTAAGAATTAATGAGGGACTTGAAAAGCATTTGATCATTTTGATTTGTGACCAATAGATTTTGAATCTTGTCCTGCATCAACACTATGTTATCATCTAGGAAATGAGAAGGGAGTCTTAAAAGGAGTAATTCTTCAATGTGACATTTAATATCCTTTATCCGTTACTTCAAAATGTTAATTATATTCTTGCATTTGGATCTAGCTTTGTAATATATTAGAATCTCACTTACCTTTCTTGTTATTGTTGCTCACCTGTCTATGAGTTTGGATGCCTGTAGAGTTTCATCAAATGTATCATATGGCATTTGAATTAATAACTCTAATTTAAGTACCTTGGAAGTAATTTAAAGTAAGATATTCTCCACAAAGGAGTCTACTCTTACGCACAGAGTTTGAGCCTCAGATATAAATTCTAATGCAAGTTTCAAGTAGGTCATCTTTACTGCTATTCTCTTCCAATAAGAGAAATAGAGTTCTTTGACCATGGCCATAACTCTAGTTGACTGGGGTAATTGAGAAAAATCCTATTTCAAGTTTTCCACTTCTTCCTTAGAGTTTTTGAAGTTTTTCTACCAGTTACCCTTTTCTACCTCAACAATATTTAGCTTCTACTATAGCTAATGAATTTCTACTTCTTTATCATTAACCATATTCTTAAGGAGACTCTTTTCTTATTCCACTGAGCTAATTGAGGCTTTAGATACATTATGCTCCTTCTTCAGGGACTTCACTTTATGTTTTAAATTCTTCATGACTTCCTTAGACACCACCTCCTTAAGATCATTATTGATCTAGGTCATCTCCTTGTCCTTAGCCTTGAGCTCCAAAGAAATGTGGTTCATAATTACTTGTTCCTCTAGCAAGCCTAATTATGACTTCAGTAGCTTGTTGGAGACTTTAAGATAGTATGTGGTAACCACAGATGCAATTTCATTCATGAGCTCCACTTTGTCTTCGGGTCTGAACTAAGTTAGATCCATGGTTACTACACTCATTATGTAGTCTTTAGGCTATATTTTCTCTAATGGATTTTGGATAATTGATACCACGTGAGTGACTATGAGGGTATATTGTTCATGGTCATATAATGACTTCATTTGTTATATTACCATTGCTCTACCATATTTTTTCCTCTATGTATCCCTTCTTGCCTCTCTTGTCCTCTTAGTCATGTTTGACTAACTGTAGAAGTTTGTTGGAGAGGTCACTACACCACTAACAAAAGGAGATCCATAGGGTAAACCATAAGGCATAGTGATTGCCTACTGGGGTTGGTCTTGTGAATAAGATGAGATTTTCAAGACCCTAAGGGAAAAGGTTCGTAAATATAATGATTGGAAAGCAAATGGGAATGGGGAAACTAATGGCATTAGTGTTTTAATTAGAATAGATGAGAAGGTGGAGAATATTAAGACATGTGAAGGAGGAGGAATTAATGTTTGAGTAAAAAATTTGAGAGAAGTCATGTACGAGTTGGTAGCTACCTATTTTTTCTTGTCCCCTTCCTAAGACTCTACCTTTTATCTATTCCTTTGAGGGTTCTCTATATGATCTTCTATTTCCATTTGGGATATAATAAGATATGATGAGTGTAGCATCTCTTGTGTGGATAATGTCACCTAGGAATAATCTAATGGAGGCTCAACTATAGGGGTTTCAAATTTAGATTGGACCACCCTTTATTTTTTCAACTCACTAATAGATGGTGGCCAGTTTGAAGATGTATGTACAACTACAGATGTCTCTACCTCTTGTGTCTCTTTTTGTAGCTTCAGAAGGTTACTTGTATCAAGGCTAGAAGTAGGAGTAACATGAGCATGATCCTCATCCCATAATTTTTCCCATTTTTGATCTATGGCTACATCTTCAAAATTCCTAGTAAATTCACAAATTTCCTACCTATACTTCCATTAGGAAACTATTTTATCTTGATCCAAACCCTCCCTGACCAATACCTATATCAAACCTTTTGTCATAACTCTTATTGGATCATAATTTTAAAGGGCCTAATAAAATGACTCCCATGGTGGAAGTGGGATATCCTTTAGCTCAACATACACATCTGGGTTATCATTTTTAGGTACCTTCTATCCTCAAAGGTTTTCATGCTTTCATTCTTGAAGGAAGTATGGACCTTACTCTTGGCAAGCCAAGAAGTCATGAAACCATCTAGATCATATTTCTATGAGTTTTGAATGAGAAAAAACCCATATGCAGTTAGTTTCTTTTTCAAAATAACCTTTGCTTACCTCTTGACCAATATTATACCACCCCTACTTAATGGGATGACATGGAAGGCCCTCTTCTTCCTCTCTCCTCCAAACTTAGAATCTATAGCCACTAATTGTCAGGCCACTTATAAACCCACAACTCTACTGGTCAAAACCTTGGGAATCATTAAAGACTCTTCCTCAAAACCATGGACCCTAATAAAAAAATGGTGAGATTCAAAGAAAAAATCATATGGGTGTAAGGAATTAGACAAGATGGTCCTAACATAATCATTCATTCTATTGCTTATGCCCTCAGGTTATAAATCCCTTAATAGTGGTGCTACAAAACACTCAAAAAACTCATAAACATTTTATGACTTTGATAAAAAATGAGTGCATGTAGATATAGGGATAACCTTCTAAGCGTTTACTAGCTCTGGGTCCCATAGGGTCAAACTTATATGTTGCTAATAAAATTAGGTATTCTGATATAAAATGAGGTGGAATAGATATGAAGAATACCTAAAAGTGGGATGAACCTTGAACTTTACTAGCTATTGGGATAAAGAGTAGGTAATATGCTCTATAAATTCAAACTTATATACTTGTGTCTTGGAAATATTCCTCATTCACAAAAGAGCTGCTAGTTACCAATCATGCACCCTTTTATCACTATCTTCTCCAAAAATAAAGGCAAGCATCGAACATGCATCTTGTGACTCTTGAGTCAACATTCCCAAACAAAAAGGTAGGGGCTAAGGTCTAATATTATATTTTGCTAGATGTAATTCCTTGGTTAAGAAAATCTATTTCTGGTGCACTTGAGACAAGACATGTCTTAGTTGAGCCATATCATTGAAGCTAGCTGAATGATCCTATTATAAACCAAACATGTGTTGGATAGCTTATGGGTTGATCACTACTCTAATTAGTACCTTGTAAATCATTGCATTATCATAATCAAAGTTTTGGGCACATAAGTCCACCAATTTTGGGTGTGGGTGAACTGTTGGAACCATGTATTGGGCTAACCTTAAGGTCCAAAACCTCATACAAAATGTTTCAGACTTTGTTTGATTTAAAATTATTGCATGTGATACCTCCCTTAGGGTCTTAGTATTTTTGGTCATAACAAGGTCAAAAATCTCATCTACATAATCAAGAACAAGGGAAGAATATTTGTAAATACCTTTCATTACTTCCCTGGTTCTTGGGTAGGTAACTTTGGGCTGTGTGGGAGCTGAGGCATAAGACTTTAATGATACTAATATAACAACCATTTTATTCTAAGACTCTTAGCTATGAGGATACTCTTTACTACTACTTAGCTCAAAAAATTTCTCGCTCAAACTCAAAAAAAAGATTACAGTTATTTGCTTTGCTCTTAAGAAAATTCTATGCTCAAAGGTGAGCAAAATGAGACTCAATTTGTTTAAAAAATGTTGCCTCTATGAAATGTAAATTAATGACTCTCCTTGATGAAATATTCATGTATCATTAAAAGGCTCTTAATTTGATACTTCAGGGCACCAATCATCAAATCTTCAAGATCCTTAACTCAAAATTTGGATTTGAGTCAGAGGTTTGAATCATGAAATTCAGATTAAGGATCAGTCATCCCAATTCTTTATAAGTGGACTTGCAAAAGGTGAAGTGTGGAGGACAAATGATGATCATTTAATATATCACATCATAGTTATACAAAGTATCCCTATAGTTTTGTGTTTGGTTATATATTATACTGTATTTAATAATTAAAGTCTGACATAAGTAGGATATGAACGCAATTAGTTTATTTAGTTTGTATGTAATTTATTTATGATTTTTGACCTTCTTATTATGTCTTACATGGTTGAATGGAATATTTTTGAGTATAGTAACACATCCTATGGATGGGGAAATTTTGAGTATAGGAATACATCCCAAGGATGGGTAAATTTGGAGTATAGCAATACATATCAACGAGGGGTAATTTTGAGAAGGCAACATAGTTTTTACAACTCTTTTGGCTATAATTTTGAGGATTCAGTAAATGAGCTCCAATGATTGAATGCTTCAAGGACACTCCAAAGATGCTCTAGACTTACTCTGAATCTACTCTGTGTGTTATTTGAAGACATATATAGTATTCTTTGAATAAGTCTAAGAATGCTCTGAAGATATGTATAAGGTGACTGGAAGACATGTACTGGATGCTCCAAAGCTATCCTAATGTGTTTCTAAGACTAAAAAAATTATGTGTAATACATGTTGCTGAGAGAAATTAGGATCATTTTAATACAAAAATTTTGTTTGAAAAAAAATTCATTAGATGCAAATGATAGTTGGAAACCATAAGAAAAGGAGTAGACATACAAATCTTCAACCCCCTACTACTTCCCACCCCTTTAAAATTGCTCCCTAAATAATAGTTTCTCATATATAATAGGTTCATATATTTTATAAGCAATGTTTTAATTTATAATGATGAATGGGACCCATCTAGTAAAGAATATTGATGAACAAGGGAAAATATCACCACTTTAAATAATAATGCTAGGTGTTATTCATTCATTAAATTTTATGAGGGAAAATTTTGCCACTCCAAAAGATGACTTTTCAACTTAGTCTAAAATTGAAACAATTCAACTCAAATAATAATAATTAGGTCAAAAAATGACTTTTTAACTCAGTCTAAAATAGAAACAATTCATAGTATTAGAACATAGCCAACAGATGAATGATGTGATGGGATAGAGATGGTGGAACCATTGAAACCCTCTCACATCACAACATTTCTTTATTATGAATATTTGCTTATAGTTAATAAAAAAAATTCTATTTTCCCCTCACATTCATGATTTGGTTCCCTATTGACTACAAGTGCTAAACAATCCTAATCACTACCATTTCATTATCTTGGTCATTTCATAACAAAACTATAGGTTTATCAAAATCTCACCAATTTCATAACTTAAAGTAGTAAATAATGAATAAAAGGTTCATGTGAAGCCAAACAAATCACACATTTTAGATATAGCAAAACAATACATTACATATTAGATTAAATACTTGACAAGAAGCACCTGTAGAAATGATAGTGAAAAATGGAGTCAAAGCTTCCATCACTAATGCCAAACCTATAAAAATGATAGTGAAAAATGGGGTCAATGCTTCAACCACTAGCACCATAGTTGATCAAGAGTCAATGAATGTTTTTTGGCCTTTAAAAGGGAGAGAGAACAACTAAGAGAAAATAATGGAAAGAGAAAAAGATAAACTGAACCCTAATTTTGAAGCACACAGGAAAATTATTTTTAACAAAATATTTTAATATTATTATTTAAACATATTAAATGTTTAAATAATTAAACATTTAAACAATTATTAAATATTATTAAACATTTAAACATGATTAAATTGTGTCATAGGGATTTGACTCCATAATTTTTAGCCCCCACAGAATACCTTTGAGATCATTATTAAATTTACCAATTCAAATACATGTGAGAGTGATTCACCTTTCTTGAATTAAAAAACTACTAATATTTAGAGATGAATTTGACCCAAAATGGTAATTAAAATAAATGATGCAAAATCATACCTAGTAACTCAAAACCTAAACTTGGGAAAGAATTTTGTGAGGTTATCTAAATTATGGCTATGTAAGGGCATAACTAGACTACAACATACCAATCTATAAACATTATTAACTTTCATTCATGACAACAAGGAACTATGTGATATCTAAATGCAGAGTCATAGTTAAACATTGTGGCAAACAACACATTGGGTACTTCAACATTAAAGCCTAATATTGGGGTTGAAACCAAGGGAATTTCAATTTAGACATAGAGATTGTGTTAATGATTTGGAAATAATAGGCTCTTGCATAATAATTAGATTTTCATCCACATTTTATGAAGATGTAACATAAGCAAATTGTCTAATAACCTAGATTTGCCTCAATTCCCCCCCCCCCCCACCCCCCCCTTGCACCCCAAGAATAATACCTTTGAGATAATTTAATTCAAAAATTAAAATACCTCTGAGGGTGAGTCACCTTTATTGAACATATAAACTAGGAATATTTGGAGATGAATTCAACCCCATAATGGTAATTAGAATAAGTGACATAAAGTCATACCTAGTAACTCAAAGACCTCTTGGGAAAGGATTTTTTGTGCTTATCTATTTAATTATAAAATAGAAATAGACTCATCATAACAAATTACACTTGATGGGTCTCTTACCATGGGTTTTTGGATCGCATCTAAGGGATCAAAAAAATTAGATTTTTTTTAATAATCTGCTACAAGAAAATATTAACACCATTGTAACAAAAATAATTTCTCCATTGCAATCACCAAGACAAAACCTGATCATGCACAATTGTGATCTTAATATAGTGAATATAGATGCCCCATAATTGAAACCAATGGAGTTGTAATTTTGATGTGGTCTATATTGTGCTAATAGAAATAATAGGCTCTTGCATAATATGTGGAGTTTCATCCACATTTTTTAAAGATGTAAGATAAGCAAATTGAATCTTTAATTTTTAGCCCACTCCCCCGCCCCGCCCCCCCCCCCCCCCCCCCAATTATACCTTTGATATAATTTAATTTACCTATTCAAATACCTATGAGGGCAAGCCACCTTTCTTGAACTCATAAACTAATGTTAAATGGAGATGAATTTGACCCCATAACGGTAATTAAAATAACTAACACAAAATCATATGTACTAACTCAAAGACCTCTTGGGAAAAGATTTTGTGTGCTTATCTAATTAATTATAAAATACAAATAGACTCATTGTATCAAATTATTGACTTTATGGGTCTCCTACCATGGGTTTTTTGATCACATCCAAGGGATCATCAAAATTAGAAAATGTTCAATAATTTGCTACAACACCATAGCACAATGAAAATTATAGAAGTTCAAATATTGAAATAAAATTAAAATTATCATTGAGAAACTTTAGAACTGATGGTAATGATTTAGAAATAATTATTAGGCTCTTGCATAATAAGTGGAGTTTCTTCCACATTTTTTGAAGATGCAACATTAATATTAATTTTTAGGAGAAACAAGTGACACAAAATCAAACCTAGTATCTCAAAGACCCCTTGGGAAAGGATTTTGTTTGTTTATCTATTTAATTATAAAATAACAACTAGCTCATCACAATGAACTACACTTGATGGGTCTCCCACCATGGGTTTTTGGATCACATCTAGGGGATCATCGTAATTATAAAATGTTCAATAATCTGCTACAAGGCCAATTAGTACTAAATGAAAATAATAGAACTATTCAAATATGGTCAAACAAAAGTAAAATTATCATCATGGAACTTTGGAATTTATGGTAATGATTTATAAATAATTATTAGGCTCTTTCATAATAATGGAACCACATTTTTTAAATTGATGTAACATTAATATTAATTATTAGGAGAAATAAGTGGACCTAGTGGTATAATAGTATGTATTCACATTGGAATAGATGGTGTCTTTCAAACATATATGTCAGACCACTTCAATTAGCTATCATATTTATAAGCCCAAAATTGTGCTCCTTATGTAGCGAATACATATGCCCCTTGATTGAAACCAAGGGAATTGCATTTTTGACATATTCTAGATTTTGATAATGATTTAGAAATAATAGGCTCTTGCATAATAAGTGGATTTTCATCTCATTTTTTGAAGATGTAACATAAGAAAATTGACTCCTTAATTTTTAGTCCCCTCCCCCCCCCCCCCCCCCCCAAAATTATAACTTTGAGATAATTTTTTTCACCAATTCAAATACATGTGAGGGCGAGTCACCTTTCTTGAACTCATAAACTAATATTAAATGGAGATGAATTTGACCTCATAATAGTAATTAAAATAAATGACACAAAATCATAAATATTAACTCAAATACCTCTTGGGAAAGGATTTTATGTGCTTATCTAATTAATTATTAAATAACAACAAACTCATTGTCACAATTTACTGACTTGATGGGTCAACTACCATGGGTTTTTAGATCACATCTAGGGGATCATAAAAATTAGAAAATGTTCAAGACTCCACTACAAGACCATAGTAAAATGAAAATTATAGAATTTCAACAATGGAAATAGAAATAAAATTATCATCATGGAAATTTGGAACCAATGGTAATGATTTAGAAATAATTATTAGGCTCTTGCATAATAAGTGGAACCACATTTTTTGAATTGATGTAACAGTAATATTAATTATTAAGAGAAACAAGTGGACCTAGTGGTATAATAATATGCATTCACATTGGAATAGTGGTGTCTTTAAAACATATATGTGAGACCACTTCAAATATCTATCATATTTCTAAGACAAAAATTGTGCTCCTTATGCAATGAATATAGATGCCCCCTGATTGAAACCAAGGGATTTGTAATTATGATGTAGTTTAGATTATGCTAATGATTTAGAAATAATAGCCTCTTGCATAATAATAATATGCAGTTTCATCCACATTTTTTGAAGATGTAACATAATAACATTGACTACTTAATCTTTATCCCCCCCACCCAAATTATACCTTTGAGATAATTTAATTAATCAATTCAAATACCTGTGAGGGTGAGTCACATTTCTTGAACTCATAAAATAATATTAAATGAAGATGAATTAGACCCCATAATAGTAATTAAAATAACTAACACAAAATCATACGTAGTAACTCAAAGACCTCTTGGGAAAGGATTTTGTGTACTTATCTAATTAATTATAAAATAGTAATAGACTCATCGTAATAAATTACTAACTTGATGGGTCTACTACCACGGGTTTTTGGATCACATGTAGAGGATCATCAGAATTGGAAAATGTTCAATAATCTACTACAAGATTATAGTACAATGAAAATGATAGAAGTTCAAATATGGAGATAGAAAAGAAATTATCATCATGGAGCTTTGGAACCAATGGTAATTATTTATAAATAATTATTAGGCTCTTGCATAATAAGTGGAACCACATTTTTTGAATTAATGTAATATTATATTAATTATTGGGAGAAACCCATAGACTTGGTGGTATAATAGTACACATTCACATTGGAATAGATGGTGTCTTTCAAGAATATATGCCAGACCACTTCAAATATCTATCATATTTCTAAGCCCAAAATTGTGCTCCTTATATAGTGAATATAGATTCCCCCTAATTGAAACCAAGGGAGTTGCAATTTTGGTGTACTATAGATTGTCCTAATTATTTATAAATAATAGACTCTTGCATATAAATAATAGACTCTTGCATAATATGACTATGGATTTTCATCCACATTTTCTGAAGATGTAACATAATCAAATTTTCTAATAGGGATTTGACCCCATAATGGTAATTAAAATAACTCACACAAAAACATACCTATTAACTCAAAGACCTCTTGGGAATGGATTTTGTGTGCTTATCTAATTAATTATAAAATAGTAAATGACTCATCATAACAAATTACACTTGATGGGTCTCCCACCATGGGTTTTTGGATCACATCTAGGGGATCATCAAAACTAGAAAATGTTCAATAATCTACTATAAGACCAATTACTATAATGAAAATTATAGAAGTTTAAATATGGTCAAATAAAAGTAAAATTATTTTCATATAATTTTGGAACCGATGGTAATTATTTAGAAATAAATTATTATTAGGCTCTTGCTTACTAAGTAGAGTTTCATCCACATTTTATAAAGATTTAACATTATTAATTATAATTTAGGAGAAACAAGTGGTGGTTTTATAATAGTAGCCCAAAATTATTTTTGGTCAATTCTAGCTTTTCTAACGCCATTATAACAAAAACAATTTCTCCATTACAATCATTAGGACAAACCCTGATCACCCAAAATTGTGTTCCTTATCCAGTGAATATAGATTCCCCCTGATCAAAACCAAAGGAGTTAGAATTTTGACGTAGATATCAATGTGATAATGATTTAAAATTAATAGGCTCTTGCATAATATTAAGTGGAGTTTCATCCAAATTTTTGAAGATGTAACATATTAAACAAATTGTCTAATAGGGATTTGACTCTTTAATTTTTAAGATGAACTTATTTTGACATAATTTAGTTTTCAATTTATATTCTTTCACTTCACATGACCCCTCTTGCCCCACACACACAGAAATTATATTAGTTCTTAAATATAATTGACATATTATTAATATAATATAATAATATCATAATTAATATTTTTATATATTAAACTAATTTATTATATTTTTTTAGATCATTACCGAGGTGGAAGTAAACTTAAAAGGCATGAGGGAAGCCTCTATGGTCACTCATGCCATGGGATGCCATCAATCTAGCCAATAATTATACCCTCCATAATTTGGTAATGTCAATCCATCATCCAAATCCCTTCATATCTAATGAAAATCTTGTGTTCAATAATTTACATCGAAGAACAAATCTATGAAACATTAATAAGTAATGGGCATTAAATTAAAATAATCACATTCATTATGAATTGGATATGTAGTGAAGTGATTTGAAAATATTCATTTATAGGGCCAAATCACATGACAATGTAATAAAATCAATAATCACATTTAAAACTTCATTGATAAAGATTAAAGAAATTATATTGTTATATCTATATATTATTATTAATGGTAGGGAAATAATATTTAATTTTTAACAAAATTAAATGAGTTTTTATGCCATATAAAATTAAAAGTAACTAGTCACATTTTGACAAGTAAGACTAAAGTATTGGTACTCTTATAAATAACTATTGGTAGTCTACATAATAATTTTGGTTATAGGTTTAAAAAATGTATTTTATGACCTCTAGTGATAAAATCAAGTATATTGTAAAATGTATAATGTGTTAGACCTCCGAACCTTATTTATAGGTAGTTAAGACGACATATTAAAATTTTCAAAATATTAATGATGATGTTGTGGCAATGTAATTTGATGTCAAAAGTTAGGGTGCATAGCTAATGGGATCTTTATCCTATATTGAAATATATAAATTATAATTATAATGTGATTTATAAATTATATTAACATATATATCATATAATAATAAAATATAATAATAGATATTATATAATTTTATATAAATTACATTATATAATATATATTTTTATTATATATTTTGATATAATATATATAAATATCATTTTAATATATTAAATATATCACTCACCTTCAATTCAACTTGAATACTAGAGGTGCATTTACATTCAAAAATAGGTGGGAGACCCCAATGAATTAACTTGAAATTAAAATTTACTTTTAAAAATAGAATCTATATAATTTTCAAACATTTTTAAGAGGAACAAAAACCACTGAACATGTCTGACCAGATATATAATTCATATTCCTACATATTCTTAATTTTTTTTTAACATACACTATAAAGCACTGACAGATCATAATAGAGTAGGTTTTATAGTGTCCCAAGCATTGAACATATTTATTAGTATCATTTTTTTAGATAGTTATTTTCAGTTATTTAATCTTAATAGTGTTCAATATTTTTTTACTCTATCTAAAATGTGCAAAAATCCTTGTTTTTGGTATTTAATCTTAATAGTGTTTAATATATTTTTAGATCTATCTAAAATGTGTGATTTATTTGTGTTTACTTGTCCTTTTAATTCATTTTTTATCACCTTAATATGTTATGGAAACAATAATATTCAAATAGTCTACCTAGATTATTATAATATTTTTTCCCTACTTGAGCGTGTCTAGCTATGATGTCAGTGATCCTTATACTAAAGGAGAATGCACATGTCTATTATTTAGGTAAATAGGGTTTTTTAATTATAACACTAAATGTCTGTTATTCAAACATTAATGCTCTATTTGCATATATTTCAATAATTTTTTTAATAAAAAATAGTACAATTTTTAAGAATGTGTGTCAAGCTTAGGGAGGCCCTGGGTTGGCCTAGGTAGTAGTGATATTTTCTATAAATCCCATTTCAAAAGGAAAAGAGGTCAAAGGATTCAAGTGGGTTTATAATATTAAAAGGGGTAGACTCCAGGTCTAGTTATAATTTAATATGGGTAGACTCCTTGTTTAGTTTAAATTCTATGTAAAATAGTCACACAATAATTACTTTACACCTTTTTTGATCATCTTCTTCATTTGGTGAAAAATAACCAATTACGTAGTTTTAGCCAATAAATTATTAAATTAAAATGTCCTTCCTTCTAAATGAATGAGCATGAATAGTTACTCAAAATTCAACTCAATTGTGTATAAAGTGGTGAGCCATTACAATCTAAAAAAAATATTAGTCCCATCCATGATAATAGAAAACATAAGATAATATAATAGGTAGTCTCTTATAGATTTAACCATGGCATTTAATATAACAATTGACTATACCCCCACTTATAATTAGGATTTGAAATTCTAGATCTAGGTAAATGAAATAGTCCAATTGAGTATCCAACTTACTATTGATGAATTTGTGTGTGCTCCTAGAGCAAATAAATATAGTGGACTTATATTTCTTGAGGAAACCAACCACCTTAATATTTGGAGGAGTATTAATACCTAAAAGTGCATGATAGGAAATAGTCATTTGAGAATATTCAGATTTATCCTCAGGTCCTTCTAGATTGTTGATGTGTGTTTGTGTCAAGGATGTAATGCAAATAGTAGAATAACATTTCTCAGATTTTAGGGAAAACATGAATATGTAGTTATACTTTGGGACTTCACTCAATTTTTATAAAGAGTGTTGATACCTGTAAATGTACCACAAGGTTTTTTAGTGTTAAAAGAACACTTCTCATTTTAGAATTCTAAGAATGTAGAGCATGAGTAGCAAGTTATGGTAACTTGATGTCAGCTATGGTGAAATAGTGATATATATATATATATATATATATATATATATGTTTTATTGTCCCATAAATTTATGTTAAGTGATGGTTGGGAGCCATCTTGGTCTATTATTCATGAATTATAGAGAATCTATGTTAATACTCAGTGAATTATGAATTATATTTATAATGAACTTCTCTTAGCTCGATACTGAATTTACCAATGTTAATCTTAGTCATAGTTTTAGGTACTAAGAGGATAGCCTATGTCTATTAGTTTTCCTTATCCTTTTCCAAGTTTTGAATCCTTAATTTCCTACCTTTGATCCCAACCTTAGCTTATTCTGATTGGGCTTTAATTAGGCTCTCAACATCCTCTTCATCGATTTCATCCTCGCCTAATTATTGCCCACCAATTCGGGTCAACCCTACAAATTCTTCCACATTCTAGAAGATGAATTCTTCTTCTCCCACCATGGCCTTCTTGGTGGTAACTCTCTCTAATCCATTTGTCTTGTGATTGAATTTGATAGTGATGGTAAATTTCACTAAGATAGGGGAAGAACACAATAAATATCCATTCTTCCACTAGGAGCTAGAAAAAAGGATTCTCCCCTTGAGAGATAAATAGTGTACAAACATGATCTAGGGGAGCCATCTAAGAATGAAATAAAACATATCTCACAAGTCCTAGTAAGTAAGGTGGCACATCTAATGGATAAATATAAAGCTTCAATGGAGGAGCTAAAGATGTATAACTAGGCCATGATCCCATACATGCAAAAGCTATTGAGTGAGCCTAAGGCAGTAACCCCAACTGCCAGCAAGCCCTTAATTACTCTTATATTTTCCTTAAGTGTCCTTTATTTTGGATATGGTGAAGATTTGACAACCAGTTCTTGGGCCATGGAAGATTATAAAAAATATTTGAGAACTTGGGCCAAAGAAGTAATCCACTCTGAACTAAAATGTCTAGATGACATACTAGATAAACAAAGAAAGAGCGACCCCCTAGTATTCATGTATGATGTAGACATCAAGAATTAGGAGGAAATAGGATGAAGTTGGATGAGATTTGTAATATAGGCATAAATATTTTAATAGTAGAAAATATCATCTCCTTAGATGATCATAAATAGCCTAGGTAGTATGAAATAGTAGTTAACCATCAATTGGTGGTGCTTAAGGAAGCTATTTTTGATTTAAATGGAGATGGTGAATCTTGACAGTGCATGTGACATGATGAAGTAGGCATTAAGTGATGCCCTAAAAATCTTCATTAATGTACCTCAAGGAGCCTTCAACATCTAGAAGATTAGAGAGGTAGTGCTACTAGAAAAATGATGTGACCAATTTAAATCATTAGTTGGGAAAAGGTAAGTAATGCTCTATAAGGTCACTAATTGGCCTAAAAACTAAATTTCTAGTTGGATAATCTTCAATAATATGTCATCCATAGCTATAATTATATAATTAAAGGAAGTGTGTCCCTTTAAAATGGTTAGTTAATTTTTGAGTCAAGAGATATAGCCTCAAAGAGTTTGTTCCTATGTAATTTTGTCTAGTGTCAAAGTGATTTCTATTGTAAAATCATTGGTGTTGGTTTAGATATTTTGTCACCTGATTCTATATTTTTACTCCCATGAATTTGATAACTGTATCAATAATTAAACTAGTTATAATGGTGTTTTATATTGATTCTATACTTATTTGACAAGGGTGTAGCTACCTTCTAATTATATGAAATGAATTAAAACTTATGTTTGTATTAACCAAAAATCAAGACAAAGGTATTTATTTTAACCAAAAAGCTTTGAAAGGTGCACATACATTTATAAACCATTAAACATAAAGTTCAAAGACTTCAATAAATTTGAAATTGAGTAAAGTATATTTTGTAGTAACCAACTATCCATCACCATAAAATCTTCATACAAAGATAATCATGTCATAGTGATGAAAACTAACTAAAAAACCATCATTTTCATTGAAGATGATCATTGGTAATATATTCAATATAAATAGAATAAATCCACACACCATAACACAAAAATTATGCCTACATGAACTTCACCATATATGTCTTCTATATTGAGAATAATAATAAGGAAATTCAAAGTATGAAGTGTTTTATAAAGAGTAAAAAAAAGTTTGCCCAAAATATCCTTACACCTAGCGTCTAACCCATATTTAAACATTACATAGCAACTATTTCTGATAATAGTTTATTTAAGACAACTACATCAAAAAATAAAATAAAATAAGTTTTTGAAAATGTTTTAAAAGAGCTAATAAAAATGAAACATCTTAACAAATGAAAATTCATTATGAATTAGTTGTCTCCACTCTAGCTCTTCCATCTTCGATTATCTTAGGTCTTGATTATTCTTGACTCACCTCTAGTGATTTCATTCTACTCCTATATTCTTGATACTTGGTAATCACTACATTAATGCTCTTGTTCCCTAGTGTGGTAATGATCTATAATTGGTCCTCTATTTTTTAAGTGCTTTGTCGATTTTCATCAAAGATTCAAACATAGTGTCCCTCCTTATTTTGAATGAAGTTAAATAATCCTACAACATATCAAGCTTTTTTAAATATTCTCCATTTTTTGTTTTTTGATTGGCTATCTGTTTATGAAATACTTATTTAAATTTCAAAGTCACTTCTAAGATGTTTAATATATTATCATCAAAATCATCAACTATTTCCACTTCTATATCATTTTAATTTCCTTTGATTTCAACTAACATCTCAAAATATTGTTGAAGTAATTTTTTGATTTCCTTAATAAAATTATCATATATATTTAAATTTGAATCTAAGGAGTTGATCTAGGAAGGATCAATTTCCTTAAGGTCATTCAATATTTTTTATCCAATTAGAACTAGAGGATCCATGGCAATAATATCTACAACCTACTATGAGAGTAGGTGAGTGTGGCTTTACTCTACTTTAACATGATAAAGTTATGTTATAAGACCGTTTATTTATCAACTAATTCGATGTAAAACTAGATTGATCTATTAAGGTAAAATAAACCATCCTAATAAATTTCATATATCCATTCAATATCAACCTTAGCATAACCCAAATTCTTCTTAATTTTTTGTATGGCCTCGGCATCGACACCTTCTATGTTAGAGCTTGAGGCTTTATTGGGAGTAGAAATTAGAAGAGATGAAATGAAATTATTAAGAGAAAAAAATTGAGACTATAACATCAAATTTTATTTCTTCTAATCTTTCACCCTTTTGATCAGGGCATTGACAAAGAAGTCAACATGATAAACATCACTTTCTAGAGTAAAAGGCCCCATATCAGCATGAATACTCTTATACTCAGCCTCAGTTATCTCATTCTCATTTAGATCCTTTATAGGATCAGCAATTTCCAAGAATCGATTACCAAAAGAGGCATTAGTCACCATATTAGACATTTTTTTAGCCTTTTTAAACTTTGAGGAACTTTACAGTAACTTTGACGACTGTGTCAATTTCAACTATCGTTATTGGTACACTTTTTGTCTTTTTCTCAACTACCTTATTCAAACATCTAAGAGAGTCTATCACAGTTGTATTTTTAGCGTTTTTACTTTCAACTCTTTCAATTAAAGAAATAGAAACAAAAAAAAATTATTGGGAGGAGGAAATTCAAAAATCATGGGAAAAGAACCATCATCAATCACATTTTCAAATAGATCATTAGAGTTAATAAGCACGGACTTCAGTTGGCTAGTTTTACTTTAAGGAATGGATGAGGGTATACCATCCTATTCACAAACTATTTTTAGTTTAACCATTTCTTCAGGCCTCTTACCATCTCTACCTGATTGTGAATTAGTGTTATATAGACTAATTTCCTATCTCCTAGATGAAATGTTAACATTGAAATTTTATACAACTCTTTACTCATTTCTCAATGGATCCCTTTGTTCATAAGTGGGATCTACATTTTGTCACCACTTTCCATTTAGCCAGTTTTGAGTACTTTTAAACATATGATTAGTTTGAAATTTAAAATCTAAAATTTCATTTTTTGACCAATTAACCTTGAGAAGAGGTTTGGCCATGATGGCTTAATACTCAAGGTCTACAAATTCATAATCTTCTTCGACACTCTCATGAATATGAATATAGAGGCCATAATCTTAGATTTGTTTCATTAACCTCATATATTCCCTCTTTTTTACTTCTCTTTCATCATTAAAATCTTCCAATAAATCTTTAATACTAGGGTGATCAGCTCATAAGAGTTAATTCTATATAAATTTTGTTTCACATAACCTTTGCTATCAAAATTAGCTCTCATAGAGAAATATTGAAGATTGTATTCACTTATAATCTTTTTTTTTCCCTTATAACTTTGATTATTTTTACAAGAAAAAGAAAACATTGATAATGGAAAAACATATCCTCACTTCCCCATATTCACATATTTTTAATTACCTATAGACATCTATCTGCAAGCCTCCAAAAAAATTTAGAAAATCATTTGCATATCAGGGCAATTTCATTGGAGCTTTCTCAAAACTCCCTATCCATAAATAAGTGAACCTCTCAAACTAAACATAAAATCTTCCATACTTCATAACTTAAGAAGTTGCTTTGAAATAAATCTTCATCTCAAGGTTTCTATTCAATTGTCTTACAACTTCCATTAAAAAGGTATCACTAACATGGAAATAATAATTCATCCCAAACTATTTAGTGAACTGTGGAAAATATTTGTATATAGGCATATCTAGTGTCAGAAGCCCTTATGGTTCCAATCCTACCTAGATAGGCTTCTAACTAGCTAAAATATATACCAAGTGTGAGGACATATGAAAAATAGTAGTGTATTGAAAATTTGATAAGTGTTCATTTAAATGGTAACTAATAACTTCTCCCAAATCAATGAACTATCTATCATTACAAATAACCAAAATAAATTGACACATCCAAAATTTAGAGGAATCAATTTGAGCATTTCCAGCTACATGGTGTAATAAGGTAATAACATCTAGGATTTCATCCTTAAAATGCACTATTTTAAGCTTAGTAGGTAATTGAGACTTACCTTTCTTCTCAGACTTTAGCCAATTCTTTGCTATAGAATTTTTACACCAATTTTCATTTGCTCTACAGAATTCATCACCCACAGCTATAGACATTTCTTCCATAGTTTCTCTATCGAAAAGATTCAATGCATGAGAAATTATATCCAGAGTTATTTTTATAACAACTGACCCATCCATAGATTTTATCTCATGCATATCTATAATGTATCTTCTTGCGCATGCAATTGCTAGGTCATTATTTTATACAATCTTAGAAAAATCTCTAGCACTTGCTAAACCACTCTACAAAATTATATCCTCCAATGGAATTCTAGTGTTCTATTCTAAGCGTGCCTGGATTTATTCTAAATTTCATTGTCTAAACTATGTATCTTTCACACCCAACCAATAGATTTAAGTTCCTATCTGCATGAGCACCAATATGCAAAGAGATAACACCTATGTCTTTGTGAAGTAATTACAAAGAGTAGAAATGCAAATGAATGAATTAATAAAACTTTATCCACCTAAGTTATGTTATAATCTTGATGAGATGTGTTTTTAATTCTGTATTAATGTGTTTTTTAATTCTATCCCTCAAAATAAATTCTTTAAGATTTATGTGCCTCCCAAAAATTTTGAAAAGACAACTCCAAGTTGTTCCATACAAGTAATTAAATGAAGTAGTGACACCTTAAAAATTGAGAGAATAAAGCAATATCACGGGGTCATAAAAGTTCAAAACTTTGAAACCAAAAGTTGGGAGTTTTTAAGTTTTGAAAAACTTCGACTTACCAACTACGCAAGACTCATAACTAACAGAAAGGTTAACCAAATTGAGTGATTGAGAAGTTATAAAAATATAAAACCTGATGAATTTGGTTACGAACTTGGGAGATCAATTACTTAGGTTATGAAACTCACATAACTCATGAAATTATGTAACAATGGAGAGTGACAAAGGCATCAAAACTAGGAAAATGAATGGGATGAAGACCTAGGAAACTCAAATAGGAAAAAATAAAAAATGGATAACACAAATTCAAATTTAGGGGTAATAATTTCCAAGCTTTGAGAGCATTTTATGATGCATCCCTTATTATAGAGATTTCTTGCATAGTGGTAGACTATAGGTTATTAAAAAAAAAATGTATATAGTTTAATTACAAATGATTAATGAAATTTTCTCATGGTTTTGATTCTTTTCCTATAATTGAAGTGCATTGCTATGTTTCCCTTGATTAGTTGATTGGTTGTCATATATGTTTATCTTTTTGGTATTAATGTCAAAGATATATATGGATTATAAAATCCTTTTTGATTTTATGAATTCAAGAATGGGGTATTGATAGCCTTTTTCAAGGGTAGTCCTAGGCTCACAATTTTAATGGTAAATAATTCTTGATGTATACATTTAGAAGAAGAGTTCTGACCATTTCTTGATGCCTAAGATATGTAGGGCTGTGAGGTCTAGTTTAATATTCTTAAAGACTCTTCGTTCATTATCCATTGACAAGTAAAGATTGATTTCCTCCATTTGTTGCTACTTATAAGCTTACATGGTTTTCTCTTTCAATTTTCTCACAATAGATTGTAAAGGGTCTCTATGAAATCTCTCTTATGCTCATAAACATAGTTAAGTTCTATTTGGATTGAATTGTAAATAGTTGGGTTTGTTCGAGTCACTTTATGTAGGTTCTAGGGTTTTGAAGCTTAAGTGGTAAGATATATACAAGATTTAGGCTTACACATGACTTGGAATTTATTTATACTTTTCCTTTTAAAACCTTTACATTTTTGTGCCCACAAGATTTGCTATTTTGTATTTTTTTGCTTACGTGGCACCTATGTGGCATTATTATGAATATGTTGTGGAAATTTTCATTATTTCCCTTTGTTACTTATCCATAGGTATTAAAATACCTCCCTAGGATATTTTCACTCTGTTGGATCAAATCTCAATGATGTAATAAGAGTCATTCAATCATTTGCGGTGCATGTAATTTACATTTTAGACTCAGGGATATCTTTTCATAAACATAATGTAAACTTTAGGCTAAGACATTCATGCCAAGATTTATGAAAATATGCTTCAACTATAGGATCATGATCTGATGTATTTTTCTTGATTGGTTTCCTTATCAAGCATGACCTATTTACTTTTAGTCTTTAAAGGAGAGGATGCCAAGTGTTAGTCATTCAGGCCTTCCATATCATTTTGAAATCTCAAATGTGCCTCACTCTATTGGATCATCCTCTAGTGATATAATATGGAAAATTAGATCATTTTATTTGTATGATTTTTATTCTTTGGTCAAGCTTTAAAAAGTTAAATCATGTGCATGTTCAAGGTATCTCCTCATAGATACCTCCAAACAAAATTCCATTAGTTTGCAATAAGGTTCATTCTAAATAAAAATGTGTCATGGTTATATTAAATCCCTTGAAAGGAAATTTTAAATTAGCAAAGAAGGTATTCCAATTCCCCTTGAGGTATCTCCTAGGAGATACCTAAACTAAAATTCTAATCATGTGCATGTTCAAAGTATTTCCTAGGAGATACCTCCAAAGAAAATTCTAGTCATTTGTATCATGATTCTTGTCAAATAAAAAGGTATCATGGTTATATCAAATCCCTTAAAAGGACCTTTTTAATCAACATTGAATGTGTTTTAAATCCCCTTGAGGTATCTCTTAGGAGATATCTTGAAATAAAATTCCAATCATGTGCATATTCAAGGTATCTACTAGGAGATACCTCCAAAGCAAATTCCATTAGTGTGCGACAAGGTTATTTCCAAATAAAAAGGTGTCATGGTTATATAAAATCCCTTAAAAGGACCTTTTCAATCAACATAAAATGTATTTCAAGGCCCCTCAAGGTATCTCGTAGGAAATACCTTGAAATGAAATTCCAATCATGTGCATGTTCAAGGTATCTCCTATGAGATATTTATAAAGAAAATTCCATTAGTGTGCATCAAGGTTCTTGCCAAATAAAAAGTTTTAATAATTATATCAATATTGAAGGTATTCAAATCTCCTAAAAAAATCCAATCATGTGCATGTTTAGGGTATCTCTTAGGAGATACCTTGTGTGAATCAGATTTCTTGCTAAATAAAAAGGTGCCATTGTTATATCAAATCCTTTTCAAAGACATTTGTAATCAACACAAAAGGTATTATGTGGCCCTTTGAGGTATCTCCTAGGAGATAAATTGAAATAAAATTCCAAATCATGTGCATGTTCAAGGTATCTCCTTAGATAGATCTCAAATGAAAGTTCCAATAGTGTGTATCAAGGTTATTTCCAAATAAAAAGTTGTCATGGTTTTGTTAAATATTTTACAAGGACCTTTTATAGAAACATGGAAGGTATTCCAAGGCCCTTCAAGTTATTTTATTTAGACTTTTGCTTTTAAACCTTTGCATTTCATGCCCACAAGATCTTTTATTTTATCTTCTTCTACTTGCCTAGAAACTATGTGGCATCATTCTAAATCTTTCATGGCATTTTTCATAATATCCCTTTGTTGCTTAGCCATTGGTATTAAAATAACTCCCCAATATCTTTTCACTCTACTGGATCAATTATCACTGATGTAATAAGAGTCATTGGATCATCCAAGATGCATGTCTTTTACATTTTGAACTCAGGGCTATCTTTTCATAAACATAATATGTACTTTAGGCTAAGAAATTCATGCCAATATTTATGATAATATTCTTCATCTATATAATCATGATCTGAGGTCCTACTCTTGTTTGGTTACTTTATCAGGTGAGACCCATTTAATTTTATTCTCTGAATGAGAGGATGCCAAGTGTCAATCATTTGGGCCTTCTCTATCCTTTTAAATTCTCAATTGTACCTCACTTCATTGGATTATCTTATGGTGATTCAGCATGGACTATTAGACCATTTAAGTTACATGATGTTTATTAAATTCTTGAGCTTCTTCTCACTCTATTTTATTAAGATCCAGTGATGTGGCTAGAGTTGTTTGATCAGTTAGACCATAGAACCTTCATTTCTCTTGGCCTAGACCATTCGGTGAGCCTCTACATGTATGAGTAATATATATTTATTTTTTAAGATCCATATTTATTATTTCATTAGTGTTCTTTAGCTCAAATAAGAAGGATAAACTTGTAATTTTGGTGCATCACCCTATTAGCTTTCTTAGGAGCACTTATCCCCTTTATAATCCTTTTATCATAAATCCTTGGCTTAGTTTTAGTTTTAGGTGAGCATCAAAGATGAAGTTGGCCTACTCTGGAAGTTCATCCCTAACATAGGTGACCCACAACCTAAGTTTGTTATTATTTTATAGCTCCACTTGGAGAATCCTTATAACCACTTCTCCCAAGGGTGAAATATAAGCTATAATAGTTATATCAAATCCATTTGAAGGACATTTTCAAGCAACGTGTAAGGTATTATAAGGCCCTTTGAGGTGTCTCCTAGGTTATAATTTGAAAGAAATTTCCAATCATGTGCATGTTCAAAGTATCTCCGAAGAGATATCTAAAAATAAAATTTCAAAAAGCCCTTAGGTTACTTTAAAAAATCCCTTAGGTTACTATCAATAAGCTTTAAGTACTTTCAAGAAGACCTTAAGGTACTTGATTACTTACAAGGGTGGAACTCTAAAGTAATTCTGAGAACCCCTTCATATCTTAGACTACTTCATCCAAGGCATCCATTAGTGCCTTCCATTTAAAGTAAAACTATACTCCATTTGTGAAGGATAAATCCACTCTTGACCCTGTTTGAAATGTTCCTAGGAGATAACTTAAAGGGGTAATCCACTCTCATTCACACAAGTCATTCGGAACATTTGTTCACACAAAATGTCTGATGCAAAAAATCCAAACAAAAAATTCCAAAGATCCAAAGTTTTTGATGTAAATATGAAATGGTCCATGTACAGGATCACCATCAATAGATATGGAGGAAATCATACACTGTAACCTAAATTAAAAGACAAAAGAGTGATAATAAAATTTATCCATCTACATGATCCTCCTTTATTGTCATACCTAATAAGATGGATGGATTTTTTGTATGTAGAGGGCATAATTTTGAAAATGTTTTGACATAATGGAATGTACTATTGTATGATAGTAAAATCCAAAAATGGGGTCGATAGCATGTCATGTGGGCCATGCCAACAAATTATAATTTATCTTGGATCCTATTTAATATTTTTCTTTGTAATGTATTCTTATTTCATAATCTCTAGATCCAATGAATTTTTTTATAAATTCATGGTATTCTTAGTTATATCTCTTCCAACTTGGTAAGTTTTGGTGGTAACACAAGAATCATAATAATCTTACCATAATTATGTTAATTTGAAAAGAAGTAGCCTCAAGTAGTGGACCATGCTAATGTGTTGGTAATATTGATTATATACATTGAGAAAAATTTATGGTAATATAAACTTTTAAATAAGTGAGATAGTATTTACACAATCCATTGATTAGTTATTATCAACTAATTCTTTCTCATACCCTGATGATGGTTCATGGAGTATGAATTGAAACATCAGTCAAAAAGCTACAACATAGTTTTTTCCAAAAATTTCACTAACTAATCAACTTTTACATTTAAGTAAAATATTTTTTTATAATTTAACCAATATGAAAGCATCTTTGTGTAATGGTTATACATTTCAATTTTACCTTAATGTTTTAACTTAATTAAAAATTTTCAATCATAAATAATATGCCCAATGGATTAAAATGGCCATGTATCTATGCCTACATCAAGAATTTTTATTTGCTAATTATTAGTGATTACCTTATATCAAAGGCATCGACTTATTATTTATGGGTTTTCGGTGGTATATAAGAGGAATAATCCTTGGTTTATCACTATTGATACCTTCCATATTATTCTCAAAAAAATATTGATCACATTGAAAAGACTAATCATTATTTGAGTCAATTTTATGGAGGTTCTAGGGTTTTGAAATGTTAATGGTAGTATGTATTTAATATTTTGGCTTATCTGTGCCTTGGATTTTATTTAGAATTTTGAAAAACTTTGGAGTTTCATGCCCACAAGATCTTCTATTCTATCTTCTTATACTTTCATGGAAACTATGTAGCATCATTCTAAATCTTTCATGTCATTTTTCATAATTGCCCTTGGTTCCTTAGTCGTTGGTATTAAAATGCATCCCCAAGATCATTTAAATCTATTGGATCAATTATCAATGATGTAAAGAGAGTCACTGAATCATTTGAGATGCATGTATTTTAAATTTTGGACTCAAGTCTATTTTTTCATAAACATAATGTAAATTTTAGGCTAAGACATTCATGCCAAGATTTATGATAATATGCTTCATCTATAGAATTATCATCTGGGGTCTTTTTCTTGATTTGTTTCTTTATCAGGTGGGACCCATTTACTTTTAGTATTCAAATGAGAGGATGCCAAGTGTTAGTCATATGCACCTTCCATATCCTTTTGACTTCTCAATTGTGCCTCATTACATTAGATCATCCTCTGATGATGTAACGTGGACTATTAGACTGTTCGAGTTGCATGATGTTTAGTCTTTGCTTGAGATTCTTCTCACTTTATTTGATCAATATCTAGTGATGCAATTATATTTTTTATTAGTTGAGATACATGTTATTTAATCTTGGACTCAAGGTTACCTCACTCCATCCAATCAAGGTGTAGTGATGACATGAGATCCATTTAATCCTATAATATGCAAGGAGGTTAAATTATGGACTGAAATGATGAATAGACATAGGCTAAGAGTTAAGAGGTTAATAAATAGTTGAGGACTTACTATTAAAACATAAATCAAAGGACCATTCTAACTAAAAATTGGGCTTGAGGTATCAAATTTTAATATAAGGTGTTAAGAAAAAATGTCCTAAGAGATAGCTCAAAATAAAATTCCAAGTATGCATCAAGGTTCTTGACAAATAAAACGTTTTCAAGGTTATATCAAATCCCTTGAAAGGACCTTTATAATTAACAAAAAATGTATTCTAAGGCCTTTTAAGGTATCTCCTAGGAGATACATTAAAATAAAATTCCAATCTTCTGCATGTTCAATGTATCTCCTAGGAGATACATCAACTACATCATGGTTCTTGCAAAATAAAAAGGTGCCATTGTTATATCATGACTCTCATAAAATGGAATGATGAAAAGCCATGACCATGTTGATGGGTCTTAGATATCCACAGTCTGTGTCTAATTAGATATCAAGATCCAATGATTCCCAAAGAATAGAGCTTGATGTTGACTCAATTAGGGCCAACCATTGAATAAAATGCCCTATAGTTATATAAGAAAACCAATTTCCTTAGATTGGTTTTTGTCTATAGATAAATCATTCCAAGACATAAGGAATAGAGTAGGTACATTATAGATAGATAGATAGATATTTTAATAATGTCCACAAGACAAATAATAGTCTACGGGACCCCAAACAAAAAATCAAAACCCGAAGAAGTGAAAAGACCATTCTCAATTAGACCTTTGACAACTCACTGTTCAAAGCAAGGCATGACATGTCCATTGTAAATATGAATACCTTATCCCATAAATGAGAAGTAGTGTAAGACAAATGGAATAAAGTTGGGGATTTGAAAATTAGTCAAATTATTCACTTCTGGCTAAATTATGGGTTACCACTTTGGCTAAATTCTTATCTTCCAATGCACTTTGTTTGATCCATAGTTAATTTTTGGGTTAACCATAAATATCTCCTTCATGATTATTTGTTCTAATTGGAACATAAGCATGATGGTGACACCTTAAAAGCTAGCAACTCTTTGGTTATAAAAAAGAACAAACTTGTCCCCCTTCTTTCTATTTTCTATATATATAGGTCTCTGTGCCAAAATAAATATTATCAAAAAATCATTTGATCATATGATCTCTCTTTGTCTTTCTCTCAATTTCCTCTCTTGGTGAGACTAGACTCTACCAAGGTGAAATTTTTAAACTCTTAAAGTATAAGAAGGTTATCCTTTGATTTCACTTTTATCGTAATAGTGTGTACTTATCTCACCTAATTACTAGTTCATCTACTCATATATGTTGTATTTAGTTCTTTGGTTGTGTTTAGTACTCTATATCTTTTGGTAAAAAACTTGCATGTGGATACTATTATTGGTTAGTGTGTGTTTTAGACCTCCCCTTTTATTTCCCTTAGCCTAAATCATTTGGTGAGCCTCTATATGGATGCATAATAGATAATTAGTTTTTGAGACTTGTCATTACTATTTCACTAGTGTTAATCAAGTCAAGCACGAAGGATCAACCTATAATTTTGGTGCATCACCTTGTTAGATTTCTTAGGAGACCCTACCCCATTTATAACCCTTTTCTCATAAAGCACTAGGCTTATTTTTAGTTTTAGGTGAGAAGAAAGTGAAATTTGGCCTAATTTAGAGGTTTAACCCTAACATAAGTGACCCATAACCTAGGGTTGTTCTCATTTTATAGCTGGATTAGGAGAAGCCTTAAAACCACTTCTCCCAAGGGTGTGAGTTGAAGCACTAATAGTTTCTGACCTACCTAGTGAGATAAAAGACTAAAGAAGTGTAAGAATCATTGGTGTTATTCTTTTGCATATCATCCTTTTAGTCACTCACCAAATATTAATGGTAACTCCAAGAATCTATCACCTAGTTTGATTTTTCCAATACCTGATCATCATTATCTAGTATGTAGAATCAACCATAGCCATGCAAGGAGTGGATCAAGTAACCATATCCATACAAGGAATGGATTGAGTAACCATAGCCCAGAAAAATGAGCTTGGTGTTCAAGAGTACCAAGACTCTTTCTTTCTCCCTCAAGATCCACCAAAATAATCCTTTAATTGACCATGTTCAAAAGACACTCACACTAGCTACAAGCAAGGAGAATTTCTTCACCCTCCCAACATATACCATTCAAGCTAGAAGCCTATTAGTTAAAAGGTGGGAGAGGAAATTATAGTCATAAGAGAACCTAAAGAAGATAATGCAAGAGTCTATGATGATGATGAGATCATATTAGGTAGTCCACTTCTTTCAAAAGTGGTAGAATAAAGATTAGATCAACCTTCTTGGCATGGCTCTGATACTAATGATCTAGATCTTAACCAAGTTGATCTTGAGGATGAAATCATGAGTGAGGTTGATGAGCAAGAAATTACAGGCACTCAAGAGATGCATCTTAAGGGACCATCACCTTGGGTGATAAAGAGGGTCCTAAAATATGGATAGAGGTTTCTACATAAGCATGAGCTTCAAGAATAAATCCTGGGAGACTTGTTCGTAAACTAGGGAGTAGGAACTATTCATCTCCAAGGAGACTATGATCTGAGTGTGCCCAAAGAGCATGATGATGTAGTAGTAATATATAAGACTAAGGTAAAATCTGATTTCTCAATGTTTGTATTGATAAGAAGATGCCTTATCAATTACCTAGCTTAGTTAGAAGATGCCAAGGAGGAGCTGCCATAGGTTGTGCTTAATTCAGAGCACAAACTTGAGCTTCAACTATTATATTATTTTTATTTTTTTTCAATGTGATGTAATTAATTACTAAAAGAAAAGTATAAGTAGGGTTTTTAAGATTACCTAGAGATATGGATGGCTGGTTGTGCATCATAGATCAAAATTTGTGGGAACTCCTCTTTGACTAGGGAAGAATGACTTATAAATCACACTAACTCACAAAAAATGGATTAATAGAAAGATGAGTGGGTTGCCTAGTTACAAACTAGTCCATAAAAGTGACACGCTCTTTTAGATGGATATCAGTCCACTATTTTGAATTAAGAAAAATAATAAAGATAAAAAGATAAATATTATAAGGAATAAATGATGTAAAAGATAATTTGATAAAGATAAATGATTATGGATTGTTCAATATAATAGATAAAATATACAAGATAATAGATGTAGGTATAAACAACACCAAAATACAACTTAATAAAGATTAGATTAATGTAGACTATCTATGATTAAAAGTTAAGTTAAATGGATTATTTGAGGATATGATGTATAAATACTTTGCTAAGTTTTAGTAATGGATATCAACAGTTTAGGATAGATATTTAAAAACTAGAATGCAGATTATGTAGGCTTTAGGGACTAAAAATGTTATGAAAATAAATTATAAGAATGTTTTCAAAATTTAGTAGGGATTGATGTCAATTCAATTTAAAATGATAAACTTTAAAAATAGACTATAATAGTGACTTGTATTATTAGTATAATAATTAAACATAATGGAACATAGTGATAGATAAATGCAAAAGTTATAGATTTGAAATAAGAATGAATTGAAGTGCAATACATAATTTGAAAATAATCTTGGCATGAGGTTGATATTTGAACTCTTTTATTTCGATTTGGGTAGAAATTCACTAGTAAGGGGTCTAACAATCACCTATGAGTCTCAAGAAGAAATTTTGTCAGTGTTTGAGGGTCAAAAATTACAATCACCATACTTTTCAGGCTATGGAGGTCTGATATGTATATATGGATCGACGTAGATCTGAGAGAATTGGTGTCAATAATGGAGGATCAACATTGATCATGGAGGATTGATGTTGATTATCTTAATTTAGCCAAAATTTATCTTAGGTTGTTTCAAACCGCATCATAAACTAAGTAAATGTAACACTAAGTTATTTGCATGGGTTTTTGATGAGGGTTGTTGGGAGGTTGGATAGGTTTTTTTTAATTTGTTGTTAGGATTTTTTATTTTTTTAAATATTTTTGGTGGGTAGGGATGGTAAATAGTAATTTATAATATTAATTATCATGTGTAAATAGGGGGTATATACATAAAATAAATATTTCAATATAATTTGGCATTTAATTATGGACATTTAGTTTCTTATGCTTTAAGTTATATTTCATGTATATAATTTCAAGGTGTTTGAGAGTGGTTTTAGAACTTCAAGGGTAAAGATGAAAAATATATATTTTTGGAGGTTTTCACCACATTTCAGACTTAGCCTAATTCACACTCAACTAATTTCAAGGTTTAAGGTTGTGGTGCACATTTTTAGCATCTACATTCAATTATTAAAGCAATAGCCTAAAATATGGCAGAATAGGGTAAGGGTGATAAATTTTGGCATCTACACCAACAAGAGAAAGATCAACTTGCTCATCCACTCCATGGAGCATACATGACCAATCAATTAGATTGGGAGGGTGAGTTCATTTTTGTTCTTTTTCTATGAGAAGCATACCATCACATTGCTAAAAATCTAGTGCTTCTCCACATTTGTTTACTTCCCTCTCTTAGTGAGAAAAAACTCTACCAAGATAGAATTAGTAACCAATTAAAGTAATGGAAGGCTATGATTTGATTTCACTATTATGATATAGTGTGTACTTATCTCACCTAGATACTAGTTCATCTACTCATATACATTGTGTTCGATGGTCTGTATCATTTGATTGAAAGCTCACATGTGGATACTGTGATTGGTTAGTGTCTATTTTTACCTACCCTTTTATTTCCCTCATCCTATACCATTTGGTGAGCCTCCAAATGGATGTGTAATAGATATTTATTTTCTAAGCTCCATCTTTATTATTCCATTAGTGTTCTTCAGGTCAAAAAAGAAGGATTGACCTACAATTTTGGTACATCACCCTGTTAGTTTTCTTAAGAGAAATTATCCTCTTTAGGACCCTTTTCTCATAAAGCACTAACTCAGTTTTAGTTGTAGGTGAGCATCAAAGATGAAGCTGGCCTACTCTGGAAGTTCATCCCCAACATAGGTGGCCCATAACCTGGGTTTGTTCCCATTTTACAACTCTACTGGGATTAGCCTTACAACCACTTCTCCCAAGGGTCCAAGTTAAGATATAATGGTTATATCAAATCAATTTCAAAGACTTTTCTAAACAACATGGAAGGTATTTCAAGGCCCTTATAGGTATCTCCTAGGAGATACTTTGAAAGAAAATTCCAATCATGTGCATGTTCAAGGTAGCTCCCAGGAGATATATAGAAATAAAATTCCAAAAATCCCTTGGGGTACATTCAAAATACCTTAGGGTACTATCAAGAAGCCTGAAGTACTTTCAAAAATCCCTTAAGGTACTTGACTACTTTTAGGGGTGAAACATTAAAGTAAGTTTGGGCACCCCTTCATATCTTAGACAACTTCATCTAAGGAATCCATTAGTGCCTTCTGTGTAAATTAAAATTGCACTCCTTCAGTGAAGGAGAAATCCACTCTTGTTTGCACAAGTTATTCAAAACATTTGTTCACATAAAATGCTTGATGCAGAAAACTCCAAACATAAAATTCCAAAGAAACAAAGTTCTTGATGTAAACATGAAATAGTCCATGTATAGGATCACCATCAATAGATATGGGAAAAACCATAAAATTTAACCTAAATTCAAAGACAAAGGAGTGATAATAATATTTAGGCATCCACATGATCCTCCCTTATTATCGTACCTAATAAGATGGTTGAATTTTTATATGTAGAGGACCTAATTGTGAAAATGTTTTAACATAATGGCATCTAATATTGTATGATAGGAAAAAACAAAATTGGGCTTGATAACATGTCATGTCGGCCAAGCCCATAAATTGTAATTTATCTTGGATCTTATTTAATATTTTTCTTTATAATGTATTCTTATTTCATAATCTCTAGATCTAATGAATTTTTTTAATAACTTCATGGTATGCTTAATTATATCTCTTCCAACTTTATAAGTTTTGGTGGTACACAAGACTCATAATAATCTTACCATAATTGGGTTAGTTTGAAAAGAAGTAGCCTGAAGTAGTGGACCACAATAATGTTTTGGTAATATTGATTTTATACATTAAGAAAAATTTATGGTAATATCAAATTTTACATTTAATTAAAGTACTTTTTTAATAATTTAACCAATATGAAATAATATTTGTGTAATGGGTATATATTTCAATTTTACCTTGATGTTTTAACTTAATTCAAATTTTTAGTCATAAATAATATGCCCAATGGATTAAAATGGCCATGTTTCTATGCATACATTAGGACTGTTTATTTGTTAATTATTAGTGTTCACCTTATATCAAAGGTATAAAATTATTATTTATGGGTTTTTGGGGTTATATAAGAGGAATAATCCATGGTTCATCATTGTTGATAGCTTCTATATTATTTTAAAAAAATCTTGATCACATTGAAAAGACTAATCATGGTTCTTTAAGAGACTAACCATTAGCCATGCAACCTTACAAACCATTTTGTGTCAATATCACTTGGAGGACTAAAAATTAGAAATACCCTAATAAACTTAGTGAATATTAACCCTTTATGCTATTCCCTAAAATTCAATGAGTTTTCTAATGGAGTTTTGTAATGGTTCCTTTAAATTTCCTAGTCTCGTGTGTCATGGACCATATTTTAATATATTATGAAAGGAGTTGCGCCTATTATTATTGTTATAATAATCCGATTAATTATTTCTATTTTATAAGATAAAATAAAGAAATTAATGTTCAACTTTGACATCAAATACTATATCTCAACTACGAGTGTTTTTTTATCCTACATCCAAAGCAATTATCTGTCTTGATGACATATAAGATGAAATATCTATAAGAACAAGGGGATGTATACCTGACTTTCTAGGGTTCCTCTACCTAATAATTTTTTTCCCATGGATGGTATTTTCATATTTGTTTTAAAATCATGAATTTCTCATTATGGTTTGAGATGTCATTGGTTTGTTTATCAATGATTTCATTTCAATAATTAAGTCACCCATCGATTAAGATAATATTTGTTAAGTCACATATTGATATTATTTTAGTAAATCATTGTGTCACCCCAATACATGGAGATATACATAGGTTGGTGTTAATCTACTAATTAAATCCTCATCCATTTAGTACCTTATTATAGGAATCCATTTAGCCTTCAAGTATGTGTCCATACATATAACTTAATTATATTTTTATCTATCTTGTGCCCATGGTAGTCTCTTTACAACAACACATATTTTATATATTTGTAGATAAGTTTTTATTGGAACATAAATCCAAGTTAATAAAATAAATAATTGAACATGTTTCATTTCATATTACATATTTTTGTACTTGGATGGGTGTTTTATTATCATTATCATATCATGAGACCTTGATTGTATATGTTGGTGATTACCACGTGTTTAATGGACATACATTATTATTCTCTTGATATTTTATTTATATGATTATTTCCGTTATTATTGAGTGATAATTTTGTATCTTTGAAATAATATTACCATCTTTGATATGTACACATGTTGGTTATATTTATTTTTATTAACTTGTTATAGATAATTACTAGAATTCCACTCACTATTGTGAATTATAATTGGTGTTAACTAATTAAATTGAAAATTTTATTCTTCCTCATTATCTTAATCTACCATATCATATCTCATTAGTGTGATATGAACCAATACATAGATATAGCTACCAAAGATTGATAATACTTATGATTATTCATGATCTAGTTGAATGTATTATGATCAAAATACATGATTATTACTAATGCCTATATGGATACCATAAATGATTTTGAATTATCTTATATATGATATATAATTTTTTAGGGTACTATCTTATTATAGGGGTGAAACTTTAAAGTAAATTTGGGTGCCCCTTCATATCTTGAACTGCTTCATCCAAGGCATCTAGTATGCCTTCCATGTAAAGGAAAATTGTACTCCTTATGTGAAGGAGAAATACACTCTCGTCCCTATTTTAAATTTTCCAAGGAGATACCTTGAAGGGGAGACCCACTTTTGTTTTCAAAAAATGTCAGATGCAAAAGATCTAAACAAAAAAAATTGAAGACCCAAAGCCTTGAATAGAAATTCTGAATACCAAAATCCATCCAATAAAATATTTGAACAAAAAAATTGAAGACCAAAATCTTATAATAGGGCTCGATCAAAATGTTTAAGCACCTGGAAAGGTCTTGTGAATTATTTGAGGTAGCTATTATGTACACATAGAACACTACACCAATAAAATCACTAGTACACATCTATAAATATGAATCAACTTGAGCTCAACTAACTTAATCAACATGTTCACCAATCCTCACCAACTTGTTTCTTCTTATCCTCATTAACTTGATATACTCTATGTGATACAAAATGATACTATTCAATAATATTCAAGTCTAGTAGTGGTGGTTGATGAATCCTACTAGCCTAGGTGAGGAGTCTTTCATGTTCTCCCTTGGTCAACTAAAAGCTACTCTTGAATAAGTCAACTTCAGTGACTTTTTTCCTTGCAACATATAACTCGACCTCTATCTTCTATAAAATTAAGCCCTAGAGACTTAATTTGAATTTACCTGCCACTTCTTTTACAAGATGATCAAAATTGATCCTTTTGATCAATTTTCTTATGGAGACTTTTAATTTGGATAACTTCAAATCATGCAAGATCTAGAAAATTTAAACCTCATGACCTTGGTATTGACAGATCAAGGGCCTAACGGACTACCCACTCCTAGACTATAGGTATCCTTCCTATGGTCCAAAAATTATATGTATCTTATTGGGAGAGAATAAATAACATGGCCACAAACTTGAGGCCAGTGCTTGGGTTCATCATGGAGTCATAGAGACTGAGTGCATTGTTGAGAATGGACTTAAACTTAAATTCTCAATCCCTTTTGGTGATGACACATATTTTCAATATGATTTTGAGGAAAGAAGAGAGCTTTTTTAAAGAAAATTCATGCCATTAGTATATGGAAGTGGGCCCCATTTTTAATAAGAATTTTAGAATTAGTTTAAAGGGAGATACATGTCACCAAAATGCTACCTACATATCCCTAATATTTCATACATGAAGTTTAATCTATCAATCTTTGGGTAAACATGATGGATACACTTGGCATAATCACATAGATTTGCTTGCCCAATGAACTTGAAATAATTTTTTAGTGTTAAAATGTCATTGGTTCATGGCTACATGCCACATGTCTTTGACTATTGAAAAATGAAGTCTTAAGATTAATGTCATAGGTACTCCTGAAGGTATTACAAGTCCCTTAAAGGGTACCCATACACATGTTTGAAAGGTATCTCCTAAGAGATAACTTCAAACCTTTGGGTCCACAATAGAGGTTAAAATCAAATACAGGATCCCAAAATATAAGAAGATAATCATTTTCCATAATTTTACTCAAAACCCCCATTATTTATTATAATTTTATATTATAATAAAATACATGGTCTAATATTGACTTAATTAGCTAATTTTCTCTACATAGCTATTCCACTCTGATGCATGTTTGAAATTTATCTCCAATGATATACCATCAAAGTTATTTTTTTTGGATTGACATAAACTATATAATTAAAAAAATGCTATAAATATCCTTATTAACAACTCTTCTCATGTATTTTGCAAATGTCTAGTTGAAATATCATACATCAATGGCTTTCTAATGTGGAGACTATGTTTCTCTCATAAACAATGGTAAGGTCATTAGTGAAGGAATAATACACAAAGTGGTGTGTCAAGATGTTGAATCTTTGGAAGTCATAAATATCACTTCCACATGCCAAAATGAGGAAATACCTATTGAATGTGTAAGTATTAATGTGACTAAATATTTTGATCTGAATCTATGACTTCTATTTCTTATAGCTTCTATGGATAATTTGGGGGATGTAGTTGATAGTTTTACTTTATGGATCACAAGCATGATGCAACATGGCACATACAATATTTTTATAGACAATTACATGGAACAGAATCAAAATAATTTGCATCTAGTTTTGCATATACAACCATTACAATAAGGAAACCTTTCCTTGGATTCATTTGTTTGATATATTGATGATCTTACCACATTTCAAACCCTGAGAAAAACTTTTGGTGGGAAAAGGGTACATTTTTTGCAAAAATGTATAGCTCTTGAAAATGATGAAAACATTTCTTTTGGTTATGTTGAATTTTCACAACCAGGGGAGATTTTTGGTTGCATTCTAGTACCAATGTTATAAAATCAATTGGGAATTTACATAAGGCATGTTATTCAACATTGTGAGACTTTCAATATAGAGGTAATTGAAACATTTATCATTAGACGGCCTTCCAAAACAATAGTGGACACTAAGACTTGTAGAGCAATCAATTTACCATATGTTGACCCAATTTTGCCCCTCAGGCAAAATCTCGGTCACCTCCTACACCTGCTTTGCAGGCCCAGTCATTTCAGGGTGCAAGGTCCACTTTCAGGTCTTGACAGCGCCGTTGCAGAGAATAGGCAGCAAAAGATAGAGTCTTCAGACGTCTGTAAGAGAAGAAGGGGAAAAAATGGAGTTTTGACACTTAGTCAAAAAAGAGGCAGAAAAAATGCAGAGGGCGGCGGAATCGCCGCCCACTACAAGGGCGGGTAAAATGAGCCCGTCTACGAAGAAAATGCAGAGGGCAGCGAATTCGCCGCCCACAACACAAAGAAAAGCAAAGACATCGGCCGACGTCGGCAATACTGCCGTCGTCGGCACCTTACAGAGACCGACGTCGGTAGAACCACCGACGTCGGCAGAACAAGGGCAGGCACAAAAACCAGGAAAGCCCGCCCCAAGGCGGCGAATCGAAAAAGCCCGCCCCAAGGTGGCGAATTGAAAAACCCCACCCCAAGGTGGTGAAATGAAAAACCCCGCCCCATGGTGGTGAAATGGAAAACCCCGCCCCATGGCGGGGAAAGGGAAATTGCCGCGCAGGGTATAACTCTACCGACGTCGGCAGCTTAATTTAACTGACGTCGGCAGGTATTCCTACATGAAGTTCATGAAAAGGGCGGCAAAATCACCGCCCACTATAAGGGCGGCAAAATTCCCCTGCAGTGCACAAGAAAAAACCCGCCCAGCCGCCAAAGGAGAAGACCAGCACACAAAATGAGGCAACCAGCATGGTCTTGGCAGACTTGTGACGTCATCAATAGTGTTTTTCACACTTTTCAATGAGACTTCTCTTGGCTCTTCTGCTATAAATACAAGGACTTAGTCATTTTCTAGGGATCTTCCTGACTTTTGTAAAGAGCACTGCTCTGCAAATTTCCCACCTGAATCAATAAAAATACAGTTTTTACCTCCATCTTGGATTGATTTGCTGTGTATGCCCTGAGTATCATCTGTGTTTAGTCATTATCTTTCATGCTTTCACAGGTAATACCAACAGACCAGCTATCTACAGGGACCAGTTCTACTGCTGAAAGGAGAAGAGCAATACTTGAGAAGGACAGAACAGAGTAAGTTGCTTGCAAGTGTGCATTTCACAGCACCTCGGTAAACCTCTGTGACGTATTTTCCATTATAGCCTCCCCCTTTGTCTTAGCAGCCTGATCCCTCTACCAGATGTGTAGAGTATACTTGCATTTCCCCTGATTCTGAGAGTGGATCTGGAAGGTCACTCATGTTTTTGGTGTATCACCTCTTTTAGAGTAGGCTGTTTGTTTTCAAGCTTTTCTCTCTCTTTTCACCCCCCAAGTGTATACCTATATATCTATTTTTTGCATTACCTGAAACAAACAAGATACATCAGAGGGAACTAGCCCATATCTAGAGACTCTCCTCTCCTGCTTCGCCGTCCCACAGGCGAGAGAGGGGTTTCCATGTTGCGGGGAGAGGGCAGGAATCCGTGTTCCTGCCGCTGGGTGCACTTTCCAGCGTCAACAATTCTGGCACGCCCAGTGGGACTACAATTTTATCAAGTTCTAACACAGTAGTATTTCAGGATTGATGTTGGTCCTGCTACAGTGATTTTCAAAGATTTCCAGCATCTGGTGACTCCACTGGTAAGAGCTCAGTTCTTTTTTTAAAAGACCAGTTACTTAGCTTATATGCCAAAAGTTACCACCAGGTCAGCTTCAAGAAGGGTCCCCTTTGAGTTCGTTGAACTACCTTTAAACTCCGCTAAAAGACTCAGGTTTGGAAGAACTCACCCTTATCCACTGATAAATCCTCCTAGACCTGTTGCTAGGAACACCAACCCAGCTCAGCCACAAATACAGCCTATTCCAGCCATGGCCTTGCCTTTTGCAGCTTTTCGTGGTGAAAGCCCTTTAAACCTCCCACGCTATGATCCGATCCCCGGAACAGCTCTAAAAAATGTGCCTTTTTTTGATGGAGTGGGACCTATTACAGTTGCTGAGCATATAAAAAATATTGCCAACCTTTGCAATATTCATAATATAACAGAAGAAAATATTGCCATCAGACTGTTAGCCTTGTCTCTGAAAGGGAAAGCTCTCGACTGGTACGGCACCTTGCCTGTGGATTCCATACATTCTTGGAACGAATTGGGCACTCGTTTAACTGATCGTTTTGGGGAAAAAAGTGATGGCCTCTCTCTTGCTGAGCAGCTGACAACTATAAAAAGAGCTCTGCATGAATATATGCAGGACTTCAATACGCGATTTCAAAAGACTTGGGATAGAATTCCCATCCTGGTAAGGCCGACCCCCAGCTACGCTTTCTTGTACTATCTAAAAGCATTAAATAGTGACATTGCTATGATGATTCAATCTATGGGGGGACACATACTGCCAGCTACGTATGACATAGCCATTGCGGCCGAAAATTGCTTGATTCAAGCTGGAAAAATTGCCCCTAGACCTCACATGCCACTTTTCCTAGAACCGCTACCCCCAATTCAAGCAATCTCTCCTACAATTGCCCCCCTACCTGTCATTGAGAAGCCAACTGCTATTCCATCCAATGAATTAAGTGAAGTTAAGGGCCTGTTGCAGAGCATGTCAAATGAACTTGTTGCCCTTAAAAGGCAGCAAGCTCAAAGCCACAAGCCAAACCAGAGTTATCAAAATTATGGCCATGCCCCAAGAACCCCCTTTCAAAATTATAACCAAGGTCAGGGGCAGCTCACTACAACTAGGCCTTATCAAAATTATAACCCAGGCCCTCCTTTGTCATCTAAAGCCATGGTACCTACACAGAACAATCTAGTGCAGGAGCAGCCAGGTTGTTCAAACATGAGACAAGGTCAAGAGCAAGCTGTCCACCCGAATGACATGATAAATTTTTTCCAGAGTTCAGAAAATCAAGGTGCTGATTTTTCTCAATTTTTTGAGTTCCCAGCTCAAACCAGCACAAGCAACAATCAGACTCAGCCGGATTCTACCCTGATAAATCATGAAGAGGGCGAGCTCTGTGCAATTAATCATGGAGGCGCTGCAGGCAATCATGCTGATTGCGTTGCGGCCAATACGAGATTTAAAAGAAGAGCAGTTGGAGAAGTGCAGGCTTCCTCTCGGGCAGTAGCGAATCCTCCACCACACCCTTTTCAAAAGGCCCCAATTTCTGGTGAACTATCTGTACCCCCAGCTCCTCAGTCTAAAGCTCCAGCCGGGATCAGCCCAAAGGAAAACGCGAAAGGAGTCAGTCCCCAAGTTAATATAGTTGATCAAATGAAGAAATTGCATGTGAGCATTTCTCTATGGGATTCATTGTCTCTTCCGGGACAAAAGGAGGTTTTGAAGAAAGAATTGCATGAGCTAGATCGCCAGGCCATCCCAACAGACACTAATAATGTCCTAATGATGAATGGGCAGCCTTCTGCTCCAGGTTAGGTAAGAAAAGAAGAAAAGACTCCCCCTTTTTATGTATCTTTGATCATAGGAGATTTATTAGTACATAATTGCATAATTGATAGCGGGGCCAGCACTTTAGTAATGCCTAAATGTATTGCTGATAAGATGGGGTTAAAGTACGAAGCAATGAACAAAGGAGTCTTACAACTAGATGGGACACCCGCAAAGACAGTCGGAGTCCTGAAAGGATTGAGTTTAACATTGCATGCCTGCCCGACATTCTCAATCCCTCAAGATATAGTGGTAGCAGACGTTCCTCCATATTTTGCAATCTGTTTGTCTAGGGACTTTACGTCCAAGATAGGTGGTTATCTAGCAGCAAATTGGTCATACCTAGTTTTCAGAACCAAGTATGGGACCAAAGTGAAAATTGAATCTGAGCCACTCTATAAGGACCACCTAGAGTCCTATTCACCCAAGGCAGCGAATGTCAGTTATACTATCATTGATCCAGAAGACTCTCAAATAGACAAGTCCTCATCTTCTGCTCTTGAAGGAGTCGCAGATCTACTCTTTGATGAGTGGGGAAGCGATAACTTTGAACACGATCCTTATAAGTTTATTGAGGAGGCAGACCTTGGCGTCTATTGCTTGCATGAAGAGAGTACCGTCATGCCCAATATAATGAAGGAAAATGAAGAAGATCTTGGCCTGTGGCAGCTATATTTCGACGGTTCCAGAAGCAAACTGGGCGCTGGTGGTGGGGTAATGTTAGTCTCCCCTTCTAAAGAAAGGTACTTTTCAGCCTTTCATTTCCATTTCTCTTACACATGTAACGTTGCAGAATATGAGTCTTTGATTCATGGACTTGAGTGGGCAAGAAAGAGAGGGATCAAAAAATTGCAAATCCTGGGGGACAGCGAACTAATAGTGAACCAAATCAGAGGCCTGAACCTGACCAAGAACTCCTTACTGAAATCTTACAAGCACAGAGTCTGGGACTTGATGGAGGATTTCCTTGCTCTTAACATTACCTCTATCCCCAGGGAACAGAATAAGCAGGCTGACAGATTGGCAGCTGTTGGTGCCCAGTTTGATGTTTCAAAAGAGATAAGCAGGGGTTGTAGTTTGCGCCATTTAAAAGTGGTGGTCCGGCCTTCAATTCCAGACAATGTTACAAATTGGCAGGTCTTCGAAAATGACCAACAAATAGCCCTTTTCCTAAAAAAGGAAGCTGAATTTGCAGTCCACAATCAGGCAAAATTGCAGCAGCAATATGGAAATCAAATTGTTCAATTGAAGAACAATAAACTCCCTAAGGGTCTGATCACACTTGAAAGTATTTTCAACGGAGAGGACCAACTAAGAAATGACAAAGCATGCATCACTACCAAAGAGGAGAATTATGAAAAAGTGGAAATCTTCAAGGATAAGTTGCTGGCGCTTGGCAAGGTCTGCACATTTCAAGAAAGATAGGCTTTCATTCTGCTGTGCCAGGAGTTCACTGATATTTTTGCCTGGAATTATAGCGACTTGAAAGGCTTCGATCCAAGGCTCGCCCAACACACCATTGAATTAGATGAAGGCGCAAAACCTGTCACACAAAAGTAGAGACCTGTTAACCTGATGGTCGAGCTCCTTATGCAGAAAGAATTGGTCAAGTTGATTGAGTCCGGCATTATATTTCCGATCAAACATTCCTCATGGTTGGCTAATTTGGTTCCAGTTAGAAAGAAAAATGGGGAGATCAGGCTGTGTGTCAACTTTAGAGACCTTAATAAAGTTTCTTTAAAAGATCATTATCCCCTTCCAAACATGGAGCAGATCCTTCAAAAGGTAATTGGTTCCGAACGCTTCTCCCTCCTGGATGGCTATTCGGGATATAATCAGATTCTAGTGCGTGACTGTGACCAATACAAAACAGCCTTCACCACTAAATGGGGAACGTTCGCCTACCAGAAGATGCCTTTTGGGCTATCCAATGCTGGTGCTACTTTCCAGCGAGCCATGGACATGGCTTTCAGTGGTTTGATAAATAGAAACTTGCTGGTGTACCTCGATGATATAACAGTTTTCTCTAAAGAGGTAGGACAACATATGAAGCACCTCAGGGAGATTTTTGAGAGGTGCAGGGAATTTGGCATCTCCCTAAATCCAAAGAAATGTGTATTCGCGGTTCATGAGGGGAAACTTCTTGGCCACATTGTGTCCAAGGAAGGTTTGTCTATTGACCCAGAGAGAGTCCGCTCCATTCTGGAGATGTCCCTACCGAAACACAAGAAAGCCCTACAGAGTTTCTTCGGCCGAATAAATTTCATTCGGAGGTTCATTTCAAACTTTGCTGAAATAGTTAAACCCCTAACCTCCTTGCTAAAGAAGGGTGAAGAATTCAAATGGACAACGCCAAGAAAGGATAGCTTTGAAGCTATCAAACAGGCTTTGACCCAGGCTCCCGCTCTGATCAGCCCCGACTTCAATAAAGACCTCAATCTCTATACCTTCAGTAACGGAGAAGTGATATCTGCCATGCTTACCCAAGCAAACAGTGATGACCTCGAGCAACCACTCGCTTTTTTCAGCCAAGGGTTAGAGGACTTCGAAACTAGGTACACCTATGTAGAGAAGCAAGTCTTGGCAGTAGTGCGCAGCCTGAAGAAATTCAGATATATGTTGTCGAACAGCAGGATCCATCTCATGGTTCCACATCCTGGCGTCAAGGATTTCTTGACCAATCGAGACTTAAATGAGAAAAGAGTGGGATGGATCACCAAGGTAATGGAGTACGACATAGACATCAAAATCACCAAGTTGGTTAGAGGAAGGGGCCTGTGTGAATAGCTAGCCGCAGATTTGAGACAAAGGGGTGAAGACAGCTTGCTGATCTATGACGCAGCCACTGCAGAAGAACCAGCTGTCGTAAGAGATTGGACACTGGACATGAGGCGTTTCCTTCTTACGAGTGAATGTCCACAGGGTCTCGATAGGGCCGGAAGAAGGTATTTTAAACTTTAGTCCCTTCCCTATGTTTTGATTGACGGAGTATTATTTAGGAAGGATCTCTCTGGGGTTCTCTTGAGATGCATTGACTCCAGTCAGGCTGACAAGGTATTGGCTGAGTTTCACAATGGGCCAGCAGGTGGCCATTTCGCCCCTAAGACCACAGCAGCAAAAATAATGAGAGCTGGCTATTTCTGGCCCACTCTCTTCAAGGATACCCATGCCTGGGTAAGGAAGTGTCAGAAGTGTGCACTCTTTGATGGAAAGCAGCGATTGGCTGCCATGCCCCTACAGCCCATTCAAGTTGAGCAACCATTCATGCAGTGGGGCCTAGATTTCATAGGGATGATCAACCCTCCCTCTAGCACCAGACACAAGTGGGTCCTGACTGCTACGGATTATTTCACCAGGTGGGTGGAAGCCATTGCTTTGAAGGAAGTAAATGAGAGCGCAGTCTTGGATTTCTATGAGGACTTAGTGACACGTTTTGGGGTCCCAGCCACTATAATCTCAGATAACGCCTTGGCTTTTCTGGGAACCAAAACTAGTAAATGGGCACTAAGGTATGGTATATACCTCAGCACTTCATCAAATTACTACCCGCAGGGGAATGGACTAGCTGAGTCTACTAAAAAAAATTTGATCAAGATTATAAAGAGGACCATGGAAGAAAATCAGAAAACTTGGCACGCCAAGTTGAAAATAGCTCTATGGGCCGATCGAATCACTCTGAAAAGATCAATCAGAAATTCCCCATATACGCTTGTGTATGGAAGGGAAGCAAGGCTTCCTATCTCACTCGAATTGCCAGCGCTGGACCTCACACATCAGCTACAGCTAGAAGAAGGAAGCAGCATGGAGGTCAGATTATGTGAACTAATGGAGCTCCAGGAGGTAAGGAACCAGGCCATGGTCTCTATGATCAGTCGCCAGCATCAGGTGAAAAAGCATTTCGATAAGAAGTCCTCGTCAAAGAGTTTCGTCGAAGGAGACATTATCTTAAAATGGGACGAAGATAGAGCTAAGCCTGGAAAACATGCAAAATTTGATGCCCTCTAGAGCGGTCCTTACATAATTACTCAGTGCAAGCAGCATAATGCATTCCAGCTCTCCAGGTTGGACGGCGAAGAATTGCATATCCCAGTCAACGGGATACACCTGAAGCATTGTCACTGAATTTTTGGTTTTGCCGTACATAGTTTCCCTTGTTTTCTTCCCTGTTTTCCCTAAGTGCAGTCTGCACAGTTAGTTGTTTTTAGTCTTGTGTGTTTCCCTTGGCAGTGGGGGTAATTTCTGTATTTTTGATTTTGGAATCTTCAAAGTTGTGAACTCGCTTCAAAGTCACCATCTGACTCTGCACCCAATGGATATGTAAGGCTACTGGGTTCTAAGCATAGCAGGCACGCTTCCCCCGTGACTCGCCAATTTGTTGACCCAATTTTGCCCCTCAGGCAAAATCTCGGTCACCTCCTACACCTGCTTCACAGGCCCAGTCATTTCAGGGTGCAAGGTCCACTTTCAGGTATTGACAGCGCCGTTGCAGAGAATAGGCAACAAAAGATAGAGTCTTCAGACGTCCGCAAGAGAAGAAGGGGAAAAAATGGAGTGTTCGACACTTAGTCAAAAAAGAGGCAGAAAAAATGCAGAGGGCAGCGGAATCGCCGCCCACTACAAGGGCGGGTAAAATGAGCCCGTCTACAAAGAAAATGCAGAGGGCGGCGAATTCGCCGCCCACAACACAAAGAAAAGCAAAGACATCGGCCGACATCGGCAATACTGTCGTCATTGGCACCTTACAGAGACCGACGTCGGCAGAACCGCCGACGTCGGCAGAACAAGGGCAGGCACAAAAACCAGGAAAGCCTGCCCCAAGGCGGTGAATCGAAAAAGCCCACCCTAAGGTGGCGAATTGAAAAACCCTGCCCCAAGGCGGTGAAATGAAAAACCCCGCCCCATGGCGGTGAAATGGAAAACCCCGCCCCATGGTGGGGAAAGGGAAATTGCCGCGCAGGGTATAACTCTACCGACGTCGGCAGCTTACTTTAACCGACGTCGGTAAGATTGCCGCTGTCGGCAGCTTATCGGCCGACGTCGGCAGGTATTCCTACATGAAGTTCATGCAAAGGGCGGCAAAATCACTGCCCACTATAAGGGCGGCAAAATTCCCCTGCAGTGCACAAGAAAAAACCCGCCCAGCTGCCAAAGGAGAAGACCATCACGCAAAACGAGGCAACCAGCATGGTCTTGGCAGACTTGTGACGTCATCAATAGTGTTTTTCACACTTTTCAATGAGACTTCTCTTGGCTCTTTTGCTATAAATACAAGGACTTAGTCATTTTCTAGGGATCTTCCTGACTTTTGTAAAGAGCACTGCTCTGCAAATTTCCCACCTGAATCAATAAAAATACAGTTTTTACCTCCATCTTGGATTGATTTGCTGTGTATGCCCTGAGTATCATCTGTGTTTAGTCATTATCTTTCATGCTTTCACAGGTAATACCAACAGACCAGCTATCTACAGGGACCGGTTCTACTGCTGAAAGGAGAAGAGCAATACTTGAGAAGGACAGAACAGAGTAAGTTGCTTGCAAGTGTGCATTTCACAGCACCTCGGTAAACCTCTGTGACGCATTTTCCATTATAGCCTCCCCCTTTGTCTTAGCAGCCTGATCCCTCTACCAGATGTGTAGAGTATACTTGCATTTCCCCTGATTCTGAGAGTGGATCTGGAAGGTCACTCATGTTTTTGGTGTATCACCTCTTTTAGAGTAGGCTGTTTGTTTTCAAGCTTTTCTCTCTCTTTTCACCCCCCCCAAGTGTATACCTATATATCTATTTTTTGCATTACCTGAAACAAACAAGATACATCAGAGGGAACTAGCCCATATCTAGAGACTCTCCTCTCCTGCTTCGCCATCCCACAGGCGAGAGAGGGGTTTCCATGTTGCGGGGAGAGGGCAGGAATCCGTGTTCCTGCTGCTGGGTGCACTTTCCAGCGTCAACACCATACATGACACCAAATTAGAAATAAATAGGAAACATTTGGGATGTTTTGGATAATGAAGTCACTCTTTTCCTGACATTCCCTATGTAAAGGCATCTAAAAAATTAGTTTATTTTTACAAATACTCTACCAAAAAAAGAAGTTAGTCAAATAATTCACTCAAACAAGTGGAGTTTGATGAAAGTATGGATAGTGAGATTACAACAATGTATACAAATAAATATTACACCAAAAAATGTTTTCAATCAAGATTGTCATTTGAGATTCTAAAATATATAAAGATGAAGTTACTTGATTCCACCATAATGGATAGGAGGCACCATGTCTTTGATGCCCTTTCTGTCAATTTATTTAGAAAAATAAAAATAAAATTAGCATTAATTTTTAGGGTGCAGAGATCTATTTGGATGTTTATCTTAAAATATATGGATTAAAGAGAAGTAACTTTTTTGACATTAAAAATTTTCAAAAAAGGGGGAATAAAATGCATTCCATGTAGGGATATTTTGACAAAATCAACATAAGAATACAATGGTAGCTAAAGATTTGTTGGACCAATTGGTGAATTATTTTGTGGATGTTTCTCCATAACTAAAATGTTAGGTAGATATAGATGGATCATGAGAAAATGTTTAACATCTTCCAGCATATTTCACTCAAGAATTTATAAGGTGCCACTTCAATGTAGAACTAGTAGATATGGAATATGAGCCAATATACCAACCAAAATTCAATAACATATGGAGAACTAATTTTCAATAAATGACCATTTCCACGTCTAATGACTTCACTAGGTGCAAAACATGCATCTTGTTGACTCAATATAAATTATCTAGGTCCCTCTCTAGAGATTAGGAAGACCGTATAGATCAAGAATTTATGATGCACTCAAATAAAATACTTTGTACAAGACAAATGTATTACAAACATAAATTAATGTTAGATTAGTACCCTAAATAATGCCTTAGTGTCATTAATGACAAGGTGGAATGTTAAAAAATATTTGTGTTGAGTACAGTGACTAAAATCAAAGCAATTACCAAAATTATATTAGAGTTGTCAATGGTATGGATTATAACACATGTTCATGATACAAGAAGCTATGGTTATTTTTTTACCATACATTCTTGGAGGATCTAACTTTACCATCACCTCATTAAACAAGTGCTTCAGTGATATTCAAATAAATGTGGTAGATAATTATAGATCTTTATTATATAAACCTAGATCTTTAAAATATCAATTGTATGATGTACTTTTGTCTAACAAATTTTATCCTAAAGGTAATAAATATAGATAATAAGCACAATCAATTGGTGCCTTCAAAAAAATTCCTTCTAAGCTATACCTTCAATTAGAAAACTTTTGTGGGGATAATAAGAATAGATAATTCCATATATAATGATATTTAAAAAATGTCTAACCTTATATGAAACTAATGTTACATTTAAAAATTTAGAAAAGCATGTCTTTTTATAGGTATTTATTGAATTAATTATCTCCTTGTCTACAAAGGTTTTTTCCTCGATGTCAAGGTTAGATTTTTGCCTATAGGACATACCCATGAGGACACTGATGACACATTTGGAAACATATATAAATGTATAAAGAGGAAAGATTTATAGAGTGAGGTAGAGATGATGGAAACTTATAGGATGTGTGAAATTACAAGAAACTTCATGCCATATTCAGTTGAATAGGTAGTGGATTTCAAAGAGGTTGTTAATAGTTACCAACTGAAAGGAAGAAATGAAATAGTAGGGTTGACAAAAGGTCAATACTTCCTTATACTCATGGATCAAGGTTAGCCCATTATGCATTACAAAAACTCTATAAGAGATAGAAATTAGTCCCCCCTAATTACATTATGGGGAATAAAATAAAATCATGAGTCAAATGTTCTAAAACATAAATCAACAAAAAAACATTTCAAAGAATTGAAAAATAGAGAAATGTCTCTAGACTCCATTATTACTAGACTCAGATAAAAGTAGAAGAAAGAGTCAAAAAGATATTAAATATAACTTGAATAAGTATTTGTATAAATTAAATGTATTTGGTTTGACTAAAAATAGTAAATGGAAGGATCTATCATATTACTTACAAACCATCTAAGACATAATGAAAGATGTGTTCCCTTCTGAAGTTGAGTGCACAGGAGAGTTATGGTCTAGAACTCATCATGACATACCCCTACATAGAGATCTACACAAAATGGTTCATGATAACACACTTGATTTTAGAGTGGCATCTATAGATTTAAATTTTTTTCCAAAAATCAAACAAATAAAAATGGCATTTGATCTAGCTCAAGATGTGCAAATTATAGACATGTTATTTGTCAGACTTGACAATTCTACAGGAGTGGACTACATAGTATGGGTTGCTAGAGATAAAATAAATATTAAGATACTATAAGAAAATGGGGATATATAATTAAGGGTCAATGTATCTTTGTTTATCCCATTTCATGTAGGGAAAAAATAAGTAGAAGAAGATAAAATTTATTCAGGCTACTTGGATAAGAAATGGAAGCCAAACCCAACTGACACATGTTTACCATCCATACTCATAAATAGTATCATCTATGCTTGGAAACAAAATAAAAATTAGAGAGGTCATACACTTTTTCTCACTAATTTTTTGAAAGCCATTGCAAAAAATTATTTGAATGCATCATCCTACTAGGCACTTAAAAAAATAGTGATAAAAAGATTGTGAAATTTGAAATGGTGTTTCCTCAATTTTTGAATGAGAAATATCAGAATGGTTTTTTTTCAAAATTTAGTCTATTGTTTGAGAATTTATAAAGTTTTATTATGTTATTTATTTATATTTATTTCTAGTGGCACTTCACATTTTGGGTTTGGGGAAATATAATTCATCTTTTGAGTTTTATATTTTCTACTATGATAATTCAATATTTTGGTAACTGTGAATCTATTTAATAGCATTTAACTATTTGAACATCTAATTTTACATTTTTGAATCCTTTAAAATGGTATTCGGTAAAATTTATTCACAATTTTCACAATTGAGAATTTAATACATCTTAGATTTTGTGTTTTGCAAAATACAATTCAACATTCAGCCATATATACAAAAGGTCTTTGTGGTTTATGCCTTGAAATGTCCCACTTGCACATCATGATTTATTATTCAAATTTTGTGTATTGATAAATGTTATTTGTATTTTCATGTGGTAACCTAGATTGTGTGAGATAATATGAGATAAACATTGATAGTCATGACAATGTCACTCAAATCAAATTAAAAATATAGTTCATAATCCAATCAATCGATGACATGTGGCATCCAAATAGTCCTAGAAGTTCTAAATCACATATCAGCCAAGCATGTGATTATTTTATGAATTATTTTTTCTTTAAAAATATACTACCAATTCTTATAATATCTATAAATATATGGTCTATGAACCAGTTTGAATGGTCACATAATTTGGACTTATTCTAAATATATAATATAGATGTGATTTATTTGTTATAAGTCCAAGTAATTATTGATGAAGTCTAATTTATTTATGATAGTTTTCAAATACTAATAAATAAATTATTTATGATAATTTTAAATAATTTGGACTTATCACAAATACATTAGATAGATATGAGTTATTTGTAATAAGCCCAACTTAATCTCTATACAATCCAATTTATTTCTGATAGTTTTTAAACATTTGGACTATTGATAATTTTAAATTATATGAAATAGTCCTTAATTAATGGATAGGCTTGTCTACAACTCTTCCTCCTCATTCGAATCATCAGACCTATCCTTAATCAATTTTGGGATGTTCAAATAGGGCTAAATCATGAAGGATATTTTATGAGTTAGAATGATAACTTATATGCCAAATTTCAAGATTTTCATGACTTAGGGTGACACATGTGATTATTGACCTTGTATGGTTCATTTAACATATTATTATCATGCATATGTAACTCATTTTTGCAGCTTAACAAGTGTCCTTATGACCTTTGGACTCTTATTTTCCCACTTCTCTCTCAAATGCTATAAGTAGCTACCATTTTGGCCTTTATAATCTAATACCACACCATGTATGGCAAGGTTATACTAGTTTTGAAATTGTACTTACCTTAGATAATAAATTAAATATAGTTTGATTTCATATATCATTTTTTCAATATGTTTAAATAGATGTATAGTGAATGGTTAAGAGATATTCATATATCCTTGCTTTCTCTCAAACCTTCCATGTTTGATGCGAGTGATTCTATGCCTATAAGGTCATATGAAGTGTTGTTAAGTGTATGGATATCTTAATAAGTTTTAAATGAAGCCTTAGTATCTAACATTGATCTATGGTTCCACTTACCTTGGATAGTCTTCATGCATGTCACCTTCATATTGAAATACTGATGTTATTGCATTCTAAGACTCTTAAACTAGTGTTTTATGCCTTGTATCTTTGTGATAGAGTATCATGGTGTTGTGGTAAACATCTTGGTGAATCAACCCATATAATAGGTTTAATTTCATGTAACCCTAATCCTTTTCCCCATAAATAATTAGTTATTATAGTTGAAATCATTTGAAGACACATTGAGGGATCTAGCCCTAAATTCTAGAGATTCATCTCACCAAATTGAATACCCACAAAAAGTGAGATGTTTCCATTGTGTCACTTAGATGAGGATATTTGAGACATATCCTAAAATGGTGAAAATACAAGTGACAACAAGTTCTTTAGTGGTCTATTTATATCCCTTTTGGATCTATGGTGATTCTTTCAAGATCAACATCAATTCATTCCTAATCAACATTTATCTATTAATATATGGTGATTTGGTTCCTTTTTATTCTCCTTATCACTACTTGAAAATATATTCCATCCTTAAATACCTATTTCAAGTCCACTTATGTAATCCTATGTCATAACTATCCTATTCTCTATTACCTAATATTATTGGCTTGTGGACATAGGAACCTTGACGGTCCCAAAACCTTTGAGATATATATATATTCATTTCATTGTTTATCACCTATGGATCATAAAAAAGTACCTCATCTTGTGATCACTATGTCACTAGGTAGTGCACACGTATCAAGCATACTAGATTCTTTGGTCGGCCCATCTTATCCTTTTCCATCTTGACTAACTTTAATAAAAACTATATGTTCTTAATTGTGGTAATTTGTTACTTGTTTTCCTTAGGTCATTCCTATTCAAGATATCCTATATCTTGTTATTTCAACATTACACTACATGTCTATCCGTACATATTTAACACTCATCGATATTTACCCTATCCATTACCAATTCATTTTCAAACTTGCCTCTATCTTATTATCCTTTTCTGATTCCCAATTTGAGGGGGAATACCTCCTCATTAATACCCATGGAATTAGACCCATCCTAGATTTTATCTCATGATACATTATCATAAATCACTCAAAAAAGGGGAAAATGTAGATACTATAAATTTACACCATTTTATTGTGAATAAATGTGTTTTACCCTTTTCCTACCTTTATTACACTAGTTAATATAGTTTTAATAACTATTCTCTAATGTTGTCTACATATTCTAATTAATTACTATTTTACCTACGTAACTAGTTTACTATCCCTAAATCCTTGTTAAATCTCTCCAAGCCTAATAAAGGTAAGTTGTTTTAACCTTCTTAACAACTTCCCCATACTCAATCCCCATTAAAACCAAATTTAACTAAGTTTTTAACTGAGATATTTATTTTTTGGAAGCCACAACTCAAACTTTGATAAAATAGGTAGCATTTCTCATGATCATCACTGATCCTATTATGAACATTTTCAATTTATATCTCGGCCAACCTCAGGTTAAAGATCCTAATTTTTTCAAACCAAAGCATTAACTAAACTCCCTTAGAGAATAATGGAATAATTCCATCCCAATTCTAGTTTATCCACAATTTTCCTCAAGCCAACCATATCCCTATCAATGAGGTATTTATTGACAGCCCTAGAAGCTTTTGTAAAGGTATGTTTTTATGTACTTGATTAGTTTCAAATTAATATATTTTTCCTTTCTATTTTGTTTTCTATTAGAAGTCTATTTATGTAAATTAGTGAGAAGTTTAGGAAACCTTTTGGATATTTAAAATCCCTCCTTAGGAATTTTTATGAGTCTTTCATTACCCATTATAATGAGTGACCATGATTATTTATGGATCAACAATGATTAACTAATCGATACTGATTCTGAGATAATCACCATCGATCCATATGTTTTAATTTCTATCAATAACTTGAGACTAGATTACCAATCATAAATATATCCAATTTACTATATTTAAGTCCTACAATCATGTATTACTATTTATAAATGACCTTGCCTAGTGTCATACATGTCGTGGTCTCGATTCATGACTTATCCATAGTTCTTCATCCCTTATTCACTAATCAAAGGGACATATATATTTTGAGTTAGGAATTTTCATGATTATTTTTTCCCCAACTCCAAAAGCCATCATTGAGAAACTAGAAGCAATCCAAGAACAAGAGGACTTAGCAGTAGCATATTTGAATGAAAATTTTGATAATATCTATGCATTATATTGATTTTATTCATTTTAGTTTCATGATATTATCACATGCTTTATTATAAGTTATCTTATTATATTTTTTGTTTGATTTCATAAATAGTGGACTAATTCCCTATAAGTAAGTGTACAACTTCTTGAAACTGATATCATATCAGGCAGTCCACCCATCTCTATTATTAATAAATATTTTGCAAGTTGGATTTGTTATATAGGTAGTCCTTCCAAGCCAAAAATGAGATCCCACCTTGTTGTATCAATAGTTTACAACCTTGTCATAAGTATTCCTCTTTCAAAACCCTTTATCATTTATATTTTTAGTAAGTTATTTTTATTAATAAAATAAACTAAAAAAATACTAAAATAACATTATTCATTGATTTGTGCATACATTAATTAAGGAACAAAGTAATAATTAAATCTATATCCCATGTGTAGTGTTTGTTTTATTTAAAAAGTATAGTACACATTGGATATTTGACACCCTCTAACATTATAGCCTATGAATCCATTGTATATTCCAACCCTTTTCCATCTTAGGGTTAGAAATACCAACAATATAAATATAGGTTATAATGTCCCTCAATGGGTTTTATTTTATAAATATTTCTATTTCAAATTGGGGATTGATCACCGTCAATTTTCCATCGTTAAATAAAGGAACCAATCTCTCCATGTGCTTCATGGGAAACATCAATTCTCTAATGATTTAAGGAAACACCATATTCATTAAAAGTTATAATAATAACATTGGTTTAACATATGTATGTTTACTCCTTCCTTATTCTATAAAAATATTTTCAAATTCAAGTTACATTTCTATTTTTAATTTCATATATTGACATTAACTTCTTTAGAATCATTAAAATTTTTACTATGGATCACCTTAAATGATTGGATATTACTCCCAAATGAATTTAGTATCTTGTATATACCAAATATAGAATTTATTTTAATATAATGACTTAATTTCTAGGCTAAATAGGGGGAATATGTTGAAATTCAAATTTAGTGATGAATAGTTGATAATGTCATTTTGGCCCATATTTAACTTAATTAACTTGAGAATTTAAATTTCTCATATTTCTCCACATAAATCTATAATAAGATTTTTTTTGGGCCCATCCCTTCTATTTTTTACACCCATATAAATAATATAAATTTATAAAAACACCTCTAAACATATGTATGGATAGTTTAAAATTAGAATGTCAAGTGTTACCCTTGTAGGATAGAATTGACATGTGCATTTCAAGATCCATAGTCAATCCTAACATTATGGATCAATCCTTCCATTTAACAAATTAAAACCCTCCCTTACAAGGTGGTACATGTTTTTAGGATATCTATCATGAGTTTTCATCCATTGGGGTTGATATAAAGTCACATCTAATCCCCTATTCTACCACTTTCAATTTTCACTAATTGGACACACTTGTACTATTATACACTAAGAAAATATTTCCTATTATTTACAAATTAAATTCTAATCAATTCAAACATTCCTTATTAATATCTCAAGTGTATTCTATCTAATTTAATCAAATAATTATCAATTATTCAATCCATATCAAAATTCAAACATGTAATAAAGGATCTCTATTGCACTAAACACACTAGGTGGGCCTAAACATCCTTAGAGTGCTAGATCTGTATGTAGCAATAAATAATCTTAGGGGTGAGTGGTGTTAATTCATCCCATTACACCCACATTTATTTTTGCATTTTTATATCCATTATATTATATAGTAAAGTTTCAACCTTGAAGAGGTCATTTGTTAGTCATATGCACACAACCAAAGATTAAATTTTGATATTCATTCATATTTCAAGTAGGCACTAAGGACTATGTCATTAGTTTCCTATTTATACCAAAAATAAAATATTGACACATAGAGGATAGTAATGGAAATCCATCCTAATTATTTCCAATTTTTTCTATCCCATAATAGTGTCAACTATTATTTTATTTTAACTCACATAATGAATCTTAGTTGGTCATTTCCAACCATATGTCTGCCACACACAATCAACCTAAGAGGTAGAATTCAGTTAAGTTTTATTTTATTATTTATGATTCTAATAATTAGTGTTAAAATCCCACTAGATTACATAATGGTTACACATTTTTAAATAAAAATGCTACACTTATATAATTATTAAAACTATCTATAAAATTACCATTTGTCTACTAAATACATATAAAGAAATAAATGTAGAAATATATCAACCCCCTAGTTAATTAAATTATACATTTATCTATAAATATTCTATAACATATTTTAAGATTAATATTTATCACAAAATGAATAGTGAAATGAATCATTACAAAAAACACTAATATAATCCATATTTTACCTATAAATAAGCATATAGTCACTCCTATCATAATATGTATAGTTAATTACACATATCACAGCCATTTTTATGTTTAAATCCATAAAATAATAATTTAAAAAATGTTAAATTTAAATATACAATATATTATGTACACCACTACAAATTGTTGAGTATTGTCATTGATGCCAAAGGTGCATCTTGTGAAGGATGATGTCAAAGATGATTAAGGATAGTTTGTAGTGTGTGATGTTATAAGGTGCATTGAATAATTTTTTCATGATATAATGAGAAATAGATAATTTTAAGGAAACTAATTGCTTATATCTATATGGAAGATACTAGTCATTGATGTCAAGTGCATAGGAAGCCTAGTCATGACATGAAGAGGTATGTGCATGATGAAATGAATGTATATAGCAATGTGAATTTTGTATGGATTGTTTTATATTGTTTTATAATTTTAATAAGGTATAAAATAATTCATAAAATTTTTGGGGTGAGCCTATAGATTTAGGACCTTCAGTCTAAGTTTGCACCTAAACCACTCCTAGACACTACCTAGCCTAATGAGATATTAATATAATATTTAAAAGAATTTATGCACATTATAACATGTGAAAAGGTGAGATAAGTTATTTTAGTCATGATAACAAATTTTTAGGTCAATATTTGAAGGAAAAGTGCATGAATCATTATTTTAGGTATTTTTTAGCTCACATAATGAGGTCTCAAACCCAAGAAATGCTTTCAACCATTTTTTGGCATGTGTAACCTCTACATGGGATTATAATATGTTAAGGAGAGATGGTTAAGGGTAATATCTAAGATATATATGAATTATTTTTATTTAAGTGGTAGTACTTTATGAATAATCGTTAACATTAAAACCTATGCTAAACCTCACTAAAACCCTAATAAGGACCCCATATGAAATATATTTTTTTATAAATAGCTCACTATAGATTAAAATTCCTATATAAGCTATTATATAATGTATTAAAATCTCCCAAGTACCTATATGTGGTGGTGGTTAGTCAGATGAGAGAGAAAATACATAAGTACATGCATATTTATCAAGTTGTTGTAGCTCTCAAAAGTTGAATTGGTCAAGAAAATAAAATGGATAGTAGAAGAATATAAAGATTAATTTTACATTTCCATGATGATTTATGGATAGGTAATATCCTTAAATTTTTATAATTTGGTCATCTAAATAAGCCAGTCATAGACAGACCTAATGGTGTGAATGTGTAGAATCCAAGCAAAGATGAAGAGATAGATTTGAGTGCCTATGCATGATAGATTGATGTAATAAAGTGAATGAAGAATTTATTCATGAATTTGAATTCATTTTCATAATTTAAAATATATTTTTATGTCAATTTATTTTGTGAAAATGTTATTCAAAAAATATCTTGTCTGGTTCAGATAGGACTGTGAGACATAAGGTAAGAAATTGGTCTACAAGACCAATATTTTCCATTATACCATATGAATTTTATATTTGAGGATGTTATAAAGATATAATATGACTAATTTTATGCATCAAGAGTCATGAAAAGTGTCTGCATGGGCATTATATTTATATTTCATCATAAATGGCTTTTTAAAAGAATTTATAGTTTTAAGTAAGTGATTTGTAGAGATGTTGTTGAGCCTTTATCTCTTAAGTGAAGGTTCTCCAGGAATATTTTGATGACCCTAAGGTCATGGATAATATGTATAATTTTTTCATTTTCACAGTTCATTAGTTTAAGGGTGTTTAAGCTTCATTATTACAAGATAGACTTTTGAGGTATAGGGGCCTAATAAGTTAGTTTTTCCTAAAGGATATTTCATGGTATGAATGAAGGGTACATGTCTATTAAATCATTAATTAAGTAAATAAATTTTGTTTTATAAGTGATTTAATGGTTTTTTATCATTGTAAGATGCCATGCATGCCCAAAAATATCAATTTTTAATGCTAAGAAAATAGACCTAATGAAATTAGGTCTCTATGAGACCTAAAGGAGGAGTAAGGAATAATTAAGTTGTTTCAAACCAAAGGGGGTTGAAATTATGATTTTAAAATGTTAATAATATGTTATAATACATATTATATGTCCTAAATAAGATGTTTAAGTTATGTGACCAAATAATTAGTGCATGGCCATGTGTCTAATATATATACAAGGAACTTTAGTCTAATTTGTAGATATGTAACAAGCAAATAGAATCTAGCATGGCTGAAAAGAAGGTGGTATTAAAGTGATTTATAAACCATAAAATAAGATTAAATATGTGAATGTGATAAAAATTCATGAGTTTGTTGATTTGGTACTAAGTCACTTAGGGATTTGGTGCTTCCTTGCAAATAGGTACTTGTTAAAGCCTAGTTAAGTGGGTGCTTGACTTTGTTAGGGTTGGTTCTCTAGGTTGAATTGGTGATCAACTAAATTTGGTATTTGTTTATAGGAATTTAGTAAAATTTTATATATCATAGTTTATTTTATTCTTATTGAGGGTTTCCCACTCATATATGTGTTATCTTGTTTCATGCTCATTTGAATGTTTCTATATGCTTTGTTAGATCACTATATTATTTTCATAGTTTATGAATGATTGAGTATAATTGAATTAAAATTTTAAACACTTATTCACCCCACACCTTATTATTTATTATGCTTCCAACAATTGGTATTAGAGCCAAATATTTTGAAGTAGGCCTAACAACTTAAAGGAGATCTTAGAAGCACAAGCATTTCTAGTCATCAAGTATAAGGATGTTTTTCAACTAATAAGGATCCTCTCTTTAGTGAGACTAATTAAGTTTTTTGGAACATCAAAATTAATACCTATCTAATGTTCTTGGGCTATGAAATATGGAAATATATTGTTTATGGATTCACTCTACCTCCTATACCACCAACAAATCTAGCAGGCAAGAGGGCAACTAAAAACAACTCTAAAGAAGTGAATTCCATCCTTTGTGGTCTCTTAGAGGCAAAATTTGTGAATTTCATACATTATTATATAGTTAGAGGGATTTTGGAAAATTTTTAAACCATCTATTAAGGAGATACTAAAGTCAAGTTGGAAAAGTTGCAGACTCATCAAAGGTAGTTTGAAAGTCTAAGAATGAAGGATGACGAAAACATTTAATCTTGTCTTTTAAGTGTAGATGAAGTGGTAAATTTCATTATATGTCTTAGAGAGAATTTATAAGATTTAAAAATTGTAAAAAAGGTATTGATATCCCTGACATCTAAGTTTGATTCAATATTATATGTTTTGGAGGAGATCAAAGATCTCAACATAATATAAATGAATGAGCTTCATGGCATCTAAAATAACTATGAAATGAGAATAAATGATGTAATACCTTCTAAGAAAGAAGATACATTCAAATCTAATAAAAATTCACAAGTTAAAAAGGTCAAGTATGATTTTATATAGATATTGATGATGACAAGATATAATCCATGTTTGTCAGGAAACTAAAGAAAGGATCAAGTATAAGGTAAAGTTTCCATTTAAGTGTTTTAACTATGGTAAGATTGGTCAATTTGCATCAAAGTTACATAACCAAGATAAGAATGATCATGATGGAGAGCATGATGAACATCATGGTGATGATAAGAAGTTTTATAAGCCTAACAAGATAAAAAAGAGTTTTAGGAAGTATGAAGGAAAGAAATGGTCATTCAAGAACAAGATAAGTTTATATACTAAAGAAGATAGTATCTCTTTTGATATAAGTGGAAAAAGTATATCTAATAGTGATGATGACACTAATGATCATGGTAGTAGTGAAACTCTATTCATGACCATATAAATAAACAATTAAGGTTGTTTAAAAGGTAAACATATTATGGAAGATGAGAATAAGATGAATAATAGGCTGAAGTGAATGTTGAGGTAGAATTGGTGAGTGATCTATAAGATTTGAAGTTTAAAAGAAGGAAGAATCAAAAACTAAGATCATTAGTTAAGATTTATGAGGAACAAATTAATCTCTTTAAATAAAGACTAAGTAACAACCCTAATACACATGATGAGATCATTAAATAGTTGGAAACTCGTATTGATATTGTCAATGTAAGTTTTAAGACCAAGGAGGAAGGATGCACTAAGTTTATAATATAAATGGAGTCCTTAAAGCGACAATTAGATTATAAAACAATAAATTTGAAGACACATCAAATTTTTGAAAAGATCATTGAATTCCATGGTGATATTTTGAATAGTCAAAGGTCTCCACATGACAATATAAGTATTTGATTAAAAGAAGACCAAAAGGAAAATAAGGGGAGTTAGATCTCAAAGGAAAATGGACCATCAAGAAATGATGGTACTGAAAAAGTAAACACCTATGCAACAAATCTAAAATTAGAGACTTAAATTTATCATCAAGTTAAAAAAATGTGACTCATTCAAGAGACAACAAAGGTAGAGGTGCATAATTCAACAATAGATAGACAAGGTATGTGATTTCTTTCAATGGTTTCTATTTATAATGTAATCAATATGGATATAGGGTTGTGGATTTTAGACATCATGATAGAATCAATTCATCATGGAGGAATAAGATGAATACTCATCTTGATAGTAGAAGCATAATTATATTCTATAAGTGTGAACATACAAGACATATAACAATACATTACAAGATGAGGCATATGAGGAAGATCAGTCAAGAGAAAAGGGTATACAGTCATACCACTGAGAAGTGGATAAAGAAGTTAGACCCTATGGACAAGGTGAAGGAGGAAAAAAATACTAAAGGAGAAGAATATATGCTAGTTCAGACTTCCTTTCAAAACCAAGATGAAGGAATCAAATGTTATATAGATAGTGGTTGCTCAAAACACATGATAGGGGATAAGATAAAGTTCATTTCATGGAAGAATAATGTTGCATGGATGATAATATATGGAGATGAAATTAATACCAATATTTTTTTCAAGTGTATCTTGAGTTTAGACAATGGGAAAATCAAGATAGAGAATGTGTTATATGTGGAAGGATTAAAACATAAATTTCTTATTGTAGGTCAAATGTGTAACAAGAACACACACTGACCTTTCATGATAGAGGGTGTGATATAAGGAGATCCAAATCAAGAAGACTAATTACCAATGCTAAGAGGAATAAAAACAATTTGTATGTCTTGAATGAGATCAAGAAGGAGATATTTTTTATGAGAAAGATGGATGAATGTTGTATATGGCACAAAAGGTTGGGACACCTAAATTTTGATAATCTGGTCAAGAAAATATCTAATAAGTCTATGAATAATATGCCTAAAATATCCAAACCTACAAACATACTTTGCAAGGCATGTCAACATGGTAAGCGAACTAGAAGGAGCTTCAAGTGTAAGGAGTATTATACTAAAACAACTTTAGAGTTAATACACACTGATATCTATAGACCTAAAAGAATCCAAAATATTAAAGGAGATAGCTACTTCATGTTACTCATAGATGACTACACAAGAATGACTTGGGTATCATTTTTGAAAGAAAAGTCAGAAGCTCTTGATAAGTTCAAGGTATTCAAGGATCTAGTTGAGAATGAAAAGAATGGAAAGATCAATTAACTAAGATTTAAAAAAAGAAGAGAGTTTTGGTCCATTGGATTTGATGATTTTTATGACATCCATGGGATAAGGAGATAGTTATCAGTAGCTATGACACCTTAGCAAAATGGGGTAGTAGAAAGAAAGAATAAAATAGTTTAAGAAATGCAAATGACTATGATAAATGAATCAATATTATCTAATGGATACAAGAGAAGTAGTAAGCAATGTAGTCTACATTTTGAATAGAGGATAGATAAAGACTAATGGAAATAAGACCCCTTATGAACTATGGAAAAGTAGACCTACTAATGTGGAACACTTTAGAGTGTTTGGAAGTAAATAATTCATCAAAATAGATGAGAAAGACTTAGGTAAGTTTGATTCTAGGTTTAATGAAGGAATTTTCTTTGGATACTCATCAATAAGGTCAACTTATAGATGTTATAATAATAGGTTGCAGAAGATAGTGGAAATTACCAATGTGAAGATTGATGAGGCAAGTTTTAATAAATCACACTCTCAGTCAAAAGATGCATCAGAGAATTTAGACTTAAATAATGAATAATATGTAATAGACTTAGTTGAGGAAGAATAAAAATTTGAGGAAATACAAGACTCAAAAGGCCCCTCAAGATAGATTGAGAGAGACCATCTTGATGACAAATCATTGGAATAAGTATGCATGTATATAAATAAGGATAAAGATGGTAAGTAACCTAAATCAAAAGAATGTTTCTCTCTTATCTCAGATTGAACCTAATAACCTTTTATAAGAAATACAATACATTTTTTAGATAGGATCTATGAATGAGGAGTTAGACTAAATAGAAAAAAAATAACACTTGGGAACTAGTTCCTAGACCTAAAGATAAGAATGCCATTGGCACATAGTGGGTGTTTAGGAACAAATTAAATGGAGATTTAGAAGTCACTAGAAATAAGGATAGAATGGTATGGAAGGGGTATTCCTATGTAAAAGGTTTAGAATTTGCGGATACCTTTGCTCCACTAGAAAGATTGGAGGTTATCAGATTATTTCTAGCATATGTAGGATTAAAAGGGTTCAGGTTGTGCTAAATGGATGTTAAAACTCATTTTCTAAATGGGAACTTAGAAGAGGAGGAGTACATAGAATAACCTAAGGGTTTCTCATTATCAGGTAACAAGGACTATGTTTTTAGTTTTAAAAAGGCTCTTTATGGTTTAAATGAATCTCCTATAGCTTGGTACGTTAGATTGAAAAATTACCTATTAGACCAAGGATTCAAGAGAGGAGTTGCATATATCAATCTATACATAAAGACAAAATTATCATAAGTTGATAGTGTTTATCTATGTGGATAACATCATATTTGGTGGTAATAGTGAAAGTATGACTAAGGCCTTTGTAGATGAAATGAAGAAGGAGTTTGAGATGTCCATGCTAGGAAAATTATCATTATTCCTTGGGTTACAAATCAATCAATTAGAAAGAGATATTTATTTCACAAGATAAATACATAAGAGAAATGTTGAAGAAATTTGAGATGGAATATTTCAAGGTAGTTAAGACATCTATGATCATAGGGTGTAAGTTAATCAAGGATTATGGATCTCCAAAATTTAGTTAGACATCATATAGATCAATAATTGCAAGTTTTCTATACACTACTGCCTCAAGAGTTGACATTATGCAAGCAGTAGATCTTGTGGGAATATTGTAAGAAGACCCAAAGGAAAATCATTTGTAATAAATCAAAAGGATACATAGGTTTATCAAGGGGACTATGGATTTTATGTTTTGGTATTCAAGGAGCAAGGATTTTCACTTGATAACCTATACATATGTAGACTAGGTAGGGAGTCTAGATGATAGGAAGAGAACTAGTGGAGGATATTTATTCTTAGGAGAGTGCCTAGTATCAGGGATAATCAAGAAGAAACCATTAGTGGCATTATCTACTTGTGAGGTTGAGTATATTCTATAAATTTCATGTTACACTTAGGTCTTATGGATGAGGCAGACCTTAAAGGAGTACCAAGTGGAGTATGATAGTCCTAGTCCTAGTTTTTATGACAATACAAGTGTTATAATTGTATCAAAGAACATAGTTATGCACTCAAGGACCAATCATATTCCCATTAGGTATCATTTAATAAGATAACATGTAAGTAAATAAAATCTCAATATTGAGTATGTATCTACTAAGGACTAGGTTGTAAATATTCTAACTAATCCACTTCTAAAGATAACATTTGAATATCTAAGACATGAATTGGTTGTAATTATTTCCCTTAAAAGTCATTAATGAATTCAACTATTTATGGGGATCTAATTAGGTGTTTCATTAACTCTAATATAAGGTGATTAGTGATAATAAGGTATGCATGGAGATAGGGGGAGCATGTTCATGTGATACTTCATTAACTCATAATCATGTGTGTTAAGCTTTATGGTTGTAATAGCTGTGATCTATTATGTTTTAATTATATATTTATAATTAATGTACAAGGGGGATACATTTTGTAATGAGGGAGAAATATATTATTGAGAAATTTTTCTAAGAAAGGTTTCCATCAATGACAAAGGGGATAGTGTTGAGTATTGTTATTGATGTGAAAGGTACATCTTATAAAGGTTGATGTCAAAGGTGAATAAAGATAGTTGGCACTGTGTGATGTCACAAGGTGCATGGAATAATTTTTTCATGAGATAAAGAGAAAGAGAGAATTTGAAGTGAACTAATGTCATATGTCTCTATGGAAGGTACATGTCATTGATATCAAGTGCATAGGAAGCCTAGTCATGGCATAAATAGGTAAGTGCATGGTGAAATGAATGTATAAAAGCATGTTAAGGTTGGATGTCATATTTGAGCTTGTTTTATCATGTGATTATGGTATAAAATTATTCATGAAAGTTATAGGGTGATCCTATAAGGGTAGGACCTTGAGTGTAAGTCTATACCCAAACCACTCCTATACCTTGCTTGGCCTAATGCGGTATGAATATTATATTTCAAATCATGTATACACATGAGATCATGGAAAGATGCGACATAAGTTTTTTAGGAATGATAGTAAAATTTTGTGTCAATATTTTATGTAAAAATGCATGAATCACAATTTAGGTCTTTTTGAACTCATAGAATGAGGTCTCAAACCTGAGAAGCAATTTCAGACATTCATTAGCATGTGTAACCTCTACATGGGACTTTTAGATATTAAGCATAGATGAGGAAGGGTCCTATATAATGAAATCCTTTATGAATAATTGTTTCCACCAAAACCTATGTTAAACCTCCCTACAACCCTAAGAAGGACCTAATATAAAATATTTTATTCAAAACAGCTCAAGATGGATTAAAATACATAGATAATCTATTACATAATATATTAAACTATCCCAAGTACCTCAAAGTATTAGTGATTAGTCAGATAAGAGATAAAATTTATAGATATAGGCATATTCGTCAAGAATTTATTATAGCTCTCAAAATTTGAATTGGTCAAGAAAAAAATGGATGGTAGAAGAATATAGAGACTCATTTTACATGTCCATGATGATTTATAGATATTTTATATCATTCATATATTCTAATTTGGTCATCTAAGTAAGCCAATTGTAGACAAACCTAATGGTGTGAATAGTGTAAAACCCATGTAGAGATGGAGGAATAGATTTTAGGGTCTATACATGATAGATTGATGAAAAAAAGTGAAATAAGAATTTATTAATGAATTTTAAGTCATGTTTATGATTTGAAATATATTTTGAGTTTATTTTATGTGGTGAAAATGTTGCTCACAAAATGGCTTGTTTGGTTCTGATAGGACTATGCGACATATGGTCAAGAATTTGGTCTGCAAGATCAATATTTGAAATTATACCATATGAATTTTATATCTAAGGATGTTATAAATATATCATAGGAATATTTTTATTCATCAATATTCATTAAAATTGTTCACACATGTGTTTTAGGTCTATTTCATCATGACTAGTTTTTAGGAGGATTTGTCGTTCTAAGTAAGTTACGAAGATGTTCTTTTGCCTTTATCTCCTAAGTGAAGGTGATTGAATAATTTGGTGATGACCCTAAGGTCATGTAAAATATGTATACATGTTTCATTTTTAGTATTTGAGTATATTAATGGTGTTTAGGATTCATTATTTTAAGATAGGATTTTGAGGTACACACGCCTAATAGGGTAGTTTGTCCTAAAGGAGATTTCATGGTATGAACAAAGGATAAATCTCTATTCAAGCATGAAAATATTTGGTTGAGTTTGTTGGTTAAATTATTGAATGGTTTTTTATCATTGGATAATGTAATTTAGACCTAATAAGATCAATTTTAATGCTAAGAGTACAAACCTAATGTAATTAGGTCTCTATGAGACCTAAATGAGAAATAAGGCCTAATTAAGTTGTTGCAGACCAAAAGGGGTTAAAAGTATGATTGAACCATGTTCATAATATTATCTAAGACATATTGTATGATGACCTAATATTTTTAATGTGTGTGTCTGACTAAGTGGTGTGTAACCATGTGTCTAATATATATATAAATCAATCTATGCCTATTTGTATATATATAAAACAATCAAATATAATATTTCATGGTTGAGTATAATGTGGTATTAAAATGAGTTATAGACCATAAAATAAGAGAATATGTGTGTGTGACCAAAATTCATTATGTGTTTGAGTTGGTGTTAAGTCACTTAGGGAGTTGGTGCTTCCTTAAAAGTAGGTTCTTACTAAATCCTAGTCAAGTGGGTGTTTGAATTTATTGGGGTTGTTTCTCCAAGTTGAGTTGGTGATAAACTAAATTTGGTCTTTTATTTTATAGTAATATAGTCAAATTTAATATATAATAGTTTATTTTCTTTCCCTTGAGGTTTTCCCACTCATATATGTGTTATCTTATTTCATGCTCATAGAAAATTTTCTCTATGCTTTGGTAGATCACTTTTTTGCTTTCATAGTTCATGAATGATTCAATATAATTACAAGAAAATTTTAAACACTGATTCACAACCCATCTCATTGATTGTGGTTCTAACACAAATTAACCTCATAAATAACTCAATTATCCATGAATTTATCTATAATTATGATCCCAAATTGTTAAGATAAATTAATAGAGGGGGAACATCATCCAAGTGCTTTACCTCCAACCATAGACTAATGGACTTCCACACATATCCCAACTAATAGTGGTATTATCCTTCATGGAGAGGCAAATATTAAAAATTTGGATATAAGAAATAAACTATAATCCATGTGTACAATCATTAATACATACACCAATCACATAAACTATGGAATCCATTCCTCTATATAATATGACATCAATATACACATGTAGTCTAGAAATTATAGTCTCAGCAATACAATTATTTTGGAAAAACATTTCATTATATAAATTATATCTAAGGATCTAATTCAATTCCACCTACACAAAACTCTCTACTACTAATATGTGACTATTAGATGATATCAAGAGATAGGTATATGAGTTACATAATGACACACTCATATATCTATCACCTATTATAAAATGAATATGTTTAATAATTTTCACGTATAGATTCAAATCAGAATAATTACAATTTACAATATACACTCAACTCAAACAATACTATAAAGTTGTTAGAACACAACTATCTAATGAAAGGGGTGTTGAATTAGTAGATTAACTAAAACTAGTCTTTCAATCCTTTTAAAGCAAATATAAAAGCATATGAAGATTAAAATATGAATGCAAATATCATACACATAAAAATACACATTACACTAGATGTCTACATAGAAAACCCAAAGGGAAAAACCATGATGATAATAGCTATTAAAATCTCTATTGCAATCTAGCCTCACAATTCAAAACCTCACTAGAAAACCTCACTAGTTACACTTTTTAAGGGCATCAACCCTAAGGAGATAAAAATACTCTAGTTTAAGAGAACCAACTCTAAGGAAGCACCAACTCCCCAAATGAGCATAAACATAGCTTAAACTCACTAGTTACAATGTTTAAGGGCACCAACCCTAAGGAGACACCAATCCCTTAATTGAGTACTAACTTAGCTTGTCTAATGACACCAAGCAATCATATCTATGGAGATACAACTCTAGAATACAAAATAGATTCATAGATTCTATAAAAAATATAATATGTAACTACTCATGATCTACACATTATCTCTATATGCCTTCTTCTTTTCCCATTTCTCTTTGTGTCTGAATATATGTTTATTTGACACACTTCATCTCACTCTGTCACTCTATCTCTATGTCTATATATATCTATGTTTGATATTTTTCAAAAATAGCTCATCTTTTTTACACTTATACCTTTGTGTCTATATATATTTTTTTTTGACATAATTCCAATGACTTTAACAACCTTAGCTTTAGAAAAAACTACTTTTCCTTTGTCCTAGATGTCATATATATAAGCAAATGATATAGGGTTTCATATCTCCTATGTGTTCACACTTAGACTATAACACATCATGCCAATTCTAGACTTTAGTTCATTATGATATGAACTATAAGTTTCCCATGTCTTGATTCCATATATCATTCCATAATTATAGGTCTCTTTCTATCTATAACATTTGTTTGACTCAAGTTTTGATGCATAGGCTCTTTAATGTAGATTTGATTGGTTAGATCAATCAATTTCATTGTTTATGTCAATATATATATATATATATCTTATATGCAATGTATTGCATGCTCTTGAAACTAACCATTTGTTTGGAACATGACTTAAATGTTAGTTGTTGGTATTGCCTTTGGTACCATGATATTATGGTCTCTATTAAATTAGGTCAACTTTAAAATGTTTCTATTTGATCTTCTTGATCTAGGTTCTACATGTTATTCAATCTTTAAAGATGCATGATCTTTACTTCTTTCTTGATGTTAAACATAGAGCTCTTTGTTCCATCTAAGTCCACTCACTCCATTAGATCTTTATCATCCAATCTTCCACATGTCATTAGATCCTTGAACTTTCATGAAATTTACCTTGAATTTGTCATTAAAATTTGACACTTTGACCTCATCTCACTGCTTCCTGCATCTTTGCATCACTTTTTCTCTAGTGATCATCTCAAACCTACTCAATATTTAACTTGACACTATGTTAATAAGCATTTATCACTTTATAGCATTTGATTCCATTCACTCCATTGGATATTTTTTTCATGATCACTCAGACACCATTATATATTTTGACAATCTTGATCTTTATATTTAGTAGGCTCACTCTCATTGGTTCTCTATCTAAAAAACTCATGTACTCATGATACTTGGCATTAACACCTTCACTCAAATGGACCTTTGAAAATTTTAATTCATCACACTCCATTACATCTCTAATGTTTAATTAATCATGAACCATTGATATTCCCACAAGATTGATCATTAACTCTTATGAGATTACGCTCATTGGGTCTATGTCTTACAAGATATATGAATGTGACACTTGTCACTAGCACATTCACTAAGAGATCTTTTTGAAAAGTTGAATTTTATTCACTCCATTGGATCATATACGTATGATTAAGCATAGGCCATTGATCAAGCTAATATATAATATAAAGTCTAAGACTTAGGAAATATTAAGTCTTTTGAGCATTGTTCAAGCCAATAATTGCTAAGTTGAGGGGCCAGTTTCACAATGATGGTAAATGGTTAATTTATAGCTTGAGCTATTAGGTCTAGGCTATAGCTAATCACCATAAAAATAGAAAGTTCCTATTGATTCCATGACTTAAACCCCTAGGGTTTTACTAAGAAACTCTATCTAGTTCAAGAGCAAAGATAACTCAATTTTGAGCTCATTCCTTCATAATTGAATTTGTAGGCCATATATTCAAGATGCTCATGAAAAACCCATAACATATCTACCATATATTTATTTTGAAAATGTTCATGGATGAGATTTGTAAAATCATGGTAACTTTAAATGACATTGTGCAAATTTTGCCTAAGTATGGAGACCATTTAATTTTACCTGGAAGGTAACTTTTCACCTACATATATCTTGTTTTGTTTAGTTAGATGACCTATAAATTAGTGCATATGATCTTCTTACATAGAATATTCCATCCATATATCCAATTTCTCTTGAATCCTTCATAGGTGCAAGATATGTCTTTACAAAAATGCCTTTGAGCTTTTTCTTGTAAACAATAAATTTGACTAAGTGTTGGAAAATACTGTCAAAATACCTTAGAGCCCTACTTTGCTCAAGCATAGATTTTTTCATGCTATGTAATGTGACCTAAGATTTATTGCATATAAACTAGTCACAAAAATGAATATACCCATGTTATCCTTTTATCCTAAAACCTCAATGTGTGAAAATTATAACCTCATCAATATGCTTACTTATCTTTTCCTCTCTAGGCCCAAAATGTCTAGATTGTCATTATGAAGAACTAGATGAATTCCATTCATGCACATAAGCATTAAAATCATCCTTGAAATTTTATAGGATCAACATGGTCACCATGCTCATCCTTGAGCATTAATGACATGCTCATAATATCCCTTTTGACATCAATAACAATCATATTTCCAACAAAAGTAAAAAAAATATAACGCATCAATCATATTATTTCCATTCACTCAACCTCAATAGTGATATGCATAGGTTCATCAAAATGAATAGTATAAAAAACCATAAATAAGTGAGAGAATAGAAGAAAATAAATCTATAGTAATATCAAATCTTATCTATATGTTTAATTTAAACATGATTTCATGTGTGTGTGTGTGTGTGTGTGTGTGTGTGTGTGTGTGTGTGTGTGTGTTTGGTGATATAAAAATTAGTTATAAATATAAACCAATGAGTCCCAAATAGCATAAAGATTAATCTTATTCAATACTTTTTTGATAGCTTGGACTTTTAGTACCTATTCTTTCATTTCCTCAATACATAGAGATCTCATATTGTAATTATTATAAAAACACAACCTATAATTATTTATAAACAAGATATATTCCATAAAATAAAGATCCATTATGGAAATACAATATATTATTTAATATATGTAAGTTGCTCTTCACAAATTTTACTTGTCTAAAATCTTATTACAAATTTATACAACAAATGGACAATCATCTTCATTGATATTTGTATAGTTACTTATGCATTTCATACTTATAATGATCCCGATCATAACCTACATCCATACTAGATTAATATGATCCAAATAAATAAAACAAGGTTTAGGTTCAATATCACAATATTAGTTAACTATGTATTTTCATTCATAAATGAATGCAACCAAACACATTATTTTGTGTAAACTTATGGAATAGTTTCCAAGAACATTACTAAATATTTATAACACCTAAATGTATCTATAAACTCCTTACTTGATATTAATTATTTAAGTTCATTCAAATGTGCTTAATGACTTGGATAACTTACTCGCATAATCTCCAAAATATACAACTTTATTAACAATATACATATATATGCTCAGTCTTAATATATATTGGCACATTCCAATTTAATAATTGAAAACCCATTCCACATATTAAGGTATATACATATAAAATTATTCGTATGTGTTTAATAATAGTGAAATGGTTTTCCCCATATCAATATTAACACTTATACATTCACAAATTTCATAATTTAAATAGTTTTTATAAATTCCTATAAAACACACACACACACACACACACACTTACACTTATAGATTCATATTATTAATTCCCTATTTCCATTTTTCAATTTGACAATCAATTAAATAACCTAATTCACATCAATGTAATCAAATGAAGATGTAGTCATAAAACCATTTATATAAACCCAAATTTCCTTATTGTAACCTAAAACTAGACTAAATCATCAAAAGGATCAAGTATTTAAATACATTAATGAAATTATTCATCATTAATTATTCCTATATATATATAAATACATCCACTTATACATACCATAAAAATAAGTTTCCAAGAATCAACTAAAACACTACAACCTAATTATATCATTACGTAGGGTCATAATTGTGATTGTGTGTGTGTCCATATTATAGACACTGAAAATATACACACCATGATTTTGAGTGTTGAAACACCCATAGACCACCTTAGGACCCCCTTGGGACCAATTTGACCCTTTAACCCCTAACCAAGCCTAACCATTATTAGTTTGACCAACTAACTTAACCTGCCTTTTTACCCACTTTGTACCTTAGCCCTCAACCACTGATGGTTAGGATGACTACCGATGGTCACCCTGGCTACTAATGGTCAGGGTCCACCATCCTCAACAAATACGTATAAACACCAACCTTGCTCTTCTAAAAATAACTCATCTAGATCTGCATGTGGCCATTCCATGCATGATTTAAAATTAGAAAGCCCAATCAACACCCTATTGCAACTCTCCTTCCTTACCTATAAGAAGAGAAGATTAGGGAGGTGAAAATGACATATGTAATTATTGTTAATATTTTGTGCATCCATAGTTTCTTATTTATAGGTCAATCATCATCAATGATCTATTAATCTAGCCATCATGCCAGAGAGCCAGCTTGTCACTACCACTTTTCCAAGGCATCAAGTACCATTACTCTATCAAAACCATGCTAGAATCCACCAATAGACCAACCACCTCAAATATTTACTAGATCAACCTTTGGTAAGATATGTAATTATTTTTTGACTTTCATTTACTTTATTTATATTTTTTAATTAGCCTAACACTAACCCTTCTCTTAGAATCTAAATCTATGATCTGATCAATCTAACATTTATTACCTACAACCAACACATAGTAACCATTGATGGTTGTCTCAACCACCAACAATCTATCCAACTATTGATGGTAACCTTAACTATTAACAGTCACCTTAACCACTGAAGGTCATCTTCACCATCTATGATCACTATAGTATGAAATAACAAGTTGATTTCACCCTCTTACCTATAGCCAAATATAATTTTATATGTCCCTAGCTATTCATAGACCCCTACAAAAATTTTTGAAGCACACTTGAACCATTTAGAATTAGTTTTGACTTGGATATTTCTATATCAGTCATTTTTTAGTCTATTTATTTAGAAACCATTTCTTATGTTTAATTTTAGTACTTTTTTATTATTGATAAAACTATTTTATCATTATGTTTATAAATTTGATTGTTTAAAATGTGTGGATTGATAGCCCTAAAGGAAGCTCTTGCTTTTGGGATCTATCTAGCATTAGGTAATCCACCCAGCTATCTATCTAACCAAAAATTTGATTTAGTGTTGTCATACTTATATGTCATCCTCTCAAGCCAAAGAGGAGTTTTTCATAATCATCTAATTCAATGCATGCAAAATCAAATAGGTTTTCCAACTATACCCGTATTTAAATTCTTCTTCTTCCTTTCTCAAAATTTGAGCTGAAGTTAACTAAAATAATATAGCATGCCTAGTAGGACCTTGAGTCTGTACTCAAGTTTATTTTTCTATTTTATTTGCATCTATATGTCTTTCTCCCTATTTTATGCTCATAAATGACATTAAAGTTTATTTTAGGCTTAAAATTGACTATATACATTGATTGCTTGCATGTTTAGATCACATAGTCTAAATTAAAGAAAATTAATCCTATCGTAGCATAACTTTTATTGTAAAAACTAAACCAAACCACTTTCATCAATTAAACATCCAATAAACTTAAGACAAGGCCCGACTAGGATTTCATCACCTAGTAGTCATCTTACCCTTTCTCAATGATCTTACTTGGAGGTAATTACTATGGGGAGAACCAACTTAGCTATTTGGTTGAGTATAAACTCTATAAATTAGTATATATTAGCTAAACACCTAACACGCTTATCACTATGGTGTGTGAAGTGAGAGGGGAGGCTGCAATACCAAGCCATCTATTGATTTGCAATATAGAATCTTTTTGAGAGCTTGAACAACCAAAAATGATCCATAGAATTCCTTTCTATTACCTTCTTTACAATCTAATTCCAATCACACAATTTTATTGAAAGGTTAAGGCATAAGCCAAAAGAGAGACTAAATATTACCTTTAGGACTTAATGCACTTTTTAGAGTGTGATTGGTTTTCTTGATCATTTCCTATCTTATCTATATTTTAATGGTGAGATTATTTTTTAATTCTCTCTCCCTTATCTTGGATGGTTTTAACCCGCCAGTATAAAAAATCTAGCAAAGCAAAACCCATCATTGAACCAATCAACCCATTCTAGCCCCTCATCCATGGACTACATTTCTAAGCCAATAGACTCTCCTCACCCTTCAAGAATTCCTTCTTTCCTTGAGGAAGTTTCCTAAGGAGACACAAACTTTTCCACCTTTAGAGATAAAAATACTATAGCCCTACAACATTACATTAACACCATGCCTTAGTGTACCCCTACTTTGGTTCCACCTATAGACCCACCTTATGTCATTCCTTCCCACCTCATGGGAAACACTTATATTTCCATAGTCACCACCTAAATATTAGCTACCCAAGACTCTTCATCTACCAACAATCCCTTTGATATTATTTTTAAAAACCAACCTACCTAACCTACAAATAGGCTTATACCTTCCACCCCCACCAATAACTCTTCTACCTTAGGAGTAACACAACCACTAGCCACCTATACTCCCCTTAACATGGGAGTACCTACCAATAGCACTACCAACCTTCCATTAGCTACCTCTAATCTTCTAACCACTAACCAACTTCAAAATATTGTGTTACCCAAACCTTATACCTTACCAAAAATTACCAAAAATGTCACTACCCTTGCTTTGATCACTAACCTATCCACCATCCCCACCTAATCGGTGCCCATTTCAGTAAACCTAAGTTGCATCCCTAACACACAAGGGCATGTACCTCTACCTATCACCTAACCACATACATCTACCTAACCCTAAATAGCTTCCACCCAACCATTAATGTCCATGTACCAATATGTGGTAGCTCCTCAACACCTTACTCATTATCAGTATGACACCCAACCACCGTAATAATATTCACCTTACAACCTTCCAAGTTTATAACCCCAAATAGATCTAATGAAAATGCTAATGGATAAAATAACCACTCTAGATTCATATATATTTAGGGATCAAAACATCCTATAATATGATCAGATATATAATGAACCCATTCACCCATCTATCCTTATTAGACCATATCCTCCTCAGTGGGAATTCCCTAAGTTTTCTAAGTTTCAAAGTAAGGAGAATCCCCAACAGCACCTTAGGGCATTTGGCATAAATGTTACTTGATTTCTTATGATGACACCCTCTTTCTTTGTACCTTCCCTCTGGCCCTATCTAGTCCAACCTTATACTGGTATAGTAATATAACCAAACACTCTTTATTCTCCTTCACCTAGCTATATTAAACTTTCTTAGATCACTTTTGTTAAATATCTCTAACAAGGTTTCCATCACTGACTTTTCCTTTATCCAATAATTTGATGATGAATCTATTGCTGATTTTGTGGCCTATTGGAGAAGCCTAAGCAACCAACTTTACTTCTCTTTAACCCAACCTAAACTAATATAACTTTATGTTTAGGTATGTGCCAATCACATCTCTTCTGCACTACATGTCTAGAGCTTTATAACTTTTTAAAAAACTTTTACCATGATACGTAAGCTAAAAAATAGATCCATCGATGAAAGAAAACTAAAGTTGAAAAAAAATAACTTTACCTACAAGACCAATGAGGTATCTTCCTCCAAAATGAGTAGCCAAACTAATATCAATGTTAATACCAAGGGAAATACAAATGTGGTTGTCCTTAAAACCACTCCTCCACCATCTATCAATGAACTAAATTCCTCTAGCTCATCAAAACAAAACATGAGAAACCAAAATTGAAAGAACCAAAATCAATTTACTCCACTTAGAAAATCTTATGCTTCAATCCTAGAGAAGTTACTAAAGGCAAACATCATATAACTTCCCTTATTAAATCCCATCAACAATTCAATTCTTCTCATCTTGCACCTAAGTGGTACAATGATAATGACACATGCACTTTCCATCAAGTAGTTGGGCATGACATTAGTGGGTGTAATAACTTTAAGATCATTGTAAAATCTCTCATTAACAAGGGGGATCTTGTTTTAGATAACCCCAATTCACCTCAAAATAAAGACCTTCACATTTTTAGGAAACCTTTCCCTAATGATGTACCTACCAAAAATGAGAGCAATAAATTTGAGTGTTCTCATGATGCCCATACTGTCAATATGGTTCTTAAAATACTCATTGATGAAGAACCTACCACCTAATCTCTTTATTATTCACCCTCTCCACCTACTGAGATAATGGAGTTACCTTCTCTTCCTTTAGAGATCTAAACTATGGAATCACCCCTTTCTCTTCCTCCACTTATTGAGGTAGTGGATCCATTAACCCCTCTTTCCATTTATATACCATAATAAGTAACCATTTTATCATCTTCCACAGACATCAAATAACTCACTCCCCCTTTGGATATCACTCCAAAAATGGAAGCCACCATGCATGCACCACCCACAGAGTAATCAACCCTATGAACCTTGCATTCTTTGATTAAGTAAAATGATGAGGTCACCATTCCCATTTCTTAACCTATTGGCTTATATTTTAAGTCCTCTATCTAGGGAACAAAACTAGTCTACAAACTATTTTCTTGATTAGTGTATAAATTGGAATTTATCTCCAACCCTAACATGTATTGATCCAAATTTTAGTATTAATTGGGGATAACTTACATCACCAAGTAGGAACCTCCAACCACACCTTTGGTAGACCAACCCACCACTCCTACTATCCAAACCCCTTTCTTAATGAATAAATCGATAAAAACCTTTAGTAACCCAATAATTGCTCAACCATCTAATTCACTTAAACCCCAAAATTCCAAATCACCTTCTCCATCCAAACTAATAAAAAACCTTGTCACCATTCCTACATAGAGCCTTAATCACCCATCTATGAAAGTGGATCTTACCTCACCAAACCCAACAACTAAACACAAAACTAAATCAACTAAGGGAGTAGATCCAAAAAATGGAAAGAGGGCCAAACTTTTTCCTCCTATAAACTTGATTTCTATCTTAGGTCCTCATCCATGCACTCTTAATAGGAATCTGATTGTCCCAACTAATGCCCAAACACTATTGTTGGTTACACCAACACACTTGCTTTGAGACACACCTATCTTCCCTAATCCATCAATAACTAGACTACATACCCTAAAACCTCTTCCTTGTAACTTATCAACCTCAACCTTACCAAAACCAAAACCATCAAATAATAAAACCACCTTACCCAAATCTCCTACAGTAAATCCTACTTATAAAAGGACTTCCATCCCACCAACCAAGACCAAAACCTCTCCACCTTTAGCTGAATCCTACTCAACTATTTTCCAAAGCTTATTGAAAGCTTCTTGCTTTACCTTACCCCCTATTATGGCATCAATCAACCCTTTTTTTTTAAAACCCATCTGGTATAATGAACACCAACTATGTTCTTATTATAGGACACCATGCCATGACATGGAGAATTATAAATCTCTCCAAACCATTATCCATCACCTCTATGTTGAGGATGATATATTAATATGTGAACCCCCCATGAGTCCATTATCAATCCAAAAAATATGAACCACTATCCAAAACATACTTATTCCCCCACTCTCACCTCAAAGTGAAGAGGAATCAAACAACTCTCCTACCATAACTTTTCCCTCTATCCATACCATCCACATGGTCATAAGAGAATAACATAAATACAAGGAGAAGTCCAAAGTGTGAATCCTATGGACATACCCATATTCTACCCAAACATCTTGACCTTCATCTAAACCCAAGGCATCTATCTTAACCACCTCCCAATCCAACCCCTCTCAATATATTAGGAGAATGGTACTTAAACAACTTCAGCAAACCTCAACAAAGATAAGTTTATATGAGTTGATTATTAATTCACCTCATCATCACCAAGTAATGATTGAGGCATTATAGTCAGTAGAGGTCCAACCTAAAGACCCTCAACCTCTATTAGTCTTTATTTTTGCTCTTCAAATTTTAAACCTTATCACCTTTAATGATTTGGAAATACCTTCTATCCATCCCAATGATCTAGATCTCACTCTCATTATTACTTATTGAATCAACAAAACCTACAACAAATGAGTCATGATTTATGGTGTAGATACTATTAATATCATCTCCTCTCATTCCCTATAACCAACTCAACCTATTAGATAATATCATGTTTAAAACCTCATCCATCCTCTAATCCTTGAATGCCACTTTGACCACTACCCTGGGAAATATTGTCCTTCATATTTGTTTAGGACCCCACATGCTATTTGAATTATTTTATATAATGGAAGGTGAATTCTAGTATAATTTCTTATTGGGACAACCTTGGATTTGCTCCATGGGTTATGTAGTATATAACCTTCATTATTTCATCAAATTTGAGCACAAAGGCTAGGTCATCACCATCCAAGATAACCAAAGTCCCTTATTGACATGTAACATTACTTACAAACCTAATTACCTCCTTTTACCTCCATCTAGCACATCCTCATTAGCTAAATATAAGCCCTTAACCATGAAATAAGAAGTCATACCTAATTTTAATAATGAGGTATAAACTAGATCATCCACCCCCTCTAATCAGATCCCCACCTCAAACCACTTAGAATCCACATTCCGACATATTTTACTAGAGTAATATCACTTCCTCACCCTTGATTCTTTCCCTGCTCCCTAAGAGTATGGGAAACTTGACCACTGACTTAGATATGACCCTAGTGTTAGATCTATTATTCCATTTGGGCCTTCACATTATCAAACCGATTTCATCTATAGGGTAATTAAAAAATTAATCAATGCTCTTAATACCTCCTCTTCGCCTCAACCATTCACCTCCAGCATATCCTATTTAGACAAGCTGAGTTTTGCCAAGACATACCTCCATAGGTGTGCTTGAAAAGGATTTGGTCTTAGATGATATGAGCATGGCCCACATAAATTGATTTCTATTTAGACTAGAAAGCCTCATGAGAAACATGGCCATGATTTTATTTTACCCACTAAAAATAAAACCAAACCACCTACCATCACCATTACTGAGGAAGACACCTCTTCTTCACCGATCTGTATTTCACCTGTGTATGAGGATAATCATGTTGATAAAAAATTTAGGTAGGATGATGCCATCATCCTACCTAAATTTTTTATCGACATGATTATCCTTAGACCCCTAATTTATAAAAAGGAGGGTGAAACTATAACTATCCCTTTAACCCATCTTGAGATGATAGGAGATGACTCTCCTACCACTAACACTATTCAAAGTTAGGATGATGATTCCATTCTCACCTACCTTTATACCCTAGATTCTTCCATCTACAAATCCCTTCCTCTTGAGACTATGACCATGTTGAACAAATACATCATGGATATACACTTGGGTACTCTAGAAAACCCCTACATTGTTAAAATTGGCCAATCACTGAATGATGAGAAACATTGGTACTTCCCCTCCTTCCTCTAAGACCATAACATATCATTTACTTGGTCTTATAGTGACATGCCTAGCATTAGCCCCACATTATTACCCATAACATACTCACCAACCATGATGTTAAGCCTATCAAGTATAAAATTTAGTGGATGCACCCTTGCATAGCCCTTCTCATCAAAGAAGAGCTTCAATATCTTTTATCTATCAATTTCATTCAACCTATTGATTATCATAAATGGGTCTTTAATGTCATGTCTATTACCAAAGTCATAAGGGGAATACAATTTTTTATGGACTTCTATGACCTCAACCTTTCTTTCCTTAAATATGACTTACCTCTACCAATCATTGACTAGCTAGTTGATCTTATAACCAATCATGAGATGTTATCTTTCATGAATGGATTCTTGGGTTACAATCAAATCTTAATTTCCCCTAAAGATCAACACACAACCACATTTACAAACCTATGGGGGACCTCTTGCTATAGATTCATGACTTTTGGACTAAATAATGCTTTTCTAACCTACCAATATTCCATGACTTACATCTTCCATGACCTTATCCATAAGATTGTCGAACACTATATAGATGACCTTCTCAAAAAATCCAAACTCTGAAAGGATAATTTATTCATTCTCAAGAACATATTTGAGAGACTTATCCATTACCATGTCTACCTTAATCCTAAGAAGTGATTTTTTGGGGTCTTGTTAGGAAATATTCTAGTTTTATTGTCTAAATTTAAGGAATAGAGGTCAATCCAACTAAAATCAAAGCCATACTTGACATGTTTCCTCTAATCAACCTCAATCAACTTCATAGTTTCCAAGGGAAGATCTAATCCATCCACCACTTTATCTCCCAAATTTTTTATCAATGCCAACCCTTCCACCACATTTTGAAGAAAGATGTATCTTTTAATTGGAAGAATAACTAACAAAAGGCCTTTTATTCACTCAAAAATTACATTGTTTAGTGTTTAAAAATTTCATCTAGAAAAAGAAGCAAAAACTAAAGTTGAGAATAAAGATCAAGAAAATTTTCTATGAAAGGAATGACAAGATGGTAATTTTATGAGGAGGAATGGGTCCTATCCATGTTATTATACTAAAACTCATAAAAGTGAAACCCACAAGGATGCCAAAAAGAAAAATGTCAAAAGGTAAAGAAGACTATGGTACATTAAGAGTTAAATGATAAAGAAAGGGGAAAAAATGATCATAAATCTACTAATGCAAAGAGTGATATAAAAATACAAATTAAATAGGTATATAAAGACAAAAATTAAACTAAATACTAAATGTAATGTGTAATAAAACCAACGAATGTAAAGGAAAACAATGATGCTAGTAAAATTAAAGTAAAGGAAGGAAGTAAAAATGCACAAAAACAAAGAAACATGAGACAAGAGAACAAGTAAGACCTATGCTAATGTTTGTATCAAACATGAGCATGCGAAATAAAAGTCTATAAGTCTCAAAAGCTTTATTAAATCTAGATTTATTTTTTATTATGCATTTTAGAATAAGAGTGGGCATTATAAGATGCCCTAATGGGTAAGTGGATATAGGGATGGGCATCACAAGATGCCCCAAAGTCTAAATTAACATGTGGATGGGCATTAAAATATGACCCAACATGTGAGTTGGAGTGAGGTAACATTCAACCATTAAAATGGTTTGTATTGGGTTTCCAAGTACATTTGGAGATAGGTAAATGTGTTGGTTTGTTAGATTTTAAGGGTCTTGAATGTGGCATAGGATTTGTAGGAGAGGTATGAAGAGATAAAGGAGGTAAAGGTGGACCGTGTATAATAAGCTCTGGAGTAGGAATTTGAACTAAGTACTCCTTTGGTTCATGTGACTTAAGAGGTTGAGATTTAATAGATGCCATAATATGTTTAAAGTTGTTCATATTATCTATCATTTTCTTATTAGTGTATAAAGAAGGATCAAATATGGTTTGAAAAAAATTAGTAGATGAGGTATATGTATGGGTTTATTATTTTTTATCATTAGGTAATTGATTTTGATGTGATTGAGGTCCTTGAGATTGAATTTATGAAGCTTGAAGATAGTCTTGATAATGTTGCTTTATGAGAGTATAAATATTGAAATACAAACCAAGCAAGAAAGAAATAATATACTAGTGAAGATCATGACAAAACTCATGATAATTACCTATAGTATCATGCCACCAATAAAATTTATCTATATTGTACCACTTAGGAGGAGGTTTGGAAGGATCAAAGATCATTAGTTTAGAGGGTGGAAAGTCATTCTTAAGTTGCACTAGACTCAAGGGTGGGTGGGTTGGGTAAAAATTTGTTGAATTGGATGCTCCATTTTGAGGTTGGGGACGTTGGGAAAAATCAACGTTATGAGAAAATAACTGACAAGGTGCTTTATTAGTTGTATGAGGTGGTTCAAATTGAGTCATAAAAAATTCTTACCTTTTTTCTTTGTCTAAGGCTTCTTCTAAAGTTTTGGGTGAAAATATTTAGACTTTGTATTGAAGGGAAGCTTTAATATTAGTGACTAATAGTTTTAAAAGAGTGTCATCATTAATGTTATGGCCCACTTTATGAGATATAGACTTCCATAGTTTGATAAAAGTATAAGAAGATTCATTAGGAAGTTGCTTGGCATTGATGAAATGGCTAAGGTAGTTTCCAAAAAGGTCATTATGTTAGAATTACTTCACTAGAGCATTAACTAAATCCTCTATTTTTGAGATGGAATGTCTAGGAATTTGGTTGTACCAGTCAAGTACATAACCAACAAAGGTTTTAGCTAAGAGCTTGGTGGTATCAAAGGTGTTAGTTTGGACCCATTCCTTATATATATTGATAAAAGACTTGAGAAAGATAGTAGGGTCCTTAGTTGCGTTATATGCGATAGTTGGAGAAATGTTTCCAATATACATGGATGCAATAAATTTGGATAAAGATTAATTTTGTAGATGTTGAAGTATTTTTTTATTCATTGGAGGTTGAGGGATGATATTCCCATTGGAATCTCTAAGAGGAGGAGGGAATTTTTTTTGATTTGGCTGAGACATGATGACTTAAAGTGATTGACTAGTCATGTGTAATAAATGTTGTTACATGTTCATCATTAGAGATCTATTGGTTATTTGCATGATGTTCATTCTATTTATGACTTGCATAAGAAGTTGAGTTATATCAATAAGTGGGTTTGAAGGTAGAGGATTCTTTGTAGTTGGAGGATTCCTAACATTGGTTTTAGTTGTCCTAAGTGTGGTAAAAGAAGAAGGAAGCTTAGTCAAGCCACCATTCTTGTGAGGAGTGTAAATAGTATTATCATCAAGGTTTTTGAATATTTGGTAACCATATAGATTATTAATTTTAGTGGTTTCAACCATGTTACTTTGGGAATTAATAAAACTTGGTGATCTTGTTATGGGTGTAACAAGAGGATTGTGAAAATTGGTTGTAAGGGTATGAGTGTTGATAGGAGAGAGATTAGTTGGTGGAATATTCCAAAAATTGGTATTGGGAAGAAGATTAGGATAAATGAACTTAACTACATTACGTTATGTAGTGATTGGTTTTGGTTTAGGAGAAATGGAAGGAATAAATTAGATAGTTTCATCTAAAATAATGAAATAAGTGAGTTTATTACAAAAATTGTTAATTATGCAAATTTATTGACTAAAATAAGGATGTATAGATGCCATCATAATATGATAAGACTATATAACCATGAAAAGGGAAAGAAAAAGAGATAGAAAATAGTATAAGGTCAGTTTGGTCGATCTTGTACAATAAATAGGGGCTAAAAAGGCTTTATAAATAGTACACAATCGACCAAAGAGTGAAAAAGGTTTTTAAATAGTATAGGGTTGACTAGCTTGATGATGTACAGTGAATAGAGGCTAAAAATAGGCAAATTCCTTATTGTGCCTATATCTTTATTTTTATTCATCCATTTTGTAAACCATAAAATGTATTAGATTCATGATGACGTAGAGAATGTAAAAAAAGATGATGAGAGAGTTTATATAAAGTTATTAATATTAATTTTTTTTAGTTAATGTAAAGAAGTAAGTGTTAAAAGGAAATAAATAGTTAATTTGATCAATACTAGCTAATCCAATTGAGGCACATAAAGCAAAACCTTGCATTAATGCTAGATAACATAAGTTTTTACACAAAAAATTAATCAAAGAGAAATAAACCAACTTGGAAATTAAATATAACTAATTAGTCAACCTGAATATTTATTAGATTATTAAGAATGATTTTAAATGTGATGGGAAATTGGTTATAAATAAGGTAATAGATAACAATCTAAGGATGGTTTTAGGTAGTTTGAGCTGAAAGGGACTATAGTGGTAAAAATATAGGTTTAGTATTAGGGACTACCCTCTCACGTAACACACCATTAACCATTCTTTATACCTCACCATAGTATCAAGTCATCTTCCCCCTTAGTGATGAAATACAAGTAGCTTGGCTAAGGGTAGATAAAGTGTTAAATTGCTTGTTTATGTTATGTGATTTGGTCATTTGTGCATAAAATAGAAATAGTGAAAGTAAATGATTAATTTACAATCCCCTAATTAAACTATGTGAAATATTCTAAGCATATAAGCAATAAGAAAAGAGAGGTGTGAAATAATTACTAACAGATATGATGTTAAGTCTAAATTTGAAACAAGGTATAGTGTGAACACTATATGCACAAAATATAGAATAGGTTTGATAGGGTTAAACCTATAATATGGAATCAATGTCTAAAAATGAATTGGGTCAGCAATGTCGATCTAGTTATTTTAGGAAGCACATAGAACATAAAATTGGGTCGGTAGTGTCAATCTAGTTAACTGTGCAAGGGTAGTTTTGAATACTACAAAATATTAAATAAAAGATAAAAAATAGAGAGAAAAATAATTATAAAGTAAACTTGGTGGATTATAGATGTAATAAAGAAGGTTGTTATTCTAGAAACTAGAAATATGCATGAGAAACCTAGAAATATGCTTGAGATACCTAAAAAATGAGTCAATAATATAAATCAATATATACAAGAACATACTAAAATGTTTTGAAACTATAATAGGTCTATTGGGTTGACCTAGTAGGTTGAACTAGGTGTTTGAAAGGCTAAAAATCTATACTGGGTTGACTAGGTCAATCCAATTGTCTGTTCTTACAACCTGTGCATAGAGATAAAAAGCTAGGTCGACAAAATTGATCTAGTATGTCAATATATCTGATCAAAATGATTATCAAAATAAATTAAATAAATGAAGGAAAAAGTGAACAAATCTTGTATGTGTTGGTTCACGTCGGGTTCACCAAAATGTATGTAATCATAAATTCATCATGTCTATGAATTAATCCTGGATCAAATAAGATAGATCACACATACACTTTCAATTGGGATACACTTGTTAAGCAGGAACATAACCAATATGAGGATATAATAAACTTGATTAAGGGATCACTTGTATCACTTATCATAACACATCATACTAAGAAGGGTTCCAAAGCCTACAGTCTAACACAATCATACAACAACCCTAATGGAGTCCTAAGGCTTGAAACGTTCACTTATACTAATAATAGGAAAGTAAATATAATCTAGTGCACACCAAATATTGTGGTAGAAAGTGAGAGTTAGAAATAATCATAAAAACAAGTAAATTAAACATGTATTATAATACATATACTCACATCAATGTATACATAATCCTAAATACATGGATAGAAGAATACAAATGCATTATCTATCTACTCTTACAAAGGAGAAATAAAGTTAGGAATATTTACCTTTGAAGACAAACCCATTGAGACTCAATCTCTCCCTTGGCTAAGGTGATTCATAAGATATTATTGTGGTATGTAAGGATAACAAAGATAAATCATCTATAGGCTACACAACCTATCTAAGAATCCAAAATACTTATCCAAAAGATAACACCCATATCTCTAAAGAAAGTATGGAACCCTAAGTTTTATTCCTTAAATATAATGGTTAATAAGTAGATGTTAATTCACACTTATTTTCTTATAATTATTATCTTATGAAATGGTGTAAAACAACTTTGTATATATATATATATATATTTATCTTGTCATAAATCCTTCTAGGAATGTCAGTTATATAGGGTTGACCTAGTCAACCCAATGTGTTTTTAGGGACAAATCACTAGGTATGTGTTAGGTTCACTAAAAATATAAAAAACCAAGAAATTGCAAAATGTCCCTAAACTATACTGGGTCAACCCAATTGACCTATTACATCTGATTATCTAAAAGGGCATTAAGGCAAAAAAAGATGAATTTAAAGAGGAAAAGATTAGAGGAGGTAGGACTGAGAAGAATATGCTTAGGGTAAATGGTTTTTAGGAGAAAAGTGTGTAGATGATAAGTGGAAAAAGTAAAAACAATCTTATGAAGTACCAATGGTCTACCTATGCTTTTCATGGTGCTCCCCTTAAGGCGTGCACTCGAAGAGATTGAGATATGAATAGTTCCTACAAGATACAAAGTGTCAGTAATCAATAAAATTTTGAAAATAGTATGTGTATATAGAGGTTATATGATCAACATATTTTATTTGTGATCTTGGTACTATTTGAATATTTAAAGAAATAAATTCTTCTAATAGGTCCCAAATCATATGTTTATAGGATCTCATCTAATTATTCTTGGTTATACTTCTAGATCTTACTTGGTGAATAGTGAACTCACTATCACCAAATATTTTTAGGAAATTTATCCCTCTTTCCTTGGATAATTTTAGACCTCAAATCAAAGATTCATATTTAGATACATTATTTGCGTAGCTGAATTGAAGTCTAAAGGAATAAAAATAACTCTCCTTTTGTGGAGAGATCAAGACAATACCTACACCTGAACCATTATTGATTCTTGAACCATCAAAGGATAATTGCCACATTCCTTGAAGATCTTCAGTTGGTTTTATAAGATTCAATAAATTGCATAACTTTAATGAATGAAATATGTATCCAACTTGGCTTCCTATACATAATCATAAGGATCAAATTTGAGATATTATCCCCATTCATCCAAATGAGTGTCAGTAATCTCTTCTATAGGTTTTATAACTTCATGATCAATCTCGTTTTCTTGGTCTTGTAATGTAGATTTCATGTTTACAAAGATAGGAGTGTATGGATAAATATGGTATTTAGCAGTTGGCTTAGCTCTTATTATTACTCTTATTCCATATCTCATCCTAAGCAACATGTGAGACTAGTTTACAGATAGCTATCTTCCTATTTTTGTAGTTAAATATCATGAAAGACAAATGGAAAAATAAGTAGGAGATCAATAACTGAGATAGATTGACAAATTGAAAATATTGGACATACATGGATAGTGAGGTTTAGACCTTTTATTATCCCTAATATTTTAATAATAGTATCATCTAAATGAAGAACACCTTTTGAGATAGGTGTATACCTAATACCAAGAGCATCAACTATTTTCTTGGGCATGATAGAACTACTAACCCTTGAATATATCATGAAATTATGAATGAGATGCTTCTCTACTATAATTAAAATATATAAAATAGGAGTTTTATCATTTTTGATCAATTTAGTGTCATTTTGTGGCTATCACAAATTAATTACAACATTAGGTCCCTTTGTTGGAACCTTCTCCGTTATCTAGAAATTTTTTAAAGCTTCCTATAACAAATCTCTTTGCACTTGAATGGATAGTGCTTCCCACATAGTGACATTTAAATTGGTCTTATTCATCTATTAAATAATGCTAAAAGGAATTTTACCAGCCTTTGTTGGTTCTTTTATGGGAGATATGTCTTCATTTATGAGAATCAGAGGCAACACTTTTGATTTGGACTAACCTGTGGGCACAAAGGGTGGCATTTGTACCATGTTTCTCTTTGCAAGTTCTTGTACAACTTTGGAAGTTGTATCCTTTTACACCCTAGGGGTTAATAAATTTCTATTGATATTTTAATTGAACATGTATTGGCTACCACCAGACCTCCACCATTAAAAATTGCCTCCTCTTGATTTATACCACAAAAGTTCTCCTCTTGCCAATTTAAAAGAGTATCCTTTCCCTGAGAAGGTTCTTGTGTATTTTATTGTTGGGAAGTGGCTTATTATTAATATACTTATTTTATTTATATGCCTTGAACCATCAAGGATTAACTGATGACACAATGCAGACAAGTATTCTAGTTATGTGGTTGAGTACAAGGATGACACCATTCATACTTCTGAGCCATATTATTATAAATAGGTACAATAGCTTTGGAAATAATTGGTGCAGGTAGACCATGGATGTTTTTATGTTTTTCTATCATATTTTGACTTAAAGTTGTGATTTATGTTGGTATGGTTTCCTATTAGGTTGGTATGCTTGGTTAGCTTGTTGATAAGGCTTATAGTTCTAGTATTGATACCTCTTCATTTCTACTAACTCATTACCAAAACTCTTAATCAATGACTTAAACTCATATTAATAATCCATATGAGTGGGATTTAAAGTTTGTGATTTTCTCATGGTGGTAATTATATAAATTATAAGTTATTTAGGAGGTATTTCTAGGAATAGAGGCATTGGTGGCCTTAGAGAAAATTTTCTCACTTGAATTAGATATTTTCTGCCCTTATTATAATTTCATAGTCATTAGGAAGTGTGGTTCCACCCATTAACTAAATAATAATATCTATATCACTATTTAAAGCTCTTAAGTAATATATGGAATAATTATTTGGGGTTAGCTTGACCAATACTATAATTCTATTCCACATCTTTTCAAAGTGAAAATTGAAATCAATCATGAACTCATGAGGATCCCATTGAATAACAATTAATTGTTCAACTAGGGAGAGGTGGTCACTCTTATATTTAAATTGAGTGCATAGTGTAGTGCATAAGTCATCCTAAACATGGATGAAATTGGGAGGCAGGCTTCTATACCATTGTAAGGATTTACCCTTTAAAGAGGAGACTAGGAGTCGAATTGCAATATTATCTTATACCATGTTGCAAATTGAATAAAAATTAACAATGTATTGTATATGTTTTGTAAGAGTGGTGGAAGTTTTACTAGTAAAATATGGATGTATTTTTAAAGCCAAGGTAGGTATATCATCATACTAGGCTAGCTAGAGTGGGCATCCTCCATTGAAGGCTATGAAATTTTGATTTCTCACCACTATGATAAGAGGTATGAAATTGATGGGAATATTTGATAGAGATGCAAATAAATTTGTTGGATATAATCTATTATAAGGAACAAATTATCTTGATCTCTATTTATATGGAAATTACAATTCTAAAAATTCAACTTTCTTACCTTTAGTAGATGATATTGTTTTCTTCTTTGGCATATGTAAACATTGAATTACTAAATCTATAAGCTAGTGGAGTCACCAGGTGATTTATAAATGTGTATGGGGATTTTACAACAATTATTGATAATAACACCAATCTCTTTAATAATAATTTTTAGGTTCCAATAGGCATGCTAAAAACTATTATCAAATAAATTTTGCACCTGTCTTGATGTTGTAGCTTGTGAGAAAATCTAATGATACAATGGGGCCATCTCCAAGTTTGAGGACATTTTAAAAATGAAGTGAACCTCAAGATAAGGCTAGATTAATTTCAATAAATTATGTGTAATTGATAAACTACCATCTCATGTGGAAAATTTTCTTCTGAGTGATCTTACTTCTAAATTAGGGTTTGACTGCGAGAAAAGAGTTTTGAAAATGAAATATCAAAAACTAAAAATGGTGATTGCACAAAATATTTTATATTAAATTTTAATTATTTATTGAATTAACATAATAGAGAAATAAATATGTTGAAATTTAATGGAGCAAAAACTCATGCAAATGTGAAACCAAAGGTAATATTAGGTATTTTCTCATGAAAGGGACAAGATTCCTTATTTTTAATCAAACCATATTTAAAAAGGGTAAGAGAATACCAAAAATGAAATTTCATGACGGAAATAAGAATAAAAACATCCATGAATATTTAAATAACCTTGTATAAACAAAGTTCACACAAATAATAAAGACAAATCTTTAATTTTATTCTCATCTTTAGGTTACAACATGTAGATATGTTATTTAAAATGAATAATAATCTCTATATAAATAAAAATATAAATGGGCTATTCCATAGTACCCATATTTATATAAAAAATATCATGGAAGAGATGTAGTTAACAAAAAAATCCATGCCTAGTTAAAGAGCATGCAAAATCTAGAAACTCCACGCAAAGTGGGCATGATCTTCAGTTATAATGGCATCCTTGGTAAGGTGAAAAAGTGTAAAAATAACATGAAAGTATTTATCATGATCCAAACTATTGGAGGCATGGAGGATATTTGGTAATCCTCATGCAATGTGTTTATCTTCTTCAATTTAGTTGTAATGTCTTCTCCATGTAATGAGGCACCAAAGTGAAACTCAAACTTTAGAGAAAAAGAAATGTTTAGATAGCTTGAGTTACTTTTTTAAACCTAATCTATAAGTTTTAGCTGGGAATTTTACAACTTTTCAATTCACAAAATTTTGACAAAATTAAAATCTATTTTATAATATGTAATTTTATAATCTAAGAAACTTAGACTTGACAAAAAGGAAAGTGTAGTTTACAAGTTTGTGTTTTACAAATTTCAGCCTATCAAAAAGGAACATGAAAATTACAAGTGGCACTTTATTAAAAAGAGCTATCAAAATGATAGTTGCAATTTAAAATAAGAAAATATAATATAAGAATGTTTGTGATAGAAATAATTAATATAAAACAAAGACCTCTGAAGACTCTTTATCTTTATTTGCATATATTTTCTCAATATATGCATCAAAATTATCAAATACCTCCAAGATATGATATTCATCAGGACCAAAAGAATAGAGGTGGCTTATTTCACATTCTATAATTATATTAGAGAGTTATTTTTATGTAGCTTTATATTCTTGGGTCTCTTTTCCCATGTGATCCAATGTATTATGGTACTTGATAAAATGGTAGATAGAGCTCAAGTTGAAGGTTATATATTGTGTTGATTCTCCTTTGGCCACTCCTTTGAATCTATCATGAAATTCTTGCACTAAAAGGACCTAGTTTTAATTATTTATTTCTTGGAATTACAATTTATTCAATAAATATTCAATTTCATATAGCATATCAGTGGACTCGTCATGTGCATCCTTAGCTTTATTATCACTCTATATGAGTATCCTTATTTTTAATTGATCTACTCTATCCAATTCCTCTTACTCTTCATCATTTCTCAGTATATTTTCTATAAGGAGGATATTATTCTTAGTTTTATCCACAACTATCAACTTTGGATATCAAAGTTTCAATTTTTTTATCTCTTCTTGATAATTGTTTATTTTCTCTCTCAAATTTGCTCGTCTCTCCATCAGAGTTGTATAGTGGTCCATTACTAATTTAATTACTCTATTACCCATTGAGATGGGATTCTACCCAATCCTTTGTGGCCCTTCCCATGCTGAAATTTATATCATTACATCAAGTTTATCTTGGTATGTGATATAAGTAACAAGTTGTGTTAGTTTATTAATGGGCTCAATGAACTTCTTTAATGTAGTCATTAATTGTTCAACCTTGTTCTTCAATTCATCCATAATGACCTTGTCACTATCTATTTTCTCAAAAAGATATTTAATACTAGATTTAATGGCATGTTTCAATCCCTCTATTATAATATGACTAAGGTGAGCCTGTGATACTTGGTAATACCCCATCACTATATCTTATTTCTATTTGTTTTGTGGGGGGATTGTAATATCTACATACTTCTCCCCTAATGAATTATATAATATCCTTAATAGGGTTCTAGGAGTTTTTTTGGATTTTGTATATATATCTATGAGGCTTAAATCCTATGTGTTCAAGGATACCATCTACTCACATTTCTTCCCCACTACCTATACTAACCAACTAGGAGTAACATCCTATTGTGCTGATACTACCACTTGTGAATCTATAATTGAAGATGTTTCACTACTGCTTATGGTGATAAGTGTTGAATATATCACTATTATATTCATTAAATCTTTTACTAATGCTTTTCTAATCTCTTCACCATTAGTGGGTTGAGTTCTCACATTTGTATCAATGACTTGTTACATCTCTACATCTTTTGAGGGGGTTAGGGTTACTATTGAAGTGGAAGATATGGGTGTAATGGGAATGGATAATGTGTGTGTGAGAGATGTAAGTGACACAAATGGAGTAGGAATAGGGATTTAAATTTTAAGAACCTATGGGAGTGTGGAGTCTAAAGCTATGAGTGAATCAATTAGTGTTTTGGGGATATTCAGGGTTGATGAAAAGGGGAAGTGAGGGGAGATGAAAATGAAATAGTATTTGTCTCAGGGGTTGGGATGGCTATAAATATTGTATTTAATATGAATGATCCATGGATATATATTTTTGTGTAGTGTTGGTGATTAACGGGGTAGAAGTAGTGATTATAGATGAGATGGAAGGAATTATGGAAGAAGGGAGTGAAATTTATAGAGAGGGAGGAATTGTGGAAGGGGGAAGAAAAAGGGAGACCTGAATGTCTAAATGAATTGATTTAAATATTATTAATGGACTTAATAACACATGTGAACTAGTAGAAATAGAGGGGGAAATCACTTGAGGTGAAGGAAGAGTGGAGATAGGATAAGGAGGTGTTGAGTTTACTTGAATTACAGATATGGGAGGAGGGACTATAACAAAAATAAGAGCATATACTATAAATATGATGGGACTAGAAACTACTAGAGTTTCAATAGTAGCCATGTACTCAAATGAAATCACTACTAATTGATCTACTACTTCTCCTTGGCTGCTTGACTATCTTCTCATGGACTTTGACTTTTATTTTCTCTTGTGGGATATTACTAGCTTATTTTCTTGTTTTAGGAGTGTTCCACTACTAGAACCCTCTAGTAATAGTGGTACTCTATTATATTTAAGTTATAGTGGATTTTCACTAATGATCACTATTTCTTTGTCACCTTGACCCCCTTCTTCCTTAGCTAGTTTATTTTTTTAGTTACAACATTAGTGGTTTTATACATTAATGAGAAAGATTCAAGAATGGACCACCAAACTAATGGAAGGGGTTGAGCATAGATTTATTCTCATACTAGACCTTTTATAATGAGGAATCATCATAGACAATGTCCTAAAAGACTAATGCCATGTTAAAATCCTTGATTTGATCAAGGTTCATCTTGGAGTAGTCCTTCAGTCTTACTTCTTCATCCTACATGTCCTCCTAGTAGTCTTCATAGTAGGGGACATGGGAATATGTTGACATTCACATCATAAAATGGCCTTAATTTTATAGATTTTAAGGTCATCTAGGTTATTTTAGTCTTTACACACTTGGATTTTGACAAAGAAGGGTATCTGTACCTCCTTATGCTTATGGGGAAATGAATTCCTACCTTATGTTTACTAGATAATAACTTGTGAGTTTCAACTAGTTGCATCATAAGTTCCATTAATGCCCATTTACCACTCACATACCTCTAGAGTTTGTGAGGACAATCACTAAATTGACATAATCTAATGTATGAGTATGTGGGGAAATGGATGAAATAAAATCCTTAGTTGGTAATCTCTAAAGTGACAGCATCAAAGAATCTCTTCTTCTCCATCTCTTTGTCAAAGATGACTATGATGCAGTATATGAATGCATAATGTATTCTTCTAAAGTACTACCTACTATCCTTAAGAGTGAGGTTAGGGTAATAATTGAAAACTTTATTTCCTTGTCAACTAGAGTGTTCAGTCTTAGGAAGGATCTCACTTTGGATACTATATAAACTAGATAAGAAGTCATATAGAAATTCCCTCCATTTTGGACTTCCATCAACTAATTATGGATGAAGTCACTCATTAGATGTGCCCAATGGACATATTTTTTGTTCTTGTGGATTAACCATATATATTGGTACATCCAGTCTTGGAAGTTTTTTACATCAGGGTTACCGATGATTCTATGTATTAGTATGATCAGATCACCCACTTCATCCTTAAAATCTATTCTTAATAATGTTTTAGGCAATCTTATGGATTTAACACTAGTTATCCTTATCCATTAATTATTCATTACCCTTTGAAATTTAGTGTTTTTATCTTAATATAATTTCTTTGATGACTATGAAGTTATATCTAGGTAACTCTCATATTTATGTATCAAGAACACATAGTCTATGAATTCTAGCTCTAGGTTTATAATCATTTCACATTTATCATTCAAAAACTCTCTCTTATCCACATCATAATGATTTCCTAATGTGAGCACAAACTCAAGTCTCTATATAGTGAAGGGGAAATATACTTCTTGAGGAAACCCACAATCATAAATGCTTTGAATCCAATCATTTTTGGATTTGATGTTTACTCTAGTCTAGAAATCACCTAGGTCAATGTGACCTAGGTCTATGTATATAATCTCCTTTGTATTAGATTATATATTGAGATTGGCATCGATCCTTTGTATTTGAACTTCATCTCTTTCCTAGACATGGATTCTAGAGAAATTGCTAGGGAAAACCAACTAGAGAGTTTATAGGATTTGAAGGTGCAAAATGTAGGTGAAAGCTCTGATGGAGTTTAGAGTTAAAATTATAGGGAAAATATATATCCAAATGACACTTATGATCTATGGTGGAAACTCTAGTAGAGATTAGATTTGTTCTATGCACATGAAAATTTTGTGGGGATATATAATTACAATTACAAGGAGAAATCCCATAGGTTTTGGAGTTGTTTTAGAACTTGAAAAGTCCTTATGGACTATTTTGGGAATATGCATAGGAATATTCACTAGTTTGGGAATCCTCAAGGAATATTCACTAGTTTGTGTAAACTTTGAAACAAAATCCTAGATTTTTAATGGCTAGAGTTTGAAAAGACTTGACACATGGATTTTAGGAAACAAGGCTATATTTGACATGATACGTAAATAAATAAGATAAAAACCCTAAAAAACATTCAGTAACAAATGAAACTAAAAAATAAATATGCTACCAGATGGAAGATATGGCATAAAATCTCAACTTTTATAGTTAAAATAATTGCTCAAAATAATGTAGGGATGTCAAAGGAATACCGAGAAATGATAGAAATGGATTTCATTTATAGGTGTGGCATCATGGATGGAGGTGCATAGCATTATGGTTCATCGTTCAAGGGTACTAATAGGGTCATCATTATAGGAGCAGAGATTTAAAAATAAATTATCATATAAACAATGAATTATGATATCCCCAATTAGATTTATATACAACCTCTATAATAAATTCCCCTGCATCAATCATTAGTTGGAGATATGAAGTTTGCAAACAATTTTTCAAGTTTGATAATTACACTCTAACCTCTATATTCCATGGGATAGTTTAACTCTTAAAAAATTGGAAGGTAGAACTTGAGGATCAATTCACAACTTTTCAAGTTGTAATTAATAGTTTGATTTTCAAATGCCATAGTAATGGTGGTTGGTGGGAAGCGAAACTCAAGTTACAATTTTCAACTTTTCAAGTTGTAAATTGCAACTAGAGTTTCAATTTTTGGTAAGAGTGTTTAATGTGAAGTAGAGTTTGGGAATTAATTTACAAGTTTACAAGTTGTAAATTTCATTCCAATATATGGTTTCTATAGGGTATGTGGTTTGTGGGAAGTAAAAATTTATTTCTAATTTTTAACTTTACAAGTTACAAATTGTGAGTGGGGTTTTGATTTCTAAGAAGCATGAGTTATGCAAGAAGTAGAACTTTTTTGAAATTTAAAACTTTTAAATTTGTAAATTATGAGTGAGTTTCCATTTTATAGGAACCATGAGATATGTGAGAAGTGGAGGTTGGGAAGAAATTTGCAAGTTTGCAAGCTGTAAATTGTAGTATAATCTCTAATTTATATCATATTGGTGTATAGTGGGAAGTAGAGGTGTGGATGCAATTTGCAATTTTTAAAATTTTAAATTGCACCCAAATCTTTTGTTTCTATTAGATTAATGAAATGAGTGATCTAGGTCATTTTAAGGAAATTTTACAAAAAGTTAATGGGTCTCCTTTAGGGTAATTGACATTTTCACATTTTTCAGATAAAATATCAACACTCAGTTTGTAAATCACATCAAATGATAAAAAAAATAATACAAATATGACTTATTTGCTACAATAATAAATAATAAAGCAATAATCATCATTTAATTAGAATTCAAATTAACATTCATTTTACTCAAGTAACTAGAATGTGGTGTGTGTGGGTTCATATTATTTTGTTAACCACTAATGCTAGTATCTACACCCCTTCTCTAATGATACTCTACCTCTATACTTTCTATGAGGTAAAAATAATCCTATAACCATCTCAATCAAATAAATAGGTAGTTAGTTTAATATTATGACAATAATCAATATACGTGCATCAATAAATTTTTGTAATTTGAATCATCTATAAATTAAATTAAAATAAATCATTATCATAAAGTATAGTATATACATATTGAAATTCTATCCAAAATAATAATTAATCATGAAACAATCATATGACTATCAAGCATGTAACATACATACTCAAATTAGACATAAAAATTGGATACAAAATCATTAGTTTCATAATACACTACTAATACTTAAGTAGTTAAGTAGAGTGGAAATGGAGGTGACATCCTTCCCCCTAAAATAGGTCATTATCTCGATGGCATTTATTTTAAACAATAGTTCATAAAATAAAAATAATGTTTAGTAGAAATATCATCTAAATAAATGAGAAAACAACCTCAAGAATTCCTCATAGTCCTCCCATGTAACACTATCCTTATAATATTAGTCTCACTCGACATTTCATTGTGATACTTATCTGTTACATAATTTAAACATATGAGTATAAATTATTCTAATTGGTTCTACTATGACCACCCATGGATCCTGAACCTGTAATTATTTTCAATCTAAAACATGTGATCAAAAATATATGCTACAAGATAAATAACTTATATAACCTCAAAGGGTAGCACATATCCTGGTGATAACTTTGCTAATTTACCAAACTTAATAACACTTTTTTAGGGTTTTACCTATTGAAATTTTTTATCTCCAACTGAGAAATGCCATTCTATTATTTTTAGATTAACATAACTTTTTTTTGCCTATCATTATCTTTGGCCAATATTTGCCTTATTAACTCTACTTGTTATTCCATTACTAAGAGAATATCATGTCCAAAGAACACTTTATCTTTTAATTTATCCTAGTGGATTGGTTTTGTAAAACTCCTACCATAAAATTCCTTAAAAGGAGACATTTTCAAGGTTTATTGGTATGATGTTTTATAAGAAAACTCAACCAATGATAAGTATTACTCCCATTTTTATTGTTTTTCCATGTAATATATCCTCAAAATATCCTCCAAAACCTAATTTATTTTCTCTATTTATCCATTTTTTTATATATGGTAAGCTATACTAAAGTTTATCTATGTTCCTAAAGTATAATTGAGAGTTTACAAAAACCTTGAGGTCATCCTAGGGTCTTTATCTAAAATTATCTTTTCTTGAAAACCATAAAATCAATAAACGTCTTTCATAAACCTTTTGGAAAGCATTAGTGCATCATCTAAAAAATTACCTTAAATGAATTGAGCTACCTTGGTAACTTTATCTACAACTATAAAAATCATGTCATGATGGTTTATAGACATAGGCAGTCATTTAACAGAGTCCATGTTAATAATTTTCCACTTCCATTCTTCTATGGAATGTGTGTACAAAAACCCAATAGTATGCACATGTTAAACCTTAACTCACTAACACTTGAAGTATATATAGTTAAAGTATGTTGCATATTTTTTGATACCCTTATAAACATACAATTATATTAACTCTACTAATATCTTAATCACTCTAGGATGTCATAAATATGGATCATTGTTCAATTACTTTGGCACAATATTCCTAAACTTGTCCTTTTTAGGCACATGTATTCTACCATTATACCTCAAATGTCCATCATTATTGAGTTGAAAACCTTGGTAACTATAATCCTAATAATTTTTAGCCAAATATTTCATAACCTACTCATATAATTCATCTCCAAATGAGAATTTTACATCCTAATATTTAAAAGTACTTCTTATTGTGGCATATACAACTATGTTTTATTTGACCTTAATTTAGTTAAAATCAAAATAATAATATAATAAAAAATTTAACTACTACCTCTGACATAAATTAAGGCTAGGTTCGATTAATATTTACTTGAGTCCTAATTTATTAGTTTTAAGCTCAAAATGTTTTCCCAATAAATAATTCCTCTAAACTTGCAAAGCATGAAGTATGGTATCTAGTATTAAGTCATGGGAATCATAATTTAAATCATAATTTTATTTATTATTAAATCTTTTTAGACACTCGAAACCCCCCTCGACTGGTTTTTGATGTGAATTCACCATGGACCTATTCCTGACCTTAGTCAGTAATTCACCTAGTTAACTCACCCTTTACATTTGAAAACACAACTAAGTACCCATTAATAAACATTTTTAACACATTAAATTAGGCCCATTTCAACCCCATTTTAACTTAGTGGTAAACCATTGATGTTTGACCTAACCATCGATGGTTAGGTCTTTACTCATACAAAATAAAAAATCATCTCATTATAGGACAGGCATTCATGGACAAAATAGAAACGTTTCCATGCACACCTCATAGCTTTTGCTCTCTTTGAATTGGAATATTTATCCTCACTCAACTTAGCAAATTTTATTTTCCTCAATTATCAAGTTTTTTCTATAAACGCAAGGCTCTTGGGGGAGTTGTGGATCTAAAAATTTACATCCAGGATCTCTTATTTTCTTTATGCAAGCATTTAGCATCCTAAAACTCTATCCACATGAATTTTAGAGGTTGAAGTACTATTATGATATCCAATTTCATTTATTTGGTCATTGGTTTCTACATTACATCATTTAGGTATTATTTCTCCTATTTTTAACATTTTCTTTTCCCACTATCTCTTATTAACTCAACTTGGTCACTTGCACATCACCCCTCACCCCAATAGTCCACACTCTACCTTCTTCCCATCAACCACTTCATCCCAAGCTCCATTTCAATTCCCCATAGACATCCCAAAATTAAATATCATTGGTTATTGTAACTATCACTAGTCAACACACCCATTTCTAGTTACCTAACCATTGTCGGCCATACCCAACCATCATCAGTCACCCTGATCACCGATGGTCATTATCAAATAAAATAATAGATTTTTGTTTTCTCTTATTTTTACCCAACCAAACCCCTATTTATATATTTTACCTACCTATAGACCCTGCCTAGACCTTCCTAAACCTAACATTAATATATTTGTGCATGGTATTGACCCACCATGCCACATCTTCTACCAAATAAGTATGTTATTTATTTTCTTGTATAAGTATTTATGTTCTTGTCTATTTATCATCCTTTATTTATATTTTTATATAATTTTAATCACTAGGGGAGTGGATTGATATGTTTCTAAGGGAGCTTTTACTTCTTGGATATAGCATTGCTACGCAGTTCACCCTTCATAGTCATCTAACAAACAAGTTGGTTTAGTGCAGTCTTATTGAAGGTAGTCCTTCTTTAGCAAAAAAGAGATCTTATTTAATTTGGTCATAAATTAGAATATTAGTTACTAGATATACACCCCTCATCTATTTTTTCTCTCCTTTTTTCCTAAAGGAAAAAAAATAGAGTAATAAATAGTAGGAAACATTCTAGCACGCCCAGTGAGATCCCTTCTAAGTTCATAGTTATTTCAGGCATATAGTTGCATTATTGAAAATTCATGCTCTTTAATTTATATTATTTATAAAAGTTAAAAAGATAAAAATTTGTCTCTTTTTATTCCTAAAAATCTATATTTCTCATCCTAGGGGTAGATTACATTTTCATCCTACATTAAGTACATTTTAGTTGTTCCTTGTTGCATGAAAAGACACCAAAAATTTGTTTTGGGTTAAAATCGATTGCATCCATTATTTTCCTACTTAATTATTAGCTCACCTAGATTATTTAAATCCATTATGACTAAATCATAGCACACATATGTTACACTTCCAAACCACTTACACAAAATAAACATAAAAAATTACTTGAGACAAGGCCCATTGGGATTTCATCACACTTTATATCACGTTACCCTACCTAGTGAGCCCACTTGGATTTAATCACCAAGGAAAGGAAAAAATTCATTCTTGATTATATTATAAACTCTATATAAATGGTATATATTATCTAAATGGCCCACTCAGCTTTGGGTTCATGAAATACTAGGAGCAAGCCCTCAGTACTAGGCCACATACCCAATCTAGTGCAAATTCTTTAAGCACCAAAAATTAACCCAATACCATCCTTATATGGATCTTATAGTACTCAAATCATAAGATAATTTCACTTTTTATATGCTTTAATTCATAAGCCAAAAGATATTTAAAATAAATCTTAGGATTAATTGCACTTTTAGTGTGTGCTTTGTTTACTTTGGGATTTTCTTTGTGTAATCATTATTTGAGGAGAGAATTTTGTTATCAATTTATAAATTTATCATATGGTATTAACTAAACAACAAGTGAGAAACCAAAAAAACAAACCAACATCTTATTTTTCATCCTTATCTATGGATTATACCTCAAACATCGATAGATCACCCCATGCTTTACCACACCATTCTCCCCCGCCTACAGTGCTTTTAATAGTCCCTAAAGGTGATATAGATTTTTCCACATTTCTAGATAACAATCTAGTTTCTTTAAAACACTATATTAATACCTCATCCTACCATAATTTTATGTCATTAGTTCCTCCTATGGATCCACCCTATAGTATGCCACACCACCTCATGGTTAGTGTTACATCATCCCAAACTTTTGTTAGCCAAGATTCATATTTTACTATTGGTTCATCTACCACCACCACTCAAACACTTGCTTCCCCAACTAATACCTCTAACATTGGCTCAACATTACCCTTTGTTACTTCTACCCCTTTTACTAGTGTGGTGTCTTCCACACCCATTTCTACCATTGCCTTTAGCTTTACAAATATACCAACCTCAACCCCCTTTAATAAATTGGTACTCTCCATACCATAAACACTTCCCTATATTATCACATGGGTTACTAACCATAAACAACCCACTAAAAATTTATCATTAACAACCTAAACCATGCACCCATCAACCAACCCAAATGTACCCCTAAACCAATCATTATTAGTTCCTCTACAAGCTCCCATGACCTCCTATTAATATATCCCCAACCCATTAGGATATATTACACCTTTCACTAAACCCTTAATTCCTATTAGTCTTGTTGGGAAACTTTTCCAACCTCAAATTACCACATACCAATATTTGTATGATTTTGTACCTCTTACCACATACCAAGTCTTAGCTACAACCCAACCTCAATAGAACTTGCCACCAAATTATGTAGCTTCCCAACCCTAACCTAACCTAATCAAGATGCTTATAGATAAGATGACTCAACTTAAATCATCTATCTCTGGGCCCCATAATATTTTATCCTATGACCAATATTCAATGAAAATATCAACCCTTTTGTCCTAATTCATGCTTATCATCCTCAATGGGAGCTCCCCAAATTCTCTAATTTTTAGGGGAAAAAGGATCTTCGTTAAAATTTGAGGGTATTTAACCATTATTATTACTTTATCACATATGATGATGCCCTCCTTTGAACCTTGCCTATGTCTTTATCAAGGCCTACTTTGGATTGGTATAGTGCCCTTCATACGAATTCTATCTTTTCATTCTCCTAACTCACCCAAATTTTCTTAGAACATTTTTCCATCAATATATCCAAGAAGGTCTCCATAGCCAACCTCTATTCTATCAGGCAATTTGATGATGAATCAATTGTTTACTTTATTACATGATGGCAAGGCCTCATTAACCAATTATCCTTTTCACTATCCCAAATAGAACTCATTGAAATTTTCCATAGGGGATGCGAAAAACACATCAGTCCTACCCTTCAGGTGTAAACATTTAGAACCTTTGATGAAGCATTCACAATAGCATGCAAACTTGAGAACCGAGCCATAGATGAGGGTAAATTGAAATTTTAAAATAAGAATTTCATTTTTAAACACAATGAGCCCTCTTCCACAAAAAAAACCAACCAACCCAATTCTAAAGCCAAAACATTTACAAATGAAGTTGTCTTTAAAATTGTCCCACCTCCATCTATTAACCAACCACATAAAAACACACCTTCTAATCCTTCTTACTCACCAATCCAAGATCAAAATTGGGTTCTCACTAAATAAATCAAACCTATAGGGGAATATTATGCCTCTGTGTTGGATAAATTACTAAAATGTAATGTTATTCAACTTCCATTAATCAAGCCATATCTATAAGTTGACCCCTTTTTCCTTGTGCCTAGGTGTTATACTGAAATGACCATTATGCTTTGCATCAGTTCATCGAACATTACATTAAATGGTGTAACACTTTTAAAAGTCTTTTCCAAAAACTAATTGATAATGGAATATTGATTTTTGATAACCCTAATTTACCCCAAACAATTCCCTTGATATTTTTCACAAACCATTTCATAACCATCCTCCACCTACCCAAACTGATTATAATCAATTTGAACCATCTTTGTCTCATGAGGCACACATAATTAATGCCATCATAAATGAGCCCATGGAGGATTAGCTTCATATTCCCATTACCTCTTTAACAACCTCACCTATGGAAAAAGCAAATTCACCCCTTATCCCTTCAGATACCCAAGTATAAGGATCTATAGCCACTATTTCTCGACTTGGTCAAACTATATCCATGCTTGTCTCTCCTTTCATAGAACTAGTCATTGATTTAACCACCCCTTCCTCTACCCCACGAAATGAAGTGATAAAACTCCCTTATTCTCCTTTGGATACCTTAGAAAAGGAAGGAGCTGAGACCATATCTATACCCTTGATCAAATAAACATCCCCTCTCTTAATCACCCCACAAGCAACCATTATTTTCAAACCTTCTAGCTCAAGTAAAGATGAAGTAACCATCCCCTCTTCTTCACCAAAAGGTTTGACATTTAAAACAATAGATAAAAGAACAAAACCTATTTATAAGCCCTTTTCTTGATTAGTGAAAATTTTAGAATTTTCCTCATAACCCAACTTGGATAGAGCCACTTTTTGGCATCATTTGGGGCTCCCATACCAAAATAGAGATGAACACTCAAATTTGTTAGCACCCACTTTCCAACCTATTATCACCCCATAATCAAAAATTTCTCTCCCAAGATGTGAGGAAATCATATCACCTACCTCCACCTAGATCATTTCATAATCTTCTATCTAAACTAGCTAAGAATCTGGGTATCCTTCCCACACCTAGCATCACCCATCCTCCCATAAAATTAGACCTAATCCCCTCTAGGTTGCTTAAAAAACAACCAACCAAGATGGACCAAAGGGTATAGTTAAATAAACCTCATACACAAACTTGACCTATGCCACCTCCTTCTCATTTTCCATCTATTTTGGAACCCCATCCTTCTACCATCCTAGTCAATTATTCTGTATTAATTAAACCAAAGCCCTTTTCTATGCCTACCCCTCCACCACCTATGCCATCAATTTCTTCATCATTCTTATATAATTTATCCCCCTCTAATTTTTCACTTATTATAAAACCCTCATCCTCTACTTTAAAATGATCTACAATTAACTTGATCAAAGCTAAGTCAACCTGACCTAAACCATTTACCAAAATTGCCTAACCACCAACCCTCTTTAAGGTCAAGACCACACCTAAGAAGGTTCTTATTTCCCTGATGATAATTTAAACACCATTAAAATAATTTAAGGAATATTATTATATTAATTTATAGAGGATATTACAAACCTCTTCCATTAAACTTCCACCTATTAAGCCATTCACCCCTTCTAACACTAAACCCTCTTTGTTTGATGATACATAGATCTGTGTGTATCATAGGACACCAAGACATAGCATAGAGAAATATAAAGCTCTCCAAGATATTTTTGATTTTTTATAGGAGGATGATGATATATTATTATATGAACCACTTTCACCTGCCTTACCAACCCAACTACCGACCCAATCAACCCAACCACTATCCCAACCTACACCTACTTCCTTACTCTTATCCATAGATAAAGATAAGGAACTTATTGACTAAATTTTAAATTTGGTAAAATTGGGTAAAACCCAAATATTTTTAACTTTTAAATAAGGTTTCCATGTATAATATGGTCTCATATTGTCCTACATATCTTTCTTATCCTTCCTCTAGCTTTGGTTTAAACTCATCTTCCTTGTAATAGGCTAGTCAACCAAAGTCAACCTTGGTCAAACCTAGTCAAACATAGACAAAGTGTCAAATTGTTTTGTATATGTCCTAATTGGGTTTTTAACATGTTTTAAAGTGTTTTAAATTCATTAATTTATCATGTGATATGTCTCATGTGTAAAAGGGGGCCTTTTGGTCACATTTTAGCCCATTTCATGACTTCTACAGACTTTCAAAGGAACAAGTTTGTTAAAAAGGTGATTTTAAATGTGAAATAGGTTAGGATCATGTTATTATCAGTCATATGTCAGCCAAGGATAATTTATGTGTAGAAAGAGGGAGTTTTCCTTGATTTTAGGCACTTTTAGGCACTTGTACAGACTTCTTGAGTTCACCATCAGCTAAAAATGTGTGTGGATTGTATTTTCACCTCCAAAATTCATTTAAATTCTTGGATTATAGATATTTCATCAAAAAATTCATCTACAACTTCTTTTCCTTCTTTCTTGTCTTGGAAAGCAAAAAAAAGTCATTTTCAAGTGCTTGGTATGGGCCATACAAGTGGAGTTGGGAAGAATGCTTTTAGGGGTGAATATTAATCTAAGTGTACTTAAAATTCATATAAATATTTCTCATATTGTTATTTCATCCTTCATGAACAATTTATAACACTCTAGGAAACTTTTTATGTATATGCAACTAAGAGGGGTCATTATTTTAACTTGTTTTAGAATATTTTATTTTAGTTTGATATATTTAATGTTTTAATATGTTTATAATGACCTATCTACTATTTTCTCATGGTTTTATTATATTTATAATCTATCAAATTCTTAGGAAAGCCTTTCTAGGCTTATCTTGCCTTAGACCACCCTTGTTGCCTTTGGTCAGAAATATGCACCTACAGGTACCTTAAATGGAGGTTTTCCATTTTAGTAGGAGTTAATTTAACATATTATAAATGTTTAAGGTCAAAAATTTGTGTTTGATGACCAAAAAAGGCAACCATGAGGCCTAAATTATCCACCTTATCCACTTTTCTTTTACTGTCTACATATACAAGAGGTGTACACCTACAAGAGTCTCCATGATAAAATCATGCCTAGATAAAAAAAAGTTGGTAATGGTTTCAAGTAATTTAAAATTATTAGAGTGCACTTTGAAGAGCTTGAGTTGGTTCACACTTGATTGAGATGATCATGGTTGTTGGAAATATTATCATTGATGTTAAAAGTCTAGCATTATTGGTGATAAAGACCCCATAGCATTTAATTATGTTTTTAATATTCATATCTTGGCTAATGTTTTTTTAATATTAATTAATATATTTTTGGCTGAATTTAATTCAAAATAGGGCCCATGGAGAAGTTTAAGAGTCATGGGGTAAAGACAAAAGAGGAATGGGATGCATTTTCTCATGAAGAGTCATCTTGAGGAATTTCAAGAGTTACCATGTGAAGAAAAAAGAGGGTATGGTACATTTTTCCATGAAGGGACACTTTGAGTAATATGAAAATTCACCAATACAAATAAAAAAAATGATAAGATTCATTTTATTATGAAGGGTCACCATGTGAATTTTCAAATGCAAGGATATGAAGGTTCATACAAGTTTGGCACCATTTTAAATGAGGATTGAAGGGTCATAAAGGGTAAATGCCAGAGTTCATTTGGAAAGATATAAATAAATTTATGATAAGTAATTTGTAATATGGAAGAGAGTGCATGGTTTTGTAATTATTTTATATAAGAAAAGAGGAGAGAAAATTAGGAGAATATTTTAGATTTCTATCATTTGTTGAGTAAGCAACATTGAGAGATAGTTGTGTTTTATACAAAAGAGGGGTTGGTGATCTTGTGGGTTGGTGCTCAAAAATCTTTGGAAGGGGTTAGTTATCTTGTGGGTTATTTATCACAAATATTCTTTGTGTTGGTGCTTGAAAAAGGGGTTGGTGCTCCTAAAAATTGATGCTTGTGAAATTTATAATTTGAGTTGGTGCTCATTAATATACTTGAGATTATCTCTATGGTTTTCTCCACTTTGGTTTTATTGCATATCTTGAATGTGTAAATAAGTGGTTAAAGAAAATAAATTATATTAATTAAAAGATATACAATATAATAATTCACACCCCCCTCTCAGTATAATTTGTGCTTAACAATGGTAATTCTCTCTAACATCCTTATGTTCATTACTAGTTACAACTAATCACCACCTATATGTGGCTTAAATAGATGGATAGGATGTCTAAAGGAGTGAAAAAACATGTAAATTAATCCTATATAGAGTCCTTTAAAATTTAAGAGATCATTATAGGCTTGAATGAGGTTAAGAAAGCTCAAAATATGTTTTTTTCAGTCATCTCAAGAGAATGAGGATTGTTTTGGTCTCTTAGTCCCAAAAAAGACGAAATAGTGCTCCTCAAAATTTTTTGGAGTTTACATAATAGATGTGTAACATCCATTGATGAATTATAATATCTTGATATTTTATCCCTATAATAAGGAAAAAACTATGAAAATTTTTAGGTTTAATGGGTGAGTGAAAGGTGGTAATTTAAGAGCCTCAATATGCTCTTAGACACAATAAAATCTTGATGTGACATCACAAGCCATTAAGCACCAAGTGAGTTTCCTTTTCAAGATGCATTTTAAATAATTTCACATGGTTGAATAGTCTCATGTGACATGTTGAGTAGTATTAAAAACATAAATACCAATTGAGGAGAAGGTCACTTCACACTTGGCTCACCCTACTCACTCCCTATCCATACAAAATGTCTCAATCCACCTACAGGTAATCATGCAATGAACCTCTTGGTGTTTGATGGTATATAAGGTGGTATCCAATTGTGATATAGTATGACTATATGTTTTTTCATCTCAATAAAATTGAATATAATACTCTAAATAACAAAAAAATATTATAATAGGCCATGATACCCTACAAGTAGGGTCAACTTTTGTTCTAATTAGCCTGACAGAGAGGTGTATTATTACAAGAAATAGAGGTTAAACTTTGAAAAAAATTAGATGACCATATAAGTGATCCTAGAAACATAATATGGAGTTTTATTATGTTCTTAAAGCATAAAACAAGGCCTAAATCACCTAAATGGGTTAGTAAATTAGGAGGCAAGACTGTCTCAGTTAGATAGTAAATAAAATAACATTATTTGGTGGGTGGAAATGACCTATAACATGATTTCAATGAGTCCCAGGCATGAAATAATGGTTATATAAGATAAATTTTAATCCTATGTATTAAATAAAAAACCCTACTCCATGAAAACATACCAAACAAATGTGTCTCTCATACCAAACACAGTCATCATATCACTCCTATAGATAGTGCTTTCATATGAGTCAATATTAGATTTTCAAGAAAATTAGAAGGTATATATTTATATTTAAAATCTCAAATTTTATACAAATCATCCTTGGGACTCATTATAATCTTTCCAATAATTTTATTTTATTATAAGAAAAGGCAAACCCTCTCTATTTTATCTTAGAGGAGGGCCAATTTCCCATGCATAAAGAGATAGTTTTAAGGGAAGAGGGATACATGAATAAAATAGGGGTTAAAAAAACATTAAAGGTGATTAGATAAGATAGGAAACATATAAAAAATATTTTCAAAACTTACCAATATATTTTAAGGAAAATAATGAGGCCTATACAAGGAAGTTTGCAAGCAGACCTAGTGATCAACATGCAAACCTAGCCTCAAATGGAAGATCACTTCCAATTTTAACCTATGACAAGAATTAAAATGTTTTGAGTCATGTTAAAATAGGTATTTTAGATGTTTATAATCTATATATATTCAAATAAAACATCAAAGTGTTAGTTTGAGGTTTTGTTTGTAGGTAGACCCATTGGCAAGGTCTAGGCCTAGTTCCAAAAGGGCAGTCATCTTCCCTTCTAACTCTTGAGGAGATATTTTGATTATTGGAGAATGACTTTATGTAATATAAATAATTTTTTAATCCTTTTTTTGGTATTAAATACACCAATAAACCATTTTTTGGCCTTTAAAGCTCTTAAACACCATAAAATGAATGAAAATAACTCGAGTGGCCAGATTGAGAAGCTCAGAACTCCCTTGAAACCTTGCATGAGACCCCGAGGTGATTCAAAAAGTTAGAGAGGATCCTCAAAAATAGTTTAATGTAATTTTATTATAATTAAAATATATTTTGGCTGTGAATAAATTTTAAGAATGAAAACCACCAGAAACCCTTGTAAACCCTTCATAAGGACCTAATTGGGAAAAGAAGGAAAATGAAGCATTATTATGGGGTGGAAAAGTCATGAAACCACTTAAATGATGTATATGAATCTCCATGGATTATTAAAATGTGATTGAGGTGTATGGACCTATAAATAATAAGTTATAACAATGCTCTTTTTGACATTTTTACATGTTTTGTAGGCATGGAGAACTTTAAAGAGACCTAATAACCTTCGAGAGAAAGTTTAGGACTTGTTATAAGTCCTCATGTTAATTTTATCAGGTGTATATTCTCCTAAGAGTATTTTCCATCTCTTTCATTTTAGCTAGTCTAGTGGGTAGATAGTGAACACTTAGGAGAAAGTGGTGAGATTTAATTTGAAAAGCCTTTTAAGGCTTATTTCTTGAAACTAATGATATGGACACGCTTGAAACATGTCATCCCTTATTGTGCATGGATTATATTGAATAATTTTATCACTTTAATGAGGAGTGAAATTTCATCTCCTCACTAGGTGCAAGTTCAAGTAACAATAATTTTGGCATGCTCGATGGGATATGAGGTCCATTCTTTGAGATGTTTTGGTGTTCTTCTCAAGATACCAACTTTTGGAGGCAATTTTGATAAACACTAATAGAAACTCCATGTATGAATATACTGGTAAATAAACATATGTTTTACTATTTAATTTGTTTTATTTTTCTACACACTTCTCACAAGTCTCATGGATTACTTTAATGTTGAATTTATCCTAACACAAGTGGGTGAAACTTACCTTACTTTCCCTATTCCTCTTAAATATGAGAAAGTCCTTATTCAACCTTGTAATGAGCCCTATGTTAGTTATAATCAAACCTATGTTAATTATAATCAATCCTATCCATCTAGTGCTTCACCTAGTCCACTTGGTTCTCCTCTAGGTCATACCATTGCTAGTTTCAAAAAAGCTCTTATTGGCTACCAAGACTACATGTTAGACCTTGATGCTAGATATGGCTATGGCCAAGTAATTCCTATATTTTATATTATGATTGTAATAAATTATTTGAAACAAGTAAAAATGGACTGGATACTGATAGAGGGGTATAATTGGCCAAATCTTACCTATGAGATGCTTGATGTTTGTGTCCTAATTTTCCATCTAGAGGAGAGATTGAGAGCTCATGAACCAACTCCATCTTGGCAGCCTTAAAATGCCCCAAATTATTTATCCATTTCCTAAAGCTTTCCTTATTATAAATCCATCCAATAAAATATTTAAAGGAAGGATAACATCATAGTTGAGCAAGTTGATACATTTTGACAACATGGTGAGAAAGGATGTTTGAGTTTTGAAGCTCATCTTGAAAAAAAGCTTGAATTAGCCAATCAGATTATAAGGCAATCTATCATGGAATTTGAAAGTGAAATCTCAAATCCTACTTCTCTAATTTATAATCAATATTCCAAACTCAAGTAAACTCCAAGTTTCCTAAACATGTCATTCACCTATTCGTTAGCATCTCAACCCCATGAAAACACATTTGGGCCTACCTTCCCAAGATGGAAAGAGGTGTTGGTAACTTGTGAAGAAAGTAAAAAATAATGATTAGGTGGAGAAGTTTTTAGGGGAGAGAAACCAAAAATCATACAACTCCATCCCACCCCTCCTCAATAAGCCATTAAACCCATCTTCCCCCATCTAATTGATCAAGGTTGCCCTTGTAGTGATGAGAATTGCATTGTTACTTGGGAATCCCCTTTGGCCAAACTTCCTATTTTTGAAGTGCCAAATGTTGACATCACTAAGATGGAGGATGAGATTAAAATCTTAGATCAAATTGAAGATGAAGAGTGACTAACTGCTAATAAGGAGATATCAGGTTGTGAAGATGAGGAAGAAGATCCTCCTTGTGTTGAAGAAGAGGTCTTGAAAGAGGTTCTCTTGAACTCCAAAGAAGAATAAAAAGTATTTTGTGTTCCTCCTTTTAATAATGTATACCAATAAAAATATAATGATCTATGGCAAATATTTGAGAGCATATGCAATGAAGTTAAACTCCTTAAAGAGCCTACAAGTGCTTTGGAGTTGACTACTATCCATGACAAGCAAGAGGTTTTCTCTAAAAAGGGAGACATGTGGAAAATATATGTACAAATGGTCAATGAGTGTGAGGAATGTGAGAAGACAAAAATCCTAAATAAATAGTCCAAGATGTTGTAGAATAGGTATGTGTTGAGGAACATCATCATCAAGAGAGTCTAGATTATAATGGAGCCATTTAAGATGATCTTGGGCTTTTTAAAGATGATTTGAAGTTTGATTCAGTAACCTCCTATGAAGCTTCTTCCACCAACTTCAAATAATATTATGAGAAATAAAAACTTCCAAATGATCATGATAAAATTCTCCTTGAATATTTGTGAAGAGATTGTGCCTATTGAGAAGGATGATGAGATCTTTCACGAAGAGATTGACTTCCAACAAGCTATCCCATGCATGGATACACAAATTTATCATGAAAATATGAAAGGACACTAGTATGAAGCATGTTTCAAGGTTAAATAAGACCTTATCTACTTTGGGAACTTGTGGGAGATGACTCCATTAGATGATGTACAAATTTAAGGAGCAAAAAGAAAACATGAGTCATCTAGCACCATATCCAAGAAGAAGCATGCTTGGCATCCTCATTCATATAGTGAGGATGGAGATCCAAGGTACTTAAATTTTTATCAAGGGAGGTATGATCAAGCTAAATGTACATATTTTTTTACTTTTAGTTTTGTCTTGTGTTCCCTAAGTGCTTAGTAGCACAAGTGTCTTGTTATCTATTTTTCTTTCCTTTGTGTGTTTTGAGGTAAGTAAAATATATGTTTGGTCTTTTGAAGGTTTTATACTATAATTCCTAAGTGCATTCTAACTCCCTTTCCCAATTGATAGGATAAGGCTACTAGTCCTTAACATAGGAAAGCATGTTACCCCTAGGAGTTGCCAAAAGTGTTGACCAAATTTGACCTTTGGTTAAATTTGGTCAAACCCTACTATTTTTAACTTTTAAATAAGGTTTCCATGTATTATGGGGTCTCATATTGTCCTACATATCTTACTTATCCTTCCTCTAGCTTTGGTCTAAACTCATTCTCCTTGTACTAGGCTAGTCAACCAAAGTCAACCTTGGTCAAACTTAGTCAAAGTGCCAAATTATGTTTTATATGTCATAATAGGGTATTTCGCATGTTTTCAAGTGTTTTGAAGTCATGAATTTAACATGTGTTATGTCTCATGTGTAAAAGGGGGCCTTTTTGTCACATTTTAGCCCATTTAATGACTTTTACAGGCTTTCAAGGGAAACATTTTGTTAAAAATGTGAGTTTCAACGTGGAAGACTTTAGGATCATGTCAAGAATAGTCAAATTCTAGACAAGACATATTTATGGTTATAAAGAGGGAGTTTTCATTGATTTTAGGCCCTTTTGGGAAATTGTATGGACTTTTTGAGTCCACCATCAGCTAAAAACGTGGGTGGAGTGTATCTTCACCTCCAAACATTCATTTCCACACTTGGAGTGTAGAGATTTCATTAAAAAAAAAAATCAACTTCTTTTCCTTCCTTCTTGTCTTGGCAAGCAAACAAGGTTCATTTTCAAGTGCTTGGTATGGGCCCTAAAAGTGGAGTTAGGAAGAATGGTTTAGGGGTTTGATGGTAATATATGTTTACTTCACTTTCATATCAATATTTCTCTGATTTGTATCTCCTCCTTTATGAATAATTGATAACACTCTAGTAGTTTTTTATGAATATGCAACCAAGACGGGTCACTGTTTGCAGTTATTTTAGAAGATTTTATTTTGGTTTGATAGATTTAATATTTTATTATGTTTATAGTGACTTGTCCACTAGTTTTTCATTGTTATATTATATTTATAAGCTATCAAATTCCTAGGAAAGCCTTTCTAGGCTTATCTTGCTTTAAACCACCCTTACTCCCTTTTCTCAAAAATGTGCACCTATAGGTGCCTTAAATAGAGGCTTCCAACTTTAGGTGGATGGAATCGAACATAGTACAGATGTTTTAGGTAATAAAATTGTGTTTTATGACCAAATAAGGTAACAATAATGCCTAAATTATGCACCTTTTCCACTCTTCTTTCACTATCTACATATACAAGAGGTGTACACCTACAAGAGTAGCCATGATAGCATCATTCCTAGATAACAACTTTTGTAATGGTTTTAGGTTCTTGTAAATTATTAGAGTGAAATTTTAAGATATTTATTTGGTTCACACTTGATGGAGATGATCATGGCAATGTTCTCTAACATCCTTATGTTCATTACTAGTTACAACTAATCACCACCTATAGGTGGCTTAAACAGATGGCTAGGATGTATAAAGGAGTGCCACATCATGTAATTTGACCCTATATAGATTAATTTAACATTTAATAGATCATTATAATACTAAATGTGGTGAATAAATGTCAAAAAAGGAATTTATAAGTCATCTCAAGAGAATGAGGACTGTTTTGGTCTCTCAGTCCCAGAAAAGACAAAACAATGTTTTAGAGTTTACATAATAGAGGTGAAAGATAATTTGATGAATTATAATAGATTTATATTTTTTCCATATAATAATGCAACACATATTAAATATTTTATGGGCAATGGGTGAGTGAAAGGTGGTAATTTAAGAGCACCAATATGCTCTTAGACATATTCAAAGCTTGATGTGACCTCTACAGGCCATTAAGCACTAATTAAGTTTCATTTTCAAGATGAATTAAAAATAATTTCACATGGTTGAATAGTATCATGTTACATGTTGATAAGTATATAAAACCTAAATACCACTTAAGGAGAAGTTTAATTCAAACTTGGCTCACCGTACTCACTCCCTGTCCGTATAAAATGTCTCAGTCCACCTACAAGCAGTCATGGAATGAACCTATTGGTGTTTGATGGTATATAAAGTGTTATAAAAGTGTGATATTTTATGATTATATGTTATTTAATCTCAATAAACTTTAATAGAAGCCTCTATATACCAAAAACAATCTTATAATAGGCCATGATACCCTATAGGGATGGTCAACTTTTGTCCCAATCAGCCTGACAGAGAGGTGTATTAGTGCAAGAAAGAGAGCTTAAAAGTTTGAAAAATAGTAGATGACCATATAAGTGATATTGGAAAAATAATATGGAGATTTATTATGTTATTAAATCCTAAACCAAGGACTTACTCACCTACAATGTTTATTAGATGAGGCAAAATTGTCTCAGTCAGATGGTGAGCAGAATAACATTGTTTGGTGGGTGAAAATGACCTATAGCATGATATGAATGATTCCCAAGCATGAAATTATGGTTATAAAATATAAATGGTAATCCTATGAATTAAATCCAAAACCCTACTCCATGCAAACATACCAAACAAAGGTGTCTCTCAGACCAAACATAGTCATCATATCACCCTATAGACAATGCTTTCTTATGAGTCTGTCTTAGCTTTTTGAGAAAATTGGAAGGTCTATGCTTGGATTTAAAAGATAAAATTTAATAAAAATAATACTTCAGACCCATTATATGCTATCTAATAATTTTATTTGATGATAATAAATGGTAAACCCTCTTTGTTTTGACTTAGAGGAGGGATAATTTTCCCATGCATAAAGAGCTAGTTTTAAGGGAAAAGGGATGAGCATATAAGCTATAGCTCAATAAAACCATGAAAGGTGATTGGATAAGGTATGAAATACCCGAAAAAACTTTAAAAATCTTCTTGAGATATTTTAAGGAAAATAGGGAGGCCAATACAAGGACGTTTGTAGGCAGATCTGGTGATCAACATGCAAACCTAGCCTCAAATAGAACATCACTTCCAATTATAACCTTTTAAAAGAATTAAAATGTTTTGATTCAATTTATAATATGTATTTTGGATGTTTATAATCTATATATATTCATATAAAACATCAAAGGGTCAGTTTGAGGTTTTGGTTGCAAGTAGACCCATTGGCAAAGACTAGGCCTAGTTCCAAAAGGGTGGTCATCTTCACGTATAGCTCTTGATGAGATCTTTTGATGATTGGAAAATGTTTTGTATGGAATATAAAAAAGTTTTTAAACCTTTTTTTTGTAGGAGATACACCAAGAAACCATTTTTTAGCCTTGAAAGCTCCCAGACCCCATAAAATGAATGAAAATGGCTCGAGTGGCCAAGTTGAGAAGCTCATAACTCCCTTGATACCTTGCATGGGACCCTAAGGTATTATAAAATCTAGAGAGGGTACGGAATAATCATTTAGTAGAATTTGATCATAATTCCAATCTCTATTGTCTATGAACAAATGTTAAGAATGAAAACCACTAAAACCCCTTGCAAATCCTACATAAGGACCTAATTAGGAAAATAAAGAAAATTAAAAATATTTAGGGGGTGGAAAATCCATGAAACCACTTGGATGATATAGAGGAATCTATAGGGATTATCCACATGTGATTGATGTGTATGAACCTATATAAAATAGGTCATAACATGGCTCTTTTTGACCTTTTTTCATGTTTTATAGGCATGGAGAAATTTCAAGATACCTAATCACCTTTGGGAGAAATTTTATGACCTTTTATAAGTCCTCATGGTAATTTTATTATGTGTATAATCTCTTAATACTATTTTCCATCTCTTTCATTTCAGCCAGTCTAGAGGACAGATAGTGAACACTTATGAGAAAGTGGTGAATTTCAATTTAAAAAACCTTTTAAGTATTATTTATTTAAAATTATGATATGTAAACTATTGAAAAATTTCATCCCTTCTTTTTCATGGATCATATTGAATAATTTGGAAGGTTTTAGGTGCCAAGTGTGAGAGGTGCATGGAGAGAGCTCATTTTAGAACTTTCATGGATGATGGTACATGGAAACAAGAATAAGAGTGATTAGAGTAAAATAAAATTCATGTGAGGAAATTTTAGTAACATCTCCTACTCAGAACCATCATCATACATGATTGTTTTTAGTGATAAGGCAATTTTTGAAGACAAATCATGAGGGGTAGTTTTCTATGCAAGGAAAGGAGTTTTTAAACCACTTTGTAGGGCTTGGATGATTTGAGATGATACTCATAGCCCTTGTTACTACATGGATCACTAAATATCTCTCTCACATGCATAATTAACTTATATTTTTATTAATTAAAAGTGCCTCTATGATTCTTAGACTCCCCTTCTCTCTCTCTTCTTACATCTTCTATAAATTGTGACTTTTTGGTTATTATATGCAATCTCTCCACATTGGTATGGTGAATCCCTACCAAATTTTTGACTTGAATAAATAAAGATAAGTGTTTTACCTCATTAAATATTTCAATAAGTGTACATGATGGTTTTTAGTCTTGTGCAAGTGTAGTTTCATTTACCTTCACATGTTTTAGATTAAGTTAAAAACAGGTTTTGAAGGGGCCCTGAAACCCTGAAACATAGGGAGAAGGATATAAAAAATACATCCATAGGTGAAACCTATAACATACTTTAAAGAAGTATCAAAAATAGGTTTTACATGGACTTGAAACCACCAATCTAGAAAATCAAAAGACTAAACCCAGGTTTTACAGAGACTGAGAAACTCCATAGAGATAAGAAAACAAAAACCAAAAAATGGAACCAGATATTACATCCAACTAAAAGAACTAGGACAGTTAGAACTCAATGGACCTATTCTTCTAGTTCTAAAATCATCTTCACTACTTCCTTACCTTTCACAGCAGTGTCCTGTATGGCAGTAGCTACCAACGTAGCATGCTCTTGCATTGCTTTCTTTCTTGAGCTCTGTCTTTTTCTCTTGCTAGGCCCCTCCAAGGATTTGATTTCCTCATTTTCCAATATTTACAGCAGATGCACATATGCTAGAGGTTACCTCCTCCATCTTCATTTTTCTTTCCTTAATGAGTTCCCTTAGATTGTTCTCATAGTCTTTGAGTTTGATAGGAATATCCCTCATCTACTTTTCCATGTTATTGATTTTATTTCAAACTGCTTCTTGGTTATGTTCCATTATTTCCATTTTCTTCTTGAGGCCCATTATCTCCTTGTACATCCATGATTCGAATTGGAGGATAGCATCTTCTTTTCAATTGGCCAAGCTCATAGGGGGGTACCTCCCATCAATCTGCCTTATATCACTCAAATCTTCTTTGTTCTCTTTTGGACTATTTTCATCTTCTTCCATATGATCCTCCCTTTCCATTCATTTCTGCTCCTTAGTTTCAATAGGGCTTTCGTTATAGTTACAATCATCCTTAACTTGAGCTCCTGTTTCCATTACTTGATTGGCAACCTAAACTAGATTTTCCTTCTCAATTTTTGAAGTAGGGTCCTCATATGGAACATCCAAATCTTTATCAGTTTCCCCAAGCACTTGCTAGTTTTCCTCAAGATCATGGTTATTGATTTCATTTTTTTCCTCTATAGTAACCCCCTCTTTCTCATTCTTGCCTTTAAGTTCATCTTCCTCACTGGAGCTTGATTGCCTACTTTATATTCCTCCCTCTTCCTCCATACTCTCGTCCTTAGAACTTTCAGTGCTATCCCACTCTGTTTCCTCATCATCAATCTAATTTTTAAAGCTGGGGGGTTTGGATTTAGCTTTTTATTTCCCCTTTACTATTTCATTCTTGTTGCTCTGTAAGTCCTTATTTTTATCCAAATAAGGATTCAAAATAATGGCCTTGTTTTTGCAGTGACCTTCAATTATTAGAATTAATCCCTCATGCAATATAGGACGAGACTCCTTTTTCCTGTGAGCGAACAGAATTTGGAGCAAAGAGAAGTGCAAATATAAAGGAAAGGAGATTATTACATTGTGTTTGAAGTGATTAAGAAAAACAAAGTGAAATTTGTGGACTCTTTTGCTTCTTCCATCAAGTATGAAATACTCATGAATGTAGCATAAGACGTCTCTCCAGATTCTGTTAATCTGATCCAAGTTGAAAAAGTCCCCACTCTTTTCCAACTGCTACTCCTCAACATCCATCTTTGGAAATTTGCAGAAAGCCTCATGAGAAATGTTGGTCTGCTTTGAGAATTTTATTCCATCCATTGGAAGCCCCGTAATCTCCGCTATGAATTCCTCAGTGAGTTTCACCGTGATGCCATGGAGGGTTACCCTGTCATCAATCCAATTTTTGAAAAAATCCATCATTATATGGGATTTTGAACCATGTAGCCATTCCAAGTAGCTCACAACCTTCCCTCTCTAAAGGATCTTCCAGACATCTTGGTTTGCTTTCCAATCTTCTCAGTTTTTAGGTTCTTGCTTCTTTGGTTCTCCTTTCATTTTGTGAGCCATACAAATATCATGTAACACCCAATCACTGAATACTAAGCAATGAGACTAGCTATTATCAATTTGTAAAAAAACTCACCTTTTTTTTGGCACATTTAGAATCCACTTCACGTTCTCTAGAACATTTTTGTTTAATGAGTGTGATCCTTTCTCTGTGAGGCCACTCTGCCAGATCATTGATTTTTTATTCCAAGCTAATCTTTCCCTCCTTTGCATGAATTGCGTCATGATTAATGAGTGCTCTAAGATCCACATTCTTATTTAATGTATCCTGCCAACTCACCTTGTGTCCTATTCGAACTGCATGATTTGCTATTCAATCAGCAACCCCATTGGCTTCACAGTAATTGTGGGTAATAGTAACTTTCTCAAATTTTTGAATTAAGGTTTTCATTTCCATCACCATTGCCTCTATAGACCATGAAACAAATTTTTCATTATTTAATATATTTATGATATTCAGGGAGTCCCCTTCCAACCATAATTTAGAATATCCCAATTCAACAGCTAGTTTGATGGTTTGAAGGGCTGCAGAAGCTTCAACAATATGACAATTCGACTTACCAATGGGAATAAAAATAGCATCAATTACATTTCCCACATGATCTCTCAAGACTCCTCTACATCCTACATTTCCTGGGTTCCCTTTAGCGGCTCCATCAAAGTTTCATTTGATCCACCCATGTGGGGGGACATTCCAAGTAACACCTAATCTTGGATTTTCAGTTTTTACATTAGGCCTTTCTGATCTTAAGGCATTATCAATTTGAAAGGTTGGATTAGGATCCATTTGTGATGAGAAATTCTCCTTAATTTCTCCAATAATGTTCTGCCCCAACACCCATCCTAGAAGTTCTTTACTTCTAAGAATTTGATTATTTCTTTCTTTCCATATTCCCCACCAAATATGAGGAAGAGTTAATTTACAGAAAAAAAGAACATCAGGATTCTTGGAGGGACAGTACAAACTTTTAAAAGATAGTTCCACACTTTTGTGATGAACCCATGCAATACCCCAAATATTGAGGATCTCTTTCTAGGCTTGTTGTGTAAAAGAACAGTTCACAAACAAGTGATCTCTATCTTCAAAACCCTTTTTACATAGAATACACCTGTTCACCACATATATTCCTCTTTTTTTCAAGTTGTCAAGAGTCAAAATTTTGTTTTGGAGAAGGGTCCAGTAGAAGATTTTGATTTTAGGGATAAGCCCCTTGATCCAGGCATGCATCCACAAAGGTTGATTACCATTTCCCTTTGAAGTAAAAATGGTAGAAACTTTAAATTGTCTGCTAGGATCATCATGCCAAATAATCTTATCTTCAATATTAGGATAGAGAGAGATAGCATTAAGGGATAATTGTATATTATTTAAATCTTCATCAAGATCAATTAAGTTCACCCAGGAGTTGTTCTACCAGTATTGGTTTACCATTATTCCATATCTTTGCTTACATCGGTCGATTACCTCTTTATCTTGGAATTCATCTATCAAAGGGTTTTCTTTTAACCAAGCATCCTCCCAAAATTTCACCTTTATTCCATTACCAACTTTCCATGAACATCCTTCTTCTAAAATTTGTTTAGTTCCCTAAACTGCCCCCCATATGGAAGATGGACAGGTAACGTCAGGGTAAGAAAAGAAATCAGAAAGGGATTTTGCATTAAATAAATACTTATGCTTCCATATGTTACTCCATTCTTTGTTTTCATGATAAACCCTCCATCCCAATTTTGCTAAGAGAGCTATATTCATACTTCTAATTTTCCTTATTCCCAGCCCTCCTTCCCTGAAAGGTTTACAAATGTTGTCCTAGGAAATTAAAGGCATTCTCCTTTTTTCCTCGGTACTCGTCCATAGAAAGTTTCTTTGGATTTTTTCAATAGCTTCAGCAAATTTGGTGGGAATTCTGAAAAGACTTAAAGCATAAGTAGGTATGCTTTGAAGACTTGCTTTGAGGAGGGTTAACCTTCCTGCTTGAATTAGAAAATTTCCTTTCCATCCCACGAGTTTCTTACTAAATTTGTTAATGAGATCCTCCCAAAAGGCTTCAGGGACTTTCATCCCTAGAGGAAGGCCTAGGTAAGAAGAGGGGAAAGAACCTATAGAGCATTCAAGGATTTTAGCAATTTTGTTCTGTCTCTGAATTAGGGTATTAGTTAAGAACACTACACTTTTATTCCAATTAATCAACTGACTAGAAGCAAATGAATATAAATTTATAGCTTGCTTCAAAGTTCTTGCTTCCTCGACTTCAAATTTCCCAATGAAGATAGTATCATCAACAAATTGTCCGTGGGAGCATATTAGAGGATGAGAAGAGGGTTTTAAACCCTTAAATAAAACTTTACGGACCAAATCCCCTATTTATCTTCCCATACAGTCATCCATAATTACAAACATAATGGGGGATATAGGGTCCCCTTGTCTCAATCCCCATGATGGATTAAAGAAATGGGATGAACTCTCATTTACCATTACAGCAATAGAGGAAGTAGAAATTAGCTGGTAAATAATATCGACCACCTTTTGTTCAAAGCCAAAAGCTGTAAGACTATTTGAAAGGAATAACCAATCCACCCTATCATATGTTTTTTCAATATCAACTTTCATTATGAAACCCTCATTGTTAGAACTGAACATCGAATGAATATTCTCATGAGCAGTAATTATAGAATTGAGGATTTGTCTACCTGGGATAAATCCATTTTGTTGGTCAGCAATTATCAATGGAATCACTTGAATAAGTTTGGATGTAAGTACTTTGGATATGATCTTGTAGAATGAGTTACACAGGCTAATCAGTCTAAACTGATCAGGAGAGTCAACACCAATCTTTTTTGGAATCAAACACAAAAAGGTGGAATTAACTTCCTTAAGCATCTGTTTGGCTCCAAAGAATTCCTTCACCACATTACTTACATCTTTGCCTACAAATTTCCAAAGTTTTTGAAAAAAGAACATGGGAAATCCATCAGGTCCAGGTGCTTTATCTCCTCCTAGAGAACAGACCGCTTTAAAGATTTCCTCATCCTTTGGTATTGAACATAACATTTTGTTATGTTCCTTCAAGACCAGAGGAGGAAACACATGTAGGATATTAGCTTGACTTTCCAAATTGATATTGAAGTCATCCTTCATCAGGGATGAGAAAAAGGATAGCATTTCCTCCTTGATTTCCTTTTCTTCTAAAATCTTGTGATCTCCTTTTTTTAGGTATGGAATATGAATTTTAGCTCTATGCTTCAGAGTGGAAAGATGGAAATTTTTTGTATTTTTATCTCCTTCTTTCAACCATAACAACCTGGACCTTTGTCTCCAATAGATTTCTTCTTTAGTTATAATATCTTGATATTGGACCAACTGTTCATTTTCTTCAGTAAGGAGGTCTAAAGTGTATCCATCTTGCTGAATTTTTTCCTGAATTCTACTAATTTCCTCCTTAATAGCATTCTTTTTCTCAAAGATATTTCCAAAACAATACTTGTTCCACTTCTTGACTTCCCTTGTAACGTTTTTGAGCTTGGAAACAACTCTAAAGAGGGTCGTGCCCTCAATATCAATATTCCACCACTCTTTCATTTTACTTTCAAACTGTGGGTGCTGCAACCACATATTTTCAAATCTAAAAGGATGATTCTTTTTCAAGTTTATTTTAGCCACAGTGAAAAAAAGAGGATAATGATCCGAACCTATTCTATGGCATGCTTCCAAATTACATATGTATTCTTTTGTCCAGTCTAGAGAGATAAGGGCCCTAAAAGCTTGACCTGTATACAATCATTGCCAATTCTCTTATTGTTCCATGTAAATTGAATTCCCTGAAGTTCCATATCCATTAGACCTTGTTTGTTTATAAACTCCATTAGATCAAATCTCCCTTCCAATTGAATAGCATTACCTCCCATTTTCTCATGATCATAAAGAGGTACATTAAAGTCTCCCATTATAATCCATCATCCACAATAGTTTTTGCTTTTGAAATTTGAGATAGTCTCCCAGACCTTTTTCCTTTGGATCTTGACATTAGGAGTGTAGATATTTACAATATACCAGGTTTCCTTCTGGTCAACACTAGTTATTTTAACAATCATAAGATTTTTGCTATCCATCAAGATAGATCCAGAGTAATGATTCTTCTTCCATAACATCATGGTTCCCCCTAAAGCACCTTCATAACTACTGGCCTTGATGGAATAATTTTTAAAGTCTTTTATCTATTCTGTTTTCTCTTTGCCTTCACATGTTGCTCCTATTAGTACCTAGTGTTTTGTGATTTCTCTTTTGTAGGTCAACAAGAAGTGCCTAATGGGATTGAAGGTGTAGTGATTAGTCTATTAAATATAGTGTCTTATAATTACTATTATCTAGGTACTCCTAGCCTATGCTATCTCAAATACCCCATGTTGAAGCATTGATGTGAGAGGGAAGATTGACATTGGATGAAGTGTATGTGTAACTTGTCCTTAGTTCAAAGTGAATGTGAAAGGGTATGGGTATATATAATATTTAGTGCTACGTCAACTCCCATATAATAGGTTTATTTTCATGTTATTATTATTATTATCCATTTTCAACCCCCCATGTTTTACTAGTAGGATATGAGATTTAGTGATGCAAAAAGATGAGTTATCCCATAATCTAGAGATTCTCCTCCTAATAGGGATACCCAAAATTATCTAAATTAAACAAGGAGTGACTTGTCATCTCCTCAATAGGTGTAGGTTCAACTGAGAATAAAACTAAAATAGTCACCTAGTCCAACTGAGCTCATTATCCATACTATCTGCATGATTACTTGATCTTGAGTTGAATAATGGTGTAAAGGAAGATCTAATGCATCCATTCCATGGACTTATCCTTTAGATTCTCAACCTTCTAACCAGGTTCAAACATCAATGCCCACACCATCACCAAGACCTAGAGTGTCCATCCTTAGTTCCCCTGCCACCAACTTTTTGGCACCTATTCAACAACCCATATTGAATCAACTACACCAAGAATTGATGAAGATGAGCCTTTACATCTTGATTAACACCTCATCTCACCATCCCTAGGCATTACCAAATGCTCTGTAATCTATTAAGGTTTAGCCAAATGACCCTTAACCTCTTTCATCCTTTATTACATCCCTCCAACATTTTTTTCATCACCTTGTAAGATTTTGAGATACCTCTAACCCAGTCGGAGGAGTCTGATCCTCTTCTCTTTGTCACCACATATGTCAATAACATTCACACCAAAATATTGATGATTGATGGAGGTGCTAACATTAAAATAATCTCTTTTTATGCTTTTGATAAGCTAAATTTTCCAAAGAACATCATGTCCAAAAGCACAATATTCCTTCACTCCTTTAAAAACACCATGGCCATTACCTTGGGGACCATTATTCTTCATATATACTTTGGACCTCACACTATCCCCAAGCTATTTTATGTTATTGAGGGTGAATTATAATATAATAGTCTACTCAGATGCCTTGGATATGAGCTATGAGTTATATCCCATGTACTTTACACCATTACATTATATTCAAACATTAAGGGCAAGTTATAACCATCAAGGATGATCCTAATCCTTTTACATCTTGAAACATGACCTATAGGCCTAATGATGTCCTTCTTCCACCTTCATCTCCCTTATAATCAATCAACCCCATTATCACAAATGTACCATCAACCTCAACCCATAATGTCTCTACTATAAAAAATAATGAAGCCTCAACTAATGACTCTATCTCTTCTTCCTAGATCCCCATTGAGGACTCCTTGACACAAAATTTCCAACGTCTCTCTCTCGAGGAATACCAAATTTTAGCATTATATTCCTTTCCCACTCTCCAAGAATATGAAAACCTTCAAAATGACCCTTCTTATGACCTTAACATAGGAACCCTCATCCCTTTTATAATTCACAATAATAAAAAATATTTTGTATATGGGGTACTCAATCAACCACTCCTTGCTCCTATCACCACCCCATATATTTAACCTTTCACTTCCAATTTTTCCTATCTAAGCAATCAAGATTTTTTCAAAACCTTTCTTCACCACTATTCTTGGAGAGGATTTGGTATGGGTTTTTATGAATAAAGACCTCAAAAATTTCCTATTATAACAAATCAAAAATGTCATGAATTCTTTGGGCTTGGGTTTGAACCACCAAAAGAGACCACCTCACCAAAACCTACAACTACCCCCATGAAAAAAAATCCATCCTCACCTAGTTCATCTTGCCAATCTGAGGACTTTGACATTATTCCATCCAATTTTTTTTATCAATACCACTAGTTTAGGTTGACTGACCTATCATTAAGGTGGCTAAATCAAAACCTTTCCTCTCATCTCAAAATGATTGACTATGATTCACCCACCATTCATACCATTCAATGTCATGATGGTGATCTCATCCTCACCTAACTTGGTATAGGATATTCTTCTATCCATAAATATCTCCCTCCTGAGAACCAAACCATGCTTAATGAATCAACTATCGATGTTAACCTAGGGACCCAAGAGAATGCTCATATCATTAAATTTGGACAATCCTTAAATCCAAATGAGCAACAAGATTATCCCACCTTACTTTGACACTGTAACATCATATTTACATAGTCTTATTAAGATATGCCCAAGATTGAACCTTATATCAATCCCCATAACATGGTTACCAAGCCTGAGGATAAGCTGGTATAGTAAAAGCTTAAAAAAATATACCTTCGTATAGCTCTTTTCATCAAGGAAGAACTTCAATGTTTCTATCAATCAACTTCATTTAACCCATTGATTATGCATAATGGGTCTCTAATATCATTATTGCTACCAAATCCACTAAGGGACTCCACCTTTGTGTGTATTTCCATGACCTTAACATTTCATGCCCTAAATATGACTTTCCCTTACCCAACATTAACCAATTAGTTGACTTTACCAAGGACCACAAGATCTTATCCCTTATGGATAGTTTTTTATGATATAATCAGACCCTAATCACCTCCTAAGATCAACATAAAATCACCTTCATTACTCCTTATGGAACCTTTTACTATCAAGTCATGCCTTTTGGTTTAAAAAACATAGGATCAAATTATCAATGATCTATTACCTATATATTCCATAACCTTATCCATTATATTATAGATGATTATGTGGATGATCTCCTTGGAAAATCAAAACATTTCAAGGACCATTTAGTTTTTATTTATGTCATTTTCATTTGACTAATATAATTTCATGTTTGGCTCAATCTAAAAAAATGTTTTTTTAGGGTTTTCTCTGTGAAGCTCCTTGGATTTATCATCGAATTGAAATTGATTTTGATATGTTCAAAGCCATCCTAAAAATGCCTCCTCCAAAAAAATTGAAACAACTTCACAGTTTATAGGGAAAACTTTAGTCTATCCATCACTTTATCTCCTAGTTATTAGATAGATTCCAACCCTTTCACCACCTCCTAAAGAAAGACACCTCCTTTATATGGACCAAAAAATTTTAATAAGCCTTTAACTCACTCAAAGAGTACCTACTTTCTCCACTAGTTCTTATCCCACCTAGGGATGACCAACTGTTCTACCTTTACATATCTACCACTAATCACTCTTTAGGTGTCATGTTGGCTCATCAAGATGAAGAAAACAAGGACCAATCCATCTACTGTATCAATCACATGCTTTTGGAGTATGAGACATGATATACCCACCTTGAAAATATTTATATATATCTAATTTTTCTCACCTCCAAACTCCATCATTACCTCCTCAATCATAAAACATATGTTATCACCAATACCAACCCACTAAAGTATATGCACTCCAAGCCATATAAAAATTAGTGTATGGATACGTGGCTCATTCTTCTAACTGAGTTTGATCTTGAGTTTATTCACCAAAAATATAATAAATGGAAATTCAGTTTTGATCAATTGGCTAAATCCCCCCTCCTAGATAACCAACCCATTCTATTAACCTTTCCAGATGATTCTATTTCCATACTATCTCAGGAAAGACCCTATTACCAAATGACCATGTTTTTTGATAGTTCTAAATGCCAACATGGTGGGGATGTAGGCATAGTTCTTATTCTTCTTCATGGTGAACCTCTTCCACTATCCTTCAAAATTGACTTTGAATGTACTAACAACTATTGGAGTTGTTTCTAGAATCCAGATAATGTGAATGCAATGGAGAAATGATCACATGAGATGAAGCAAGTGCACACCACATGGATGCTAAAGCAATTTGAAATTATACAAGAAGCTAAATTACATAAAGAAAAATGGAGAAAACCAAAATCTAATTAACATGAAAAATCTAAAGTGAAGAATGCATATAGGAGAGCATGTAACTCTTCCACAAAAGGTGGCCAAGGCACCCCAAGAATAGACTGTAACTCCTCCATGAAAGGTGGTGACAAGGTGCTAAGAATAGAGAAGTAACTCCCATTAAGGGAGTTACTTATGACATTATTATGACACATATGACACACATCCATGTAAGCTAGCCTATCCCACAAATGTAGGAAAACTCCATGTATGCACAAGAAATATAATTTCCCTAATTAAAAAATAGGGAAAAATAAAAACCTACACTAATACCCCCCATAAGCATGGCTTAGGTGGGCAGTGTAGAAATATAAAATGGGTCCCAGTAACTAGGCTTGATGAGATACCCATGTACAAATGCAATCTCCCATAAGATAGAGAAAAGGAGAAAACCTGTAAGAAAAAACTCCCCCCACCAAAAGAGAGACATAAAAGAAAGAAGAGGCTAGTGGGCCCCCTGAAGATGATGATACTGCAGATGTGGACTGCACCCCAAGAAGAGCTCATAGATGAATGAACTTGATCTCAGTGAAAGGTTTGGTGAAGATGTCTTCAACCTGCTCCAAATGCTGGCAAAATATCAAGTAAATGACCTAACTATGAATAAGCTCCTGAATGAAATGCATGTGAATCTCTATGTGCTTCATCCGCTGGTGTTGAACTAGATTCCTACAAATCTGAATGGTACTCTAGTTGTCATAATAAATGATGGTGGACTACCTAATAGGAATGCCAAACTCAGAAAGAATCCCTTAAACCCAAATAACCTCAGTAACTACATTAACAACAACCCTGTACTCTACCTCTGTGCATGATATAGCAATAGCATTTTGATTTTTGGTAGACCAACTGATAGGACCAGAACCTAGAGAGAAATTGTAACCAAAAGTAGACTTGCAAGTTTGTGAATCACCAGCCTAGTCTGAATCTATATATCCAACCAAGTCAACCTCTATGCCAAATCTATAATGAATCTTGTATCTATGTGAACCCTGTATATAATGCAAGATCCTCTTAGCTACTTTCTAATGTAGCTCATGAGGTTCCTGCATGAATTCGGAGACAAGTCCCACTGTATATGATATGTCGGGCCTTGTGTGAGTCATGTAGATGAGACTACCAAGAAGTTGTTGATACCGAGTGGCATCAACCAATGGTGAAGAGCAATCAGCATCAAGCTTGACTCATGATATAAAGGGAGTCAGAGATGGCTTTCAATTAGCCATGTGAAACTGAGCCAATAAGTCAAGAGCATACTTAGGCTGTGTAAGAGAAATCCCTGAATCTAACTATGAGATCTCAATGCCAAAGAAGTAGTGCAACAAATCAAATTGTATCATGTCAAATCTATCTTGAAGAGATGCCTTCACCATTGTAATAGCCGATGAAGAACTCTCAGTGATCAAAAGGTCATCAACATATAGAACCAAAATCAAGAGTAAATCATCCTACTATAATAAGTAGACATTGGGATCAGAATGGCACTTAGTGAAACCCACTATGAGAAGGAAGGAATCCATCTTGGCATACCAAGCTCGAGGGGCCTGTTTAAGGCCATAGATATATCTCCTATGTATACTAAAGAAGAATCCTGAACAAATCTTGGCGGCTGCTCCATGTAGATCTCCTCCTCTAGATCTCCATGAAGAAAGGCACTCTTCACATCCATCTAGTGCACATCCCAACCATGTGCTATGGTAATAGCCAAGGTGAGTCAGATAGAAGTCATCTTTAGAATGGGTGCAAAGGTCTCTGAGTAGTCAATGATTGCCACTTGTGAGAAACCTTTGGTGACCAATCACACCTTATACTTATCAATTGACCCATCTACTACAAACTTGGTCTGATATATCCACCTACATCAAACCATCTTTCTTCCTTTAGGAAGTGAAGTCAAATCACAAGTGTGATTTTTGATTAAGGAATAATATTCTTCCTCCATAGCACTATCCCACTCAGGTACCCTAGATGCCTCTCAAAAAGTCTGTGGATCTGAAACTAAAGCAAAGAAGCCATGTGGATCTCTCTGAAAATCCCCCTAGTATGTCTGTCATCTATGAGATCTCCTACCTAAGTGCTAATACTCTCAAGTGTCTGTCTAGCCCAAAGTGGCCCGAAAGTAGGCGAGTCAGGTGCTGACTCCTCATCCTCTAACTGACTAGAGGTGGATGACTCTGCATCACTATCCTCACTATCTAAACTTGAAGAATAAAAAGATGTCTTTGGCTCAAGAACCTACTGTGGCTGATCTAAATCTGACGAGGAATCATCATGAAGAAGTAGATTCAATGAGGGAGAAGAAATGTCAAGTGTTGAGTCTTTAGGACTCTCCTAAAAATGGACACTTCTCTCGATGAACAACTCATGAGTGACTAGATCTAGAAGGAAATACCCCTTAATACCATCCAAATATCCTACAAAGATGCAAGGCTTGGACTGATGTTCCATAGCTTTGCATTTCTTCTTCATAATGTGGGCCATGGTTGGGGATCTAAAAACCCTAAGGTGCTCAAGATCATGTTTCTTTTTATACCAAACTTCAAAGGGTGTTATCCCTTTCAAAGCTTTGTGAGGAACCCTATTTTGAATGTAGCAAGAACAATTGATGGCTTTAGCCCATTACTACAGTGCTAAAGATTTGGATTGAATCATACAGCTATCCATCTCTTTCAAGAACCTATTTTTGTGTTTAGCAACCCCACTCTGTGAAAGACTGTAAGCGACTGTGTGCTATAAATAAATCCCCTCTATGGTGTAAAATTTCTCAAACCTATTACTGACATACTCCCCTCCATTATCAGTTCAAAGAACCTTGATGGATTTCTCACTCTATTTCTCAAAAAGATCCTTCAAGTCTAGAAAATTTTCAAACACTTTAGACTTTTGTTTGATAAAATATATCCAAGTGTACCTAGAGAAATCATCAATGAAAGTGAGGATGTACTTGGCCCTTATGAAAGATGGTTTGGGAAAGGGTCCTGATACATCATTGTGGACTAAATCCAAAGGTTGTGAAGCCCTCCAAGCTTTGCCTATCAAACTTTGCTTCAGGATGCTTCCCAAGGGAACATCCCTCACAATGTCCTTTTGACAATTGGACATGAGGCAAGCTAATGACCATGTCATTTTTGCAAAGTTGCTCAAGGTAGCGGTAGTTAAGGTGGCCAACATGCCACAATTTGCTAACTCCATCTAAATAAGTCAGCAATGATGTTGGAGAAGAATCTGATGCAAAATGTGAGAAGGTGTATAACTTGGCTTGGTGATCTGCCCTACCCACTACCACTATAGTATCACTATGCAACTCCCTGACAGTCACTAAATTTGGTGAAAACTCAACTCTCATGCCCTGACCAATGTGAGTGATTTGGTATACTCATAGGAGATTGGTTGAAAGAGAAGGAACACTTAGAACATTATTGAATGTTCCTCCTTCCATTTCAACTGACCCTCTCCCTACAATAGAAATTGATGTGTCATCACCCAAACTAATTGAGGTCATGCTACAAGGCTCTAAAGATGAAAACTCAACTAGGGAAGAGCCCATTTGGTGAGAAGCACATGAATCAATGACCCATGATGATGTAGAAGTTGTAGTAGCTACAAGGGCCTTGCCCTTTTCTTTCTCCTTACCCTTTCCTTTTGCCTTGGTAGAATCTTGGGTAGATAAATTTTGCTTGATGGACTCAGGAACACCTATGTTGTGCTTCTCTAGAATATGAGTTAGGTGATCTATTTGTTTCTTCATGCATTTGTGTTCATCATGCCCTATCTTTTTACAATAGGCACACTTAACCTTCTCCTTCTTAGGTTTAGCATTGGAGGATGAAGACTCAGTGTTGTTTTTGGCAAGATTGTTGTTTTCTTTCTTCTTCTCTTGGTCCTTATTCTTTTTCTTCTTCTACTTTGTTGAAGTCTTATCCTTACCATTTCCAGCTATCAAATCTTGGGGTTGAGTATACTTCGTTGTGCCCATTTGAATTAGCTTATCTTGCTCCCTAGTCAAGTTGGCAATGAATGAATCCAAAGAAGGCATTTTCCATGTAGTGCCAAGGGCACCTTTTATGGCATGGAAAGTGGAGACAAAGACCGAATAGCTTGGACCTAACTTTGCAAGACTAGAAAGAATGAGTTGATCATATTTATTCTCTATATTGCATTCTTTCAATTGAAATATAAGGGCCTTAAACTTAGTAAATAAGTCTTGTAGGGTGTCAAAGTTGCTAGGACTTAGACTTATGAGTTCATTTTCGAGCTCATGACCTCTCATCTCATCAAGCTTCCCAAATAAGTTTTATAAGGTGTCCCATATTTATTTGAGAGTTTTAGAGTTTTCTGAATGGAAGAGAAGTTTTGGAAACATGGACAAGCTTAGTAATCCATAGGCTTCATCACTACAGTTGTACCACTTGACCTTTTCAGCATCAGTGTTGGGTTCTACTTCAATACCCATGGTGATCCTATACAACCCTTTACTTCTAAGAATGATTGACATTTTAACCTTCCATTCATGATATTTAAATGTTTTCAGGGGTTTAAGTTGAAAATAATCCATTTTAAGCTAAGTTTAGGTGAAGTTGTGTTGATTGCAAGTTGTGAAATTATGTAAAAAGGAGAATGAAAGCAAAGATATGCAAGTTGTGAAAATCAATCACACCCACCAAAATGTTGATCCCCCCTAAAATATGCAAGTTCACACTCAAAATACATCAGGTTCAGTCAAAAATGTGTCTTAGAGTAATCAGTGCAAGACTATAAGCAAACAAGACGTCAGACTCAGCTGAAAATGCATCCTGGGAGACCCAAATTTTGGGCACTCTATAAACTAGTGAATTTTTGACAAATAACAAGCCTACACTATGGAGAATTAAATTACAAACACTTTTACAAAAAATGGCACCCAAAATTGAGCTAAAATTTGTAAGATATTAAAGGTTTAATTTTCTCGTAAAATAGTGTTTTTGCAAGAAAAAGCACTAAAACATTAAAAAATGCTTGTTTTGAGAGAAAAAAGTGGCCTTCCAACCACTAATTAGATTTGGCATAGAATAAGGAATCCAAATGAGGTTTGTGTGAGGGGGAATTGGCCTCCCACCAACCTGGGCCTCACCCTTCGTCTTCGAAAGACGAAAATACAAGTTTTAAAAGAAAACCCCCAAATTATCAAACTGTCTAAAAAGCTTAATATTCAATCAAATTGACTAATTTTTTTATACAAGTCAATTTTTAACTAAAAAAATAAGGCATAGAAAAATTTTATGGATGCCAAGTGTTTAAGGGCCCACATGGGATGCCAAGCAAGAAGGGGTGCCAAAAAACATAGTCTAGATTTTACTTGCAGAAAAAAAAACAAAAGAAATGAACTGCAGACCTATTGGACACTGCATGGCTACTTAGAACCTTGAAAATAGAGAAAGGTCAGCTAGAAGGACTACCTGAGGTGTAATGTTGACTATTGTTGGAGAGCGTGTGGGTCTACAGGCTGAGCGCATGGGTCTGCAGGCTGAGCGTGTGGAGTTATAGACTGAGTGCATGGAGTTGTAGACTGAGCATGTGGAGTTGTATAAAGTTGGCATGGTTGTGTATAAGCTTGGTGTAGATAAGGGTATATAGCAAGGAAACCAAAAGGTCTAAATGTAGGAAGGAAAAAATGTGTAGTTCTGATGGCATGGCTGGTGTTGCTCCTCCCTCTGCTCCCTGCACACAATAATGGCACTCGAGTTGAAGCAAAACCATCACCTAAAGTTGTTACACCTATAAAGACTAAAGAGAAGACAACCAAGACACCCAAAGGCTAAGGATCCCAAGGAAAAGATACCAAAAATGATATTGAAAGCTTTTTTTGTTATTTTAGATTAGATCTAGAAATTAAAAAATAAAGAGAACTCCACTCCTCTTGATTTCAAAATAAACTAATAGCATAACTAGACATACAATTACCAGGTTTGCTTTGATACCATATCAGAGTTGTTTCCAAAATTTGTATAATGCGAATGCAATGGAGATGTGATCACACGAGATGAAGCAAGTGCACACCACATAGATGCTAAAGCAATTTGAAATTATACAAGAAACTAAATTGCACAAGACAAAATGGAGAAAACTAAAATTTGATTAACATGAGATGGCCAAAGTGAAGAATACATATAGGAGAGCATGTAAGTAACTCTTCCACAAAAGGTGGCTAAGGCACCCCAAGAATAGACTATAACTCCTCCATGAAAGGTGGTGACAAGGTGCTAAGAATAGAGAAGTAACTCCCATCGAGGGAGTTACTTATGACATTCTTATGACACCTATGACACATCTATGACACACATCTCCACATAAGCTAGCCTATCCCACAAATGTAGGAAAACTCCATGTATGGACAAGAAATACAATTTCCATAATTAAAAAATAGGGAAAAATAAAAACCTACACTAATAACAACATGGTATAATATGAATCTTTAGTCATCAGGCTCTAAATTACTCTCACTTTGGGAATCAAAACCATCTCTATCTTTAATGATACTTAACTTGTGATTAACCAAGTCAATGGGTTATATCAATGTAAAAATTATATCTTAAAAAAGTATAGACTTCTCATTGATGATCTATTAACATCCTTTGAATGTTATTAGATCTAGTTACTGCCTTGATCTACTAGCAAATTCATAGATATGATGGCCTCTCTTGCATCTCAAATACCTTCTCAACCTATGGAATATAAATTACTTGTTACAACTGATCACTTCATCTAACCTTCATATATCAGTTTGGACCTTCCAACATTTGAAGTGTGGAAGCATCTCCTCAGGATGTTTGGTATGACCAAACCTTTAACTACATTAACCTTGTCATCATTCCACCTAATCTCTCAAAGAATGCCCAAAAGGCCTTTGTGCAGGGTGCCTATCATTGCACCATACTAAGGGGAATCTTATACAATAATGGATTTGATGCTTTCCTCCTCTATTATTTACATATTCATGAGATTTCCTAAGGCATCAAGGAAACTCATGATGGAGTTTATGGGGGACATTGTAGTGGTCGCCCTATCGCTAAAAGAAGCTTATGCCTGGGTTACTATTGGCTTACCCTCAATTAGGACTATTGTAACTATGTAAATAAGTTTGTTAAATACCAATAAAATTTTAACTTGCATCACATGCCTACTCATGGCCTTGAGCTATCCAAAGATTATTGGCCCTTTTCATAATGGGGGCTTGATCTCATTGGAGAAATTAATCCTCACTCATCTTAATGACACTAGTACATCATTACCACTATTGAATATTTTACTAAATGGGTGAATTCCATACCCCTTATCTCTGTAAAATCCCAAAAAAATTATCAATTTCATCAATCACAATATCCTCTATCATTTTGGTGTCCCTCACAAAATCATAATTGATAATAGAAAATCTTTCAAAAACAAAAAATTTCAAGCCCTTAACAATGTTTTTGGCATCAAACTCAACCATTCCTTCCCTTATCACCCATGGTAAAATGGTTAGGTAGAAGCCTCTAATAAAACCCTCATTAAGATGCTAACCAAAGTTATAAGTGCTTTAGGCTAGGATTGGCACATACACATCCCATTCACTTTATTGGCCTATCACACTAGTATCCAAACTACAATAGGTGCTACACCTTTTTCCCTGGTCTTTAGTAAAATAGCTATTCTATCCCTCAAATTACATATTCACTCTCTTCTTATATCCTTACAAAACATCATTTCTAAAGATAAATATCATCAAAAATTCCTTAGACACGTTGAGTTACTCGATGAACATCATCTTGCTTCCCTTAACCATCTTCATGTATACCAAAAACATATCACCTTTTCTTAAATAAAAAATCTTAAATAACTTGAGTTCAATATCAATGACCTCATCCTTAAATAAAACCAATATGTAACAAATATGGAGAAAATCAAAAAGGGAATGTTTTCTTTTAATTGGCTTAGACCCTATATCATCACACATAAGTATAAATCATGAGCTTATCATTTTTTCTCCCTTGAAGGTAAACTAGAACCTAAACCTCTAAATGCTTCACATCTATGCCCTTTCTACTATTAAAATAAATATAAAATAACCCTATGGTCTAACTTAAGCTCACCCTTTGGTTTTATGAGATTCACCCTTCCCTTATCCTATTACCCTATTCCTCTTGGGGACATTTGATCACAATAAACTCATGTGATTATTTCTCATAATTTTAATCCAATCTTAAATATGGGTACCACAGATCTACCTATGGCATGGTTCTCATGGATACTTTTTGTATTTAACTAGATGAAATCTCATGATCATTTGTCTCCCAAAATCACATTTCCTTACCTCCAAACCACCTTTTGTGGTAAACATATTAACACAATAAGGTCAACCTCTAAGCTTGAATAGATGGGTCCATGTCTAAGAAGGCATTCAAATATTCCCTACGGGATATAATATATTATTTGGGTCCATTTCCTTAAAGATATACCACTCCCTCAAAGGATTCCTGCTAAACATAGTCAAAATATATAGACTAATCCCTCAAAGGATAGCTATCAAAAATTTATTCATACTTAGACCACTACCTCGATGGATGGCTAAGCAAAAATATAATAATAATAATAATAATAATAATAATAATAATAATAATAATAATAATAATAATAATAATAATAATAATAATAATAATAATAATAATTTCATAAAATATGCAATTGGCTCAATCAAAGAACTCAAATCTTATCACATTGATCAACATTACCTCTCTTATCAAAAAAATAAAAGCAATACATAACCCTATTATCCCATAAAAGGGCCACAATCAGTTCTCTCATAATACAATATATATTTATAAACTTCCCACATCGATTAATCTAACTTTGTAAATACATGGACTTGTCTATTTTAGTTCTTAGGTCACCTATAAAAGTTTAATTAAATCCACATTTGGTTCCTATCTTATCCCTTTTTCACCCTATTTACTTGTCATTTCCTTTTCCTATATACCCTGTATAAATAAATGGACTATGAGCTTGCTTGGAAACATGGCATTTATATTGATACCTTTTTCACTAGGAAGGTCATAATTTGAAGCCTATCAAAGGTTTATGTTCCTTAGAATCCTATCTAAACCTTGGTTTAATAGGGTCCTTGCCAATGAACCTAACATGTCTCTTTCTATTCATATTAGTCCATAGGGATGTTGTATCTTATCATTTTTCCTCCAAACAAGCTTATCAAAACATGCCATGTTATCATAATCCACAAAGATATCATAAAATAAAAAACATCACCTAAAATAATAGTTTTTTAACATCAAAATCACATATTTACAACATAACAATATAGGAGCATCATATACATCCAAACCAAAACCATATATCATCACGTACATATACTATATAATCATCATCTATAACATCTAAAATTAACATTAGTCATTATCAACATATAAGCATTCATTTTATAAAAATATAAACAAAATAAAAGCATCCTAGCCTTTTGAATCATAAATATATATAATCAATAAGTGTATACAAATGTACATATCTCTCACTCATATACATATTGCATCTTCAACATGCAGGCTAGTATCAAAATCATATACAAGATCCTGACCATATCTATATCAAGATCTTGGGGAACTACTATTACTGGTCCTACCCACACTTGTACCTATACATATACCTACACCTATACCTACACTTGCACCTGTACCTATCCCAAGTGGTGGTCGTATTGTATGCCTTACTACCATAACCCACTAACTTGGGGCTTCAACCACTACTCCAATATCCAAACTATCCTAATACTCTCCTCACCATAGATCATTAAGACACTATGCTAGCACAATTCCCTCATAGTAGTGCAACTCATATATGGTTGCTAGATATCTTGTCTATGTAACAAAGCTTGGTGGTGCCACTATTGCTACACAAGCTTATTGTAGAGAGTCTCTCTCTTGTGTCACCAAATAAAATGAGATCCTCACCTAGTCCTAATCTTGTCACTTTGATAAACTAACCCCTTAAAATGGCCACCTAACCCTATAAAGTGGTGACCTATGTCTGGGCCTGATCTCTCTACACTATTACTCCTCGTAACTAGCCCTAAAGAGTGACAATCTACCCCTATAACATGGTAATCTAGGTCTGTGTTATTAGTAGTGTTGTTATTTCATGTGGATCACCCTATGTTGGTCCTTATACTAGATCAACATCCATATGACCCTGACCTCCATCACCTAAACCAAAATTAGTATTTTTGTATCTCCCCTAAAATTAGGTAGGATAGTTAATTATGCAAATTGCATCATCTCCATCCCTCAGGGGCATCTCTTCATGATCCAACTCCTTCTCATGTGATTATGGCTTTAGTAAATATAACTCTACATCTTCCCTCCTATATCACACATAATATTGAGGGATACCCTACATAATGACAATGTAGTATAGTTATCTATATTATATTATTTTTTAGAATTCTCTATGCTAGTGATAGATATTTCAAATTCTTTTCTAGACTTATCCTTTCTGATAATCTTGAAAGATGGTTACCATATTTTTGGTAAACTGATACATATATATTCTATTGTAATTACAAATTTATGGCAATGAGAAATAATCTTGTTTTATAACAACATAGGTATCAGAGCTACCAATTCAAAGTGCAATAAAAGCCATTAGAGTTGCTAGAGAAAAGTCTAGCATAGTTGGAAAGGAAGAAATCACTAACTATAATGCCTATAGTATAAATCATGACCTATAGTTTGTGCTTATAAATCCATGATTTGGGTGTATAAGTTTGGCATGGAAGAAGCCTAATATAGCAGTAAAATTGTGCTACTATTATATCATAAAAAATTGTAGATAAGGAGACATGTAGGAGAAGGATCAAGCATTTTATAAAAAAAAAGTCCTTTGTATTTTCCATGTGAGGAATCAAGAAGCCCTTCCCCTAGATTTCCCTTTGGTTCTTCTTAACCACTTCATCATGTGCATAGGCTATCAATTACTTTCACTTGTATCAGAATTTATCATAGTGTAGCTGCATCCTCTATCATGACAAGGACCTGAATATAGGATGTCTAGAAAGGCCATGGGTGAATGATATATGCTATAGATCATTCATTCTTTTCTATAGGCCTTTGTCATGATGCATGACATATTTTATAACAAAGAATAGTGCAATTTTTATATATGGTTAGATAGTTGTTTAGATTTGGCCTCTTGTTGGTAAATTCATATATTTGGTCAATCTCAAATGGAATAGCTGTTAGCAAAATTAGTTCTTTTTTCTGGGGTATCAGTAGTAAATATTGCACTTTAATTAATTTCTTGGTTGAATTGCCTTGATCAAATCCATAGAAAGAGACAATAAGTGGTGAGTTAAAGTTTTAGCAAGCCAAGAGGAGATGTGAATGAGTCAATGAAGTTAGTAGAAGAAGACTAGAGCAAAATTCCTGAACAAGGTACATACAAATTATTTTTAAAGTAAATAAATACTATTTTTTGCTTATAAACATAGAAGATGTCTACTCCAAAATTACTTCTCTTAGAAATCCAACTATTTAAAGAGCCAAATTATGCTAATTTGAAAACAAAACTGCATATGATCATTCAATTTGAAGGACTATGGGGCATCATGATAGGAACCACATGAGTTATCATTGATCCTGATGCACTCACAAAGCATGAATAGTGTAATGCTAAGGTATTAATGTTGATTATGCTAAGCATCATCAATGACATGCAACTGCATATCAGGGATGTTGATAATGCAAAAACAACATGAGATAAACTAGCAACTATATATGAAGCAAAAAATTAGATGAAAGTTCTCCATCTATAGTCAAAACTTCATACTCTCACTATGGAGTCAAATGAAATAGTTGAAGAATTCTTATATTGAGTAGTTGAGCTATGATTAGAATTTTTAGATCTTGGTGAAATGGTAGATGACCAAACATTGGTCCTAATCACCTTAAGAGTAATTCCTTCTCAATTTAGAGTGTTCATCATGGCATTGAATCTTTCTAAATAGAAAGTGTCATTTGAAGAGCTCATGAACTTGTTGCAGCAAGAAGAGGTCATCAATTCAACACAAGATGAGTCTCAAGATAAGCTCTTAAAATGAAGTAGAAACAAGGTTATACATAATGCAAGGGACCTATATAGAAGCAACCATAGAAAGAGTAACAATAATAATTGTCTCATCATCAATCATAAAATTCAAAGAGGTGGTGTCACATTTGTCACATCAACACTCACAATATAGAAAAATACTAGTACAATAGCTAAAACAAAGGATCTTCAAGCAAGCCAATCACATCAAGGCACAATGATACTCAAAAGTTAAAAAGACATTGCCACTAGTGGAAGCAGAAGGGACATCTCATTACCCAACAAGATGATGAATCTTAGGAAGTAAAAATTGATGAAGATAAGAATGTATTACTAGTCTTTGAGACCTCACAACACATAAGGAATAGCTAGATGATTGACTCAGGTACCACTAATCACATGATAGGAAATAAGAAGATATTCTATTCACTGACAGACTAACCCATTTGACATCTAATCTATTGTTACTTAGTCAGCTGTTGAATTATCAAGTTAAGGTGGAATTTCTTATAAAAAATGGCATTAAAACCTACTTGATTTCATAAAAAGGCAAAGTTCTTGCGAAAGCTTTTCTTAAAGATAAGTTTTTTGCTTTAAATATAGTTTCATCTTCTATAGTATATTTGTATACCTAAATTGTATAATCCACTATGCTCTGGAACTATCATTATGGTCATTTATTAGCTAGATATTTATACCAGCTAAGTTTTAAAGGGATGGTATATGGACTTCTAAATTTGTCTAGTTCCTTGATCGTATGATTTGGATGCCTTAAAGGTAAATAACTTAGGGATACATTCAAAGATAGTTATTTTCATGCCAAGAAGCATTTGGAGGTTGTTCATACTGATCTGAATGACCCACTACCTACTTCATTCTTAGGATACAAGTACTTCTAATTATTTGTGGATGACTACACCTAAAAGATGTGGTTATTCTTCCTAAAAAAGAATAGTGAGGCCCTCCATCATTTTTAGGTCTTCTATTAGTAGGTTTTGAAGGAAATTGGGCAACCTCTATATAACCTCCACTCAGATCAAGGGGGGGAATTCATGTCAAATAAATTTTTGGTATTCATAAACTAGTAAGGAATTAAATAGAATTTGACTGCTCCCTACATGCCGAAATAGAATGGTATTATTAAATGATGCAATCATATTGTGATGGAAATCGCTCATTACATGCTATCAAAATCAATGTTGTAGAAATACTATTAGGTATATCTAGTCCAAATAAATGTGTATCTTCTCAATAGGGAACCAATGAAAATTATAAACGACCAAATGCTTGAATAGTTATAGAGTGGTAAAAATCCATAAATTTCTCATTTATGAGTATTTGGTTGCATAGAATACATGCATGTACCAACTTAGAAGAGAAATAAACTTGAGTCCAAAACACTCCCATGCATCCTATTAGGCTATAACACAGCCTCAAAGGCATATCATCTCAAGAATCTTGAGTTGAGAAAAATATATGAAATTAGAGATGTAATATTTGATGATCATCATTTGAGATGTAAAACAATGAATCAATATCGACTACCTCTCACAGATTACTTCTTGAGTCAGATCATGAGGAGACTTCTCATCAAAAAAAATAAATACAAGGAGAGCTATATGTTGATCTTTGAGATTTATAACATCCACTAAGTAGTTATTCACATCAAAAAAGTAGTTCTACATAATAGTAGTAGATTTCTCATCTGAAGTGGGTACTAGGAACCAATAGAGACCCCCATACATCTAGAGTTAAAACAAGGAGTCAAACAACACATGAGGCAAATTTTGCACTCATGTGTATAATAACTGATAGCTATAAACTTGATAATGTTTGTGAAGATTTAAATCAACCATAATGGAATAAAATAATGGATGATGAGTATGACTCACTCATGAAGAATTGAACTTGGGAACTAGTTGATCTACCTAAAGGAAAGAAAACCATAGGCTATAAATGCATTTTTAAAACAAAATTAAAGGTAGATGGATCTATTTATAAACACAAAGCATAACTCATAGCAAAAGGATATACTCAAAAAAAGGGAATTGACTATGAATAAACATTTGAAGGTACTTTAAATATCAAGACCATTAGAGTTGTTTGTGTATTGGTAATACAAAATAAATGGAGACTTCAATAGATGAACATCAAAAGTGATTTTATTAATGGTGATCTAAAGGAAGAAGTATACCTAACCAAAATAGAAGGATTTATTGATGAAAATCATCCTAAAAAGGTATGTCATCTCATGAAATCACTTTATGGACTAAAACAAGCTCTTAGGGCATGGTACACTAAAATAAATGATCACCTTTTATAGCATGGTTTTAATCATAGCCCCTCAAATTCTAACTTGTACATAAAAAAGGTAGGAACATATATCATCATTATGGTTTTGTATGTGGATGATCTTATGATCACTAGAAGTTTAAATGATAAAGTTGATATTGTGAAGAATGACCTCAAAATATCCTTTGACATGACTGATTTGGCACTACTACATTACTATCTTGGCTTGGAGATATGAAAGAAACTCAATCACATTTTTATCTCCCAGATAAAATATCCTAAGACAATCCTAGAATAGTATAGAATTTTAGATTTTAAGCCATTTTCAACACCAATGGAGAAAGGTTTACAACTCTCATGATTCTAGGGTTCACCTTAAGTGGATGCAACTCTCTATAGATAGCTCATTGGGAGTCTCATCTACTTGACCTACACTAGACCAGATATATGTTTTGATATGAGATAAATCTCCATATTTATTCAAGAACTAAAGAAATGTCACTGAGTTGTAGCATATTTTGTGATATGTTTGAGGTACACTTAAGTGTGGTGTATAATACAAGAAGAACAATCAATTCTTCTTATAGGGATACATCAATTCAGACTATGCCAAATCTATTGATGATATAAAGTCAACATCAAGATACATATTGCATCTTAGATCTAGACCAATCTCATGTATATGTAAAAATCAAACTATTATTTCTATCTCATCCACTAAGGTAAAGTATTGCACCACACGTAGAGCTATATATGAGATGATAGGGTTAGTCACATACTAAATGATATGGGGTATAATAAAAATAAGCCACCTATCATTCATTGTGCAACCAAGGTGTGTTAAAACATGTGAAAAATATTTTTTATCATGAAAGAACAAAACACATATAGGTTGAATGACACTACATTTGATAACAATTTTTAAACCACCATATCCATCTCCAGTACTACCCTATAGATGAATAAATAGTAAATATACTCATCAAATCCATTAGAAAGTTGAAATTTGAGTTGTTTATGGAGTACATTTGTAAAAATAATATAATAAGGGGGGTAGTGATAGCATACCATAATTATCTATATTACATTATGTTTGAGAAATCTCTTTGCTGATGATATATATTTTGAAGTCTTTTCTAGACTTCTCCTCTCTATTAATATCATAAAATGGTTACCATATTTTTGGTAAACTAATACATATATATTCTATTGTAATTATATAATCATTTCAATGAAAAAAATCTTATTTTATAACACACAAGCCTAAACTAACACCGTACTCTCTCAAAGGGGATGCACTTTGTCTCGCCATCCTACCTCCCATAGGCCCATCTTTAACTCTATAAAGATAATGTGTGATACATGTACCTAACCCATACTAGACAATATGATATGACCTCCAAAATATGTCAACAAGAACTATGCCATCCAAGGCTCCTCTAAACCAATCAATATCCCTAGAAACACCACTAACACCTATCATATCCCCATCTCTCCTCCATCGATAAAAGCCAACTACATAATTTTTCAGTTGGTAACCCTCTATGAGAAGGCCCAATGGTCTTAGTACCTATATATGCTCATAGGACTAGTAGTGAATTATAAATCCCACATTGATGCCATAACACATATGCACTTTAAACCCCTATAGCTCTTTATATATCTAAACCAATAAGACTTGTGCCCAACTAAAAATTGTACCACCCTAAACTAGCTCCACCAACACCCCCAATAGCACATAAGGGAATCTCCTTCCCATAGAATCTAGGAGTGCATAACAAGTAACTGCTAGCTGTAACATGGTCAATAAATTTCTATCTCTAGGGGGCCTATGATATAAAGGCCTAATGCTAAAACCTCTAGAGTGAAACTATGCATCATCTTGATCATATCCATATAGCATCTCCATGAACTCATTGATCTCCTCCTCTTATATGTGGTAGATGGTATCTCTATTGATGGGTAGACATGTAATCTAATAGACATTCTCTAATAGGATGCTCATCTCCCCTATTAGTAACCAAAAGGTATTATTCATTAATTCCCATCTCTCTATGAGGGAAACTATCATCAAGGAATCCATAAGAAGGTGTTGGTAATGCCACATCCCTCAAAAACCCACTACCTCCATGTGATGCTAGTCCTCCATAGACATGGCATCCCTCACCTCTTTGAAAATATAGTGATCTTGATCCCATAGCTATATCTAATCTTGTGCCTATAATAAAAGGTATATGAGAAAGTAGGTAAGCAACCTATTTTAACTATTACCTATATGTGTAACAATTATTACTCATCCACTTCTACATCGATATTATTTCATCTATCAACTTTCCATTTGAACACTTATTATGCCTATAAACCCCTATTAACTATTCCTATATAACATCTACCCTTCTATCTTGCGTAGACCCATATTTACCTAAAATTATTACAATCCCAAAACCATTCCAAATCTTATTCCAACCCATCTCAAGCCATTTCAATTTTATCCATCTCAACACATTTCAATTCTAACCATCTCAGCCCATTTCAATTCTACCCACCCCAACTCATATCAATTTTAACCCATCCCACCTCCCAACTCTTCCACCTCAACTCGTAACTCCTACCCCAATACTTTTACCATCAATGGATCTCCTAAACCATCGATGGTCCCCTTGGGGCCATTTACCCCATGTCTAAACATTATTGGTTAGTTTAACCATTGATGGTCACTATTTAATGACTGTAATTGATGAGCCTTGACCCCCTAACCTCTTCCTAAAACCTTGAATCCCTCTATACCACCCACAACCTACTCTCTACACCATTACACATTTCTACCTACCTATATACAAATCATACTCCCCAAATGTATAATCTTGTATGCAAACAATAGAAATAGTGACATCCTAGCCCCAAATCTAAAAACCCATAATTCTCTCATTTAACATACCTAGTTATATTTTTCTTATTTAATTTACACATTATAATTTAATTTTAATTTAAGACATAACCTACCTCATTTCATGGTTGATGGCACTGCCTCAATCCATACATAAACACTTATCCACGAGCATCTCCAATGTCCATCTTGAACCCACCATCACTCTCACACATGACACTCCTCTTGATAACTCACCATACTTCCACCCACTCATGATAAATCTTCATAAAAACACTCAGATTAGATAAAGCACAAGTTCTCAATGTCAAAAATGAGGAAAAAATGGGCCTAGTTGACCTTTTTACCATCGATTTAGGGTTTCTACCCAATCATTGATAGTTATCCAATCATCGACAGTTATCCAAACATCGATGGTTACCCCTAATCATCGATGGTTACATAACTCTTGATGATTCACCCTAACCATCAATGATCACCTAACCATCACTAATTCCTACTAACCATCAATGGTTAGGATTCTTTTATTTTTACCCTCCAAACCTACACATTTACTACTTCACTTGAAAATATTAATGCTTCCCAATGAGCTTATCCAATTATTTCCACCTTGCACCTATCTTAAAGTTCCCTTCTCCAAACCAACCAAAGACAACATTAGGCCTAAAGTCCATGTTGGATCTAATAGCCATAAGACTATGTAAGTATCATCCTCTTTCCTAGCACATTAAGAATCAACTTTCCCATTCCCCACCTAACCAACTACCTGACCCATTTACCTTCATCCACTTTGATGTTGGTAACAACCTATTTTCATACCTTGCGACAACCTTGCATTAATCATGATAACCACCCTGACCAATTTTGCCATGATGGACATTTTTCCCTATGCACCACCTTGTGTGTGCCCAAATCCTTGTGTTTGTCTCATGAGGATTTCCTACCTTAGATACCTAAGTAAACACTAACCTTCTATAATACACTTTATAAGTGTGACCCAATCAAATATGACCAACACTAGAGATCAATTACCCTATCACTTATCCTAAACCCCAACCTTATTTTTCCCAACATGGAAATGTTAGTCTTTGTGCACTTTTGACTCTCACACTTAGTCACATTCTATGTTTGTTTACATCCCCCACTTTATGACCTCTATTTTACCACTTATCAAACCATGACTCAATTTTAGTGTTACCTCATCGACTCCTAACATGAGGAGGAATACCCACCTTCCATACATGGGGCAAGCAAACCTTTACCATCAACACTTCATTTTTGTTCCACAACTTATTGACCTAAAGTTTAACAACAAAAGGGGCAAACTATAGACACTCAAAAATCCCCCCTTCAACTAGTTTTTTATGTCAGTTCACTGTGGACCTATTCCTAACCTTAGTTAACTATTCACCTAGTTAACTCACCCTTTACATTTGATAATACACCTAAGCACCCATTAATAAACATTTTTAACATATTAACTTAGACCCATTTCAACCCCCTTTTAACTTAGGGGTCAACTATCGATAGTTAACCTAACCATCAATGGTTAGCCTAACCATTGATGCTTAGGTTTTTAATCCTAAACAAAAAAAATCATCTAGCTGCAAGATAGGCATGCATAGACAAAATAAAAACATTCCCATGCAAACCTCATAGCCTTCCCTCTCTTTGAATTGACATATTTAACCTCACTCAACTTAGTAACTTTTCTTTTCCTCACTTAACAAGTTTTTGCTATGAATGTAGGGTTCTTGGAGGAGTTGTGGATCCAAAAATTTACATCTAAGCTCTCTAGTTTCTTTTGTGTAGGCATTTAGCATCCTAAAAATCTACCCACATGACTTTAAAAGGTTTGAGTAATATTATGATACCCAATTTCATTCAATTAGTCACTAGTTTCTACTTTGCATCATTTAGGTATTATTTCTCTTGTTTTTAGAATTCTCTTTTCCCACCATCTCTTTCTGACTCAACTTGGTCACCTACACATCACCCCTCACCCTAATAATCCACATCTTACCTTTTTCCCACCGACCACTTCATCCCCAACTCTATTTCAATTCCCCATAGACCTCTAATAAGTAACCATCATTGATTATTATAACCATCATCAGTCACCACAACCATCACCAGTTACCTAACTATCCCCAGTCATACCCAACCATCATTGATCACCATGACTCCAATGGTCACTATCAAGGAAAATAATAGATTGTTTTTTTCTCCCATTTTTAACCAATCAAACCCCTATTTATATTTTTGACCTATCTGTAGACCCTACCCAAACCTTTTTAGACCTCACCTTGATATATATATGAATGGTATTGACCTGCCATGCTACATCTTCTACCAAAGAGGTGAATTATTTATTTTCTTGTATAAGCATTTATGTTCTTGTCCATTTATCATCATTTATTTCTATTTTTGGAACACTTTTATCATTAGGGGAGTATATTGATATCCATCTAAGGGATTTTTCACTTCTTGGATCTAGCATTTCTAGGCAGTCCACCCTTTATACTCATCTAACAAAAAAGTTGGTTTAGTGCAATCTTATTGCATGTGGTCCTTCCTCACCAAAATGGAGTCATCACTTCATATGGTCATCAATGAGTGCAAAGTTTACCAAGTACACACCCCTCATCTATTATTTTTCTCCTTTTTTCCTAAAAGAAAAAATTGGAGTAATAAATAGTAGGAAATAATCTCATGCAAAAAATTAACCATCTTGTATAATAAATTCTCATAAACCACTCCTAATGCATTATTTATAATTGTAAAATGACCATTCAAATTTTGAATCCATAATAGTAGTGTTGAAGTGATTCTTCACACTCATCAAACCATATAAAACACTACTCTTTACATTAAAGATATGTTATTATATGAGCTATCTTGGATAATTTTTGCATTAACATCCTATATTACCCTACTAAACCCATAAAAATACACACTTCATACACATTTTTTGGTACTAGGCACTCCATAATGGCATTAATCTTGGTTGGATCCACTAAATTCTTCCTATAAAGATAATGTGTCCCAAGTATTGTAAGCTTATTTGAAATAAAGCACACTTGGACAAATTTACATAGATTTTATGATTTTACAAACACTACAAGACTAAACAAAAGGGATCAACATATTCTTATTCACTTTTGGAATAGATGAGAATATCATCCAAAAATACTAGCATATATTGATTAAGGTAATCTTTAAATATATTGTTCATGAAGTTAAATAATGGTACATGTGAAGTTATTAGTTCAAAATAATGTACCATGCACTCATAATTGCCATAACGAGTCTTGAAATTTATTTTTGGAATGTCTGCCTCTTGAATTCTCAATAAATGGTATCTGACACATAGATACATCTTTGAAAAGACTATTGTACCATGTATTTGATAAAAAAATTATCATCAATGTGAGGTAATGGATGCTTATTATTGATTGCTTCATTAATAAGCATTCAATATTCAATGTCAAAATGAAGGGTTTTATCCTTCTTTTTGATGATGACTATAGGTGCACCCCATGGTGAAACACTTGGACAAATCAACACTTGTTACATCTCCTAATGTTGTTCATTTAAATCAGCTAACTTAGTTTTTGTTAGTCTCTAATGAACCTTAGACTATGGTTTTGATCCTATAATGATATCAATAGTGAAATCAAATTACCTTTTAGGATGTAGTCTTTGTAATTCCTTTGGAAAAACATCCCATTTTTTTTCATAAAAATAGACTTCTAAAGAGGGTTCCTCAGCTTTATCAATTTCATCCATTTTGTTGAGATTTTTTAAAAATGAATGGCTGAAAATTTCCTTATTTTAAACTCTCTTTAATATCCTTGGATTTGGGTTTGATTTCATAAATCATCTAAACACTCAACATTTTTAATGAAATAATCAACTTTGGCTTTGTGCCTAGAGAGCCAATTTTCTCCTAAGAGCACATCATATGACCTTAGTGGTGTTTCACAAAGATAAAAATCCATAGTGAATTCAATAAACTTTATTTAAACCTTAATAAGACATCTATAAACATTGACCTCAAATTCATTCCCATATTGAATTGACCAATCATTTTCGAATAAATAAACTTTCTTATATAATTTACACATCCTAAGAGAGATAAAGAATTTGGTATTTATTGTGTCTTTCAAAATAAAAATAGGATTAAAACAAGGTCCCTCAAATTTGATGGGAGAGGCTCAAAATTCTTCTTGATGATTATCCACTACTATGTGAATACACTACTTAAAGGTTCTCTACTAAGATGTAAGGGTAGATGAGTTTTTATGTATTCTATCTAACTTCCACCAGGGAGAATCCTTGGCATAATTATATTTTCCACATGTAAATAATCTTCTAAGTGTTCATTTCCTCTCATCTCGATTAATATCCTTGAATCCTTCTCTAAAACTACCTCCTAGTTTCTTACTCCTTGAATCATTATTGAATTTTACATTCTAGCTATTAAACTAGTTCTTGGAATCAAAATTTCATTTCTAGTTAATTTTATTAAAGGGTGTTTTGGAACTTCCAAACCTACTTTTAAATTTTTATCTAACCTCTATGAATGATTTTAGCTTTTACTCATACTCAACTACCTTCTCAAAGACATAATACATGATAGATGGTCCATGCACATCCATTTCACAACTAATTTAGGGTTTTAATCCTATAATGAAATTCCTAATATGGAAATGTTCATCTTTATGATAGTAAAAAACATACTTAAACATATATATGAACTAATCCTAGTATTCATTTACTTAAAAATACCCTTGCTTTATATTTTATAAATCTATTAATTTTTGATAAAAATATAGTTAAGGTATCCATCATGCTCTAAATAATATTCATAAAATTCTCTAATGTGGAGGTAGTGGAATCAAGGCTCATTTGAAGATTCTTATTATCCCACCAAGTTGCTACTTCAATAATGAGTTGGTAACCTCCCCACATAACCTTATTCACCTCAAAATAATTTTTAATTTAGAAATAATTTTCCATTTCCATGAGACAAGCTTCAACTACATCACACAATACCATACAATGAAACTTTCACTTTATTCATATCATTCTAAATGTCTACAACTACTTGAGCTCTAGAGACTTGTTTACCTTCCTCATGTTCCTAATATCGAGGCACTTCTTGTTCATCAAGTTTTTCCTCTTGAACCTCTTGTTCATTTTCCTCCTAAAGTGCATTAACTTCTCTTTGATCACATTTTCTAGCTTGTTCTATTCCTAGATTATTAGTATTAGCTTGAGGGTTCACATTTATAGTCCCTTCAACACTCCATTTACCTCATTTAATTCTAATCAATGAAAATTAGGAGAATAGATTTGCATTAGTGTACTCGTTACGTATTAATATTAAACCTTCACTCTGATACCATAATGTTAAAAACCCATTTACATATTTTTTTAATAAAAATTGTACACAATTATTAAAATTATCTATAAAATTAATATTTGTCTAATAAATGCATCTAAATCAATAAATTAAATAATATATCAACCCAATGGTTAATTAAATGATCCATTTAAATTACAAATAGTCTATAATAGATTTCAAGATGAACATTTCTGACAAAATAAATAGTGGGTTGAATCAATTATAACAAAACATTGATATAATTCACATTTTTGATATAAATAAGCATATAACCACTGCTATCATAATATTCAAAATAAATTCAAAATATCAAAACCAATGATATGTTAAATATCCACCAAATAATAATGTACAAAATGTTATATTTAAGTGCAAAGTCAAATAAACAATATAGTATGTACAATAATATAAATGAGCATTGTAAACTACTCAATGATACATGAATGTAACCATGAGTATGATACCAACTGGTTGAAACAACTAAATAGAGGGAGAGTATCATATGAGTGTTTTACCTCCAACCATAGAAAAATGGTCTCCTATACACATCAACACTTGGAGTGGCCCTAACTTTCATAGAGGGTAAAATATGAATAATGTAGATGTCAAGAAATCAACTAGAACCCATGTGTATACAATCACTAATACATGCAATATTCACATAGACCATGGAATCCAATCCTCTATCTACTATTACATTAACATACAAATGTAAACTAAAAGGTACATTAGAATGACAATGTATCAGTTATAACACTACTTTGTCCAAAAATTTCATTATATAAATTTGATATAAAGATCTAAGTCAATTCCACTCACACAAAAATATTTTCTACAGAAATGTGACTATTAGATGATATCAAGTGATAGATATATGAGTTTTATACTAAAAAATAAGTCTAATAATTTTGATATATATATTTAAAGTAGAATAATTATAGATTAAAACATACACCAAACTCAAATAGTATTTTAAAATACAATAAATATAACTCATCAAGCATATTATTTCCATTCACTCAACCTTAATAGTGGTATTCATAGGTTCATTAAAATGAACTATATTAAAAACTAGAAATAAGTAAGAGACTAGAATAAGAATCCATGAATAACACTATAGTCCTTTAATAACATATATCTATGTGTCATTTAAACATAATTTTATATGTATATATCGGATGATATAAAACTCAATTATCAACATAAAATAATGAGTCTCAAATATAATAAAGATTATTATTATTCAATAATTTACTGATAGCTTATCCTTTCAATACCTATTATTTAATTTCATAAATATGTAGAGATCTCATGTTATAATTTTTATGAAAACACAACCTAAAAATGTTTGTTAACAAGACATGTTCCATAAAATAAAGATCCATTAAAATAATACAATATGTATATCTAACATACCTAAATTGCTCTTCATACTTTTTTACTTGTATAAAATATTATTAAAAATTCATATAGCACATGGACATCCTTACTCATAGACATTCAAATAGTTATTTATGCATTTCATACTCATAATTATCCTCTTCATAACCCAAAACCCATCGGAGTTGTTGCCAGAATCTGGATAATGTGAATGCCATGGAGACGTGATCACATGAGATGAAGCTAGTGCACATAACATAGATGCTAAATCAATTTGAAATTATACAAGAAGGTAAATTTCAAAAGACAAATAGGAGAAAACCCAATATTTAATTAACTTGAGATGGCCAAAAGTGAATAATACATGTAAGAGAGTACATAAGTAACTCCTCCACAAAAGGTAGTCAAAGCACCCCAAGAATAAATTGTAACTCCTCTATGAAAGGTGGTGACAAGGTGCTAAGAATAGAGAAGTAACTCTCATACCCAGAATAGCTGGTTAAAGGAGTTACTTATGACATTCTTATGACACCTATGACACATATATGACACACATCTCCACATAAGCTAGCCTATCCCACTAATGTAGGAAAACTCCAAGTATGCACAAATATAAAATTTCCCTAATTAAATAATAGGGAAAAATAAAAACCTACACTAATACCACCCCATAAGTGAAGCTTAGGTGGGTAGTGTGGAAATATAAAATGGGTCCCGACAACTAGACCTGATTAGGTACCCATGTACAAATGCAATCTCCCATAAGATAGAAAAAAGGAAAAAACCCATAGGAAAAAAACTCCCCCCCAAAAGAGAGACATAAAAGAAATGAAGAGGCTAGAAGGCCACCCCTGAAGATGATGCTACTGTAGATGTAGACTGCACCCCAAGAAGAGCTTGTAGATGAATGAACTTGCTCTCGGTAAAAGGTTTAGTGAAGATGTCTGCAACTTGCTTTGAAGACTGGCAAAATATCAAGTCAATGACCTAATTATGAATAAGCTCTCGAATGAAATGCATGTGAATCTCTATGTGCTTGGTTCGCTGGTGCTGAACTATATTCTTGCAAATCTAAATGGTACTCTGGTTGTCATAATAAATGATGGTGGGCTGCTTGATAGGAATGCCAAACTCAAAAAGAATCTTGTGAAGCCAAATAGCCTCAATATCGGCATTAATAGCTCCCCTGCACTCTACCTTTATGGATGATATAGCAATAGCATTCTACTTCTTGCTAGACCAATTGATAGGACCAGAACCTAGAGAGAAACTATAATCAAAAGTGACTTGTGAGTTTATGAATCACTAGGCCAATCTAAATCTATATATCTAACCAAGTCAACCTTTATGCCAAATCTATAATGAATCCCATATCTATGTGAACCTTGTATGTAATGAAAGATCCTCTTAGCTACTTTCCAATGCAGCTCATGAGGTTCTTACATAAATCTGGAGACAAGTCCCACTGTATATGATATGTCGAGCATGGTGTGAGTCAAGTAGATGAGACTACCAACAAGTTGTCGATACCGAGTGGTATCAACCAATGGTGAAGAATAGTCAGCCTCAAGCTTGACTCCTAATAGAAAGGGAGTCAGAGATGGCTTGCAATCATCCATGTGAAATTGAGCCAATAATTCAAGAGCATACTTAGGCTATGCAAGAGAAATCCTTGAATTTGACTGTGAGATCTTGATGCCAAAGAAGTAGTGCAACAAACCCAAGTCTGTCATGTCAAATATATCCTAGAGAGATACCTTCACCACTATAATAGCTGATGAAGAACTCCCGATGATCAAGAGGTCATCAACATATAGAACCAAAATTAGGAGAAAATCATCCTGTTGTAAAAAGTAGGAATTAGGATCAGAATGGCACCTAGTGAAACCTGCTATGAGAAGGAAGGAATCCATCTTTGGGTACCATGCTTGAGGGGCCTTTTTGAGGCCATAGATAGATTTCCTAAGTTTTCATACTAAGGAAGAATCCTGAACATATCTTTGTGGCTACTCCATGTAGATCTCCTCCTCTAGGTTTCCATGAAGAAAGGCATTCTTCACATCCATCTGGTGCATATCCCAACTGTGTGCTACAACAATAGCCAAGGTGAGTTAGATAGACATCATATTTGCAATGGGTGCAAAGGTCTCTGAGTAGTCAATGCCTGCCACCTATGAGAAACCCTTAGCAACCAATCACACCAAACTTGGTCTGATATATCTACCTACATCGAACCATATTCCTTCCCCTAAGAAGTGAAGTCAAGTCCCAAGTGTGATTTTGATTAAGGAAGAATATTATTCCTCCATAGCATTATCCCACTCAAGTACCCCTGATGCCTCTCAAAAAGTCTATGGATCCAAAACTGAAGAAAAGAAGGCATGTGGATCTCTCTAAAAATCCCCCCTAGTGCATCTGTCATCTGTAAGATCTCCCACACAAGTGCTATCACTCCCAAGTGTCTGTCTAACCCAAAGTGGCCTAGAAGTGGGCGATTCAGGTGCTAATTCCTCATCCTTTGACTGAATAGAGGTGGATGACTCTACATCACTGTCCTTGTTATCTAAACTCAAAGAATAAGAAGATGTCACTAGCTTAAGAACCTATTGTGGTTGATCTGAATCTGATGAGGAATCATCATGAAGAAGTAGATCTAATGAGGGATAAGAAGTGCCAAATGTTGAGTCTCTAGGACTCTCCTAAAAATGGACACTTCTCTCAATGAACAACTCATGAGTGATTGGATCTAGAAGGTGATACTCCTTAATACCATCTAGATACCCTAAAAAGATGCAAGGCTTGGACTGATGTTCCATAGCTTTGCATTTCTTCTTTGGTATGCGGGCCATGGCTGGGGATCCAAAAACCCTAAGGTGCTCAACACTAGGTTTCCTTTTATGCCAAGCTTCAAAGGGTGTTATCCCTTTCAAATCTTTGTGAGGAAACCTATTTTGAATGTAGCAATCATAATTGATGGCTTTGACCCAATACTATGGTGCTAAGGATTTGGAGTGAATCATATAGCTACCCATCTCTTTTAAGAACTTATTTTTTCATTCTACAACCCCATTCTATGAAGGATTGTAAGTGGCTATGTGCTGCAAATCAATCCCTTCTATGGTGAAAAATTACTCAAACATGTTGCTGATATACTCCCCTCCATTATTAGTTCAAAGAACCTTGATGGATTTCTCACTCTGTTTCTCAACAAGAGCCTTGAATTCTAGAAACTTTTCAAACACTTCAGACTTTTGTTTGAGAAAATATATCCAAGTGTACCTAGAGAAATCATCAATGAAAGTGAGGATGTACTTGGCCCTTGTGAAAGATGGTTTGGGAAAGGGTCCTGATACATCACTATGGACTAACTACAAAGGTTGTGAAGCCCTCCAAGATTTGCCTTTGTTAAATTGTGCTTCGAGATACTTCCCAAGGGAGCATCCCTTGCAAAGTCATTTTGAGAATTGGACATGAGGCAAGCCAATGACCATGTCATTTTTGCAAAGTTGTTCAAGGTAGCAGTAGTTAAGGTGGCCAAACCACTCATGCCATAATTTGCTAACTCCATCTGAATGAGTAAGTAATGTTGTTGGAGAAGAATTTGGTGCAAAATTTGAGGTGTATAACCTTGCTTCCTGATCTTCCCTACCCACTGCCAATGTAGTATCACTATGCAACTCCTTGATAGCCACTGAATCTAGTGAAAAATCTACTCTCATACCCCAACCAATGTGAGTGATTTTGTATACTGATAGGAGATTGGTTGAAAGAGAAGGAATACTTAGAACATTATTGAATGTTCCTCCTTCCATTTCAATTGACCCTCTCCCTACAACGAAAATTGCTGTCATCACCCAAACTAATTGAAGTCATGCTACAAGGCTCTAAAGATGAAAACTCAACTAGGAAAGAGCTCATGTGGTGAGAAGCACCTAAGTCAATGACCCATGAAGATGTAGAATTTGTTGTAGCTATAAGGGCCTTGCCTTTTTCTTTCTCCTTACCCTTGCCTTTTGCCTTAGTAGAATCTCGGGTAGATGAATTTTGCTTGATGAACTCAAGAACACCTATGTTGTGCTTCTCTAGAAGATGAGTTAGGTGATCTATTTATTTCTTCATGCATTTATGTTCATCATGCCCTATCTTCTAACAATAGGCACACTTAACTTTCTCCTTCTTAGGTTTAGCATTAGAGGAGGAAGACTCAATGTTGTTTTTGGCATGATTGTTGTTTTCTTTCTTCTTTCCCTGGTCGTTGTTCTTTTTCTTCTTCTCCTTTATTGAAGTCTTATCCTTACCATTTCCATCTATCAAAGCTTAGGGTTGAGTATACTTCATTATGTCCATTTTAATTAGCTTATCTTGCTCCCTAGTCAAGTCGGCAATGAATGAATCTAAAGAAGGCATTTTTCATGTAGTGCCAATGACACTTTTTGTGGCATGGAAAGTGGAGACAAAGACTGAATAGCTTGGACCTAACTTTGTGAGAATAGAAAGGATGAGTTGGTCATCTTTCTTATCTATCCCAAATTATTTTAGTTGAAATTTAAGGGCCTTAAACTTAGTGAAGAAGTCCTATAGGGTGTCAAAGTTGCTAGGACTTTGACTTATGAGTTTGTTTTCGAGCCCATGACCTCTCATCTCATCAAGCTTCCCAAATAAGATTTCTAAGGTGTCGCATATGTATTTGGAAGTCTTGGAAACTTCTAAATGGAAGAGAAGTTTTAGAGACATGGACAACCTCAGTAATCTATAGGCTTCATCACTACGGTTGTACCACTTGACCTTTTCAGCATCAACGCTGGATTCTACTTTAGTACCCATGGTGATCCTATACAACCATTTGCTTCTAAGAATGATTTAAATTTTAACCTTGCATTCATCATAATTGAAGGGTGTTATGGGTTTAAGTTCAAAAGAATCTATTTTAAGCTAAATTTAGGTGAAGTTGTGTTGATTGCAAGTTGTGAATTTATGCAAAAAGGAGAATGAAAGCAAAGATTGCAAGTGATGAAAAGAAATCACACCCCCCAAAAATGTTGAGCCCCCACCCAAAATATGTAAATTCACACTTAAAAGACATCGAGCTTAGCTGAGAATGCGTCTTAGAGAAATTAGTGCAAGACTTTAAGCAAATAGGACATCAAACATAGCTGAAAATGCATCTTGGGAGACCCAAATTTTAGGCACTTTATAAACTAGTGCATTTTTAACAAATAAAAAGATTACATTGTGGATAATTGAAATACAAACACTTTTTCAAAAAATTTCACCCAAATTTGAGTTACCGTTTGTAAGATATTAGAGATTCAATTTCTTGTAAACTAGTGTTTTTGCAAAAAAAATCACTAAAACATTAAAGAAATGCCTATTTTGAGAAAGAAAGTGGCCTTCCAATCACTCATTAGACTTAGCACATAATAAGGAATCCAAAAGAGGTCTTTGTGAGGGGGAATTGGCCTCCTGCCAACCTAGGCCTCACCCTTCATCTTCGTAGGTCAACGATACAAGTTTTTAAGACCTTTAAATTGCTTTTAAATGCTAATTTTCCAGTTTGAATTTAATTAAAAAAATAAAATGATTGATTTATGAATACAAGATAAAAATAATTATGAGGAAATTAGACAAAAGTAGATTTTACCAATTTTACTTAGGAGAGAGTGGGCCCACCAAATGGGGTATTGGAAATAGTGGGGTGCTTAAAACTAAAAGAATGTCTAAAGGGTGGCAAGGTCAGCTTTGGGACCTCTATTAAGGGCAGCAAGATAGAATCCATGTACATCAAATGCATCAAGCAGGTGGGCTACAATTTGTCTATCATCGAGGTGAGTCAACTGATCATGACCAATGTGGCAGTAGCGCCCGCACCTTCCCCCTCCCAAACAAACATCACTACAGTTCTTTTGAAAGTCAGCAACAAGATCTTCACCAAGTTATTGTCTTCCACTAGGGTCAAAAAAACTTATAAAATCAACCTTGAGGGGGGACTGACTATGTTCACCCCCACCGACATGGTGTTTATGAGCGTAATGAAAAAGTTCAACAAGTTCACTACCGACGACAAGTATTTTGTGCTACTGTTCCACATGATGGTGACTTACAGTCCTCTGGGAACCCTCAAGACCACCAATGGCCACCTCTCCACTCTCGTGCTACTAGATTCCTACTCCACATGTAAATGTGCTTCTTGGAGAGCTACCCTAAGCTAAAAGTGGCATCCAAGAAACATAAACTAGATTTGTAGAGATTTTTTTCCCTCCAAATTGACAAAAAAAAGGAATTCCACTGCCTTTGCTAAAGTCACAATAGATCTATACAAGATGTCTCAGTAAATTTTAATATAGATATCTAAAGGGTAGATCTAAATGAAACTCAATAGAAGTAATTTTTTTAACAGGTTTTCGTATGGATTTGCATGAGTTTTCAAGAAACTCTACCAAAACTTTCAAATACAACTAAGTTAAACAAAAAAACTACTAAGAAATCAAAGTAATAATTTCAAAATAAACTAATATCATAACCAGACACATAATTACTGTGGTGGCTCTGATACCATATCAAAGTTATTGCCAGAATCTGGATAATGCGAATGCAATGGAGACATGATCACACGAGATGAAGCTAGTGCACATCACATAGATGCTAAAGCAATTTTAAATTATACAAGAAGATAAATTATACAAGACAAATAGGAGAAAACCCAATATTTTATTAACTTGAGATGGTCAAAAGTGAAGAATACATATAGGAGAGCACATAAGTAACTCCTCCACAAAAGGTGGTCAAAGCACCCCAAGAATAGACTGTAACTCCTCCATGAAAGGTGGTGACAAGGTGCTAAGAATAGAGAAGTAACTCTCATACCTGAAATAACTAGTTAAAGGAGTTACTTATGACATTCCTATGACACCTATGACACATCTATGACATACATCTCCACATAAGCTAGCCTATCCCACTAATGTAAGAAAACTCCAAGTATGCACAAATATATAAGTTCCCTAATTAAATAATATGGAAAAATAAAAACCTACACTAATAAAACCATATTATCTTAATAACATCCCAAGAAATAAAAAAAGGTTCAAGTTCAATATCAACATACTAGTTGATTACACATTTGCATGCATAAATGAATGCAATCAAACAAATTAT